>CM067370.1:14923419-15363577 GCA_034401795.1 Chaetoderma sp. LZ-2023a
CAAGATGACCCCCAAACCGTTTATTCGGTAGTTTCGAAAATTGCAAATTTGAGATCAGAATACCCAAAAACCTATATTAAACCAATTTCGGCCTCAAAATCCATCAAATAAAAAAATCCAACATGGCCGCCAAACACGCTATATTTTGATTGGCCCACTGTGGCCATGTTTTCTGGCGGATTAACTTCTCTTGAACAAACATTAATGGCCGTTAGTCCCTAATCATATATCACAAATGTCAGCCTGATCGCTTCAGCGGTTCTGGGGAAGAAGTTGTTTTTGCGAAAACGAGGTCATCCAAGATGGCCACTGAACCATTTGATCAATCAAGTTCCCTTGAACAAACATGGTTCAGCTCTTACCCTAGATCATATTTTGTGAGTTCTGAATCGATCCCTCAAACGGTTTTGGAGAAGAAGATTTTTAAAGACATTTCTAAAAATCGGTAGAAATCCAAGATGGCCGTCGACCAAAGTGGCCGATCGGGTTCGTTTGAACAAACTTGAATCTCTATGCCTTAAGGATGCGTCCTGTTAAATATAATTCAAATCGGCCCAGTAGTTCTCGAAGACATTTTAAATTTCCATTGCTTTAGTATGGGAGCTTTTGGCAGGAAAATGATCCAAGATGGCCGCCCAACCATTTATCCGACAGTCTCAAAAATTCCAAATTTCAAATCAGAATACCCAAAAAACCTATATAAAAATAATTTCAGCCCCAAAGTCCATCAAATATAAAAATCCAATATGGCTGCCAAACATGCTATATTTTGATTGGGGCATCAACTTTTCTTGAACAAACTTTATTGGCCCTTAGTACCTAATCATATCTGCCAAATTTCGGCCTGATCCCGTCAGCGGTTCTGGAGAAGTCATTTTCGCTAAAACTAGGTCAACAAGATGGCCGCCGAATCATTTAACTAATCAAGTTCTGCTGAACAAACTTGGTTGAGCTCTTGCCCTGGATCATATTTCATGAGGTTTCCTTCAATCCCTCAAGCGGTTTCGGACAAGAATATTTTTAAAGACGTTTCTAAAAATCGGACAAAATCCAAGATGGTCACAGGCCAAATTGGCCGATCGGCTTCGTTTGAACAGACTTGGATCCCTATGCCCTAAGGATGCTTCCTGCCAAATATAATTGAAATCGTCCCAGCAGTTCTTTAGAAGAAATCGTTTCAAAGGAAAAGTTGATGGATGGACGGACGACGGACGGGCGCCCTGACATAAGCTCACTCGGTCTTTCAGGCCAGGTGAGCTAACAAGTGGTGATTATATTAGTATCACTTTAATGGTACTTAGTCTGGCAACTAACAGTTTGACACAATCTGGCAATTCTAACTGTCTGTATGTTGAATTTCTACAGACTACATTGTCCATGGTGTTGAACTCTGGATATGCTGAATATTTTGAAAACAATGTGACTGAAAATTGTTCACCAACAGCTTTCAGTTAAATTGTTTTAAAAATATTCAGCATATTCGGAGTTATTGGCCATTTAAATTATTGTCTGGTGGCTTGTATTAGTGAGACAGTTAAGATACGATCTGGCATTGTTAGCTATTAGATCAGACGCTGACATTGAGTTTAACAACTCCAAATCAAACTTACAATTTACGAATGCCAGACTCTTCACCTGGCCGCCTTCGTAGATATCGCTCTGGATAGAGTTTCTCATCGGGCTCCCGATTGATAGGTCCCTCTACAGCAGGTTCCTCCTCCTCCTCATCATTTGATCTGAATGTGGATAACATAAAGCATGAGCCATTCAAAGGTACAAACATGATGGGAGCAATCAAACCTTCCTTAGATTCGAGCCTTAGAGAGCACCAGCGCCATATCGTCACTTAATCATTCAACTATCTAACTAAGCTGGCACAACATATGCCAATATTATCGAATATCAATTGTAACAATCATGTCAACTGTACACTACTGCTATAATTTTACAACAGATCAGAAAGTAGGCAAGAATGAATGAATATTATTTTTCAAATCTGTCTTTGTTTATTTCCTCTTAATTACCACCATATTGTGAATCAATAGGTTAAAGTTCAAATGCTAATGCAGATTACTCTTCCATACGTCGAGCCAAGATATGGAAGTGTTGGAATTCACCTCAAATCGGTCCCATAAGCTTTTCTTCGAATAAAAGGGTTAACCATTGATAATGGGAATCATTTAGATACCGCTAGACATCTATTCTATCGTTTCCATTTTGGGTTGAGCATTTTGGCAAAATAAAATATCCGGTAATCATTTGATTAATGATGTCATAATCATTACTGAGGTTTTGTCTTTTGGATAAAACGCATTGGTGTTTCACATCGTATAGTAATCTAATCCACGCCAACGTCAGCTAATTCCCTTACAATCTCAATTCTTTATATGATGCAACCTTGAAAAACCGAAGCATTGACAAAATTTTGCTCTCATATCCTAAATTTTCAAATTTTTATTTTTTAATAGACGTTATTGGCTAAGGCTGGGCGCGTGTACACATTCAGGTGATGAGTTGTACACGAGAAAAATTTATAAAATATACATATTTATGTGAAACATGTAAGATAGCCCTCAGAGAAAATGATATATATTTTGACAAATTAATTCTCCGTATTTACTGCCACGCTCTCTATCTGTCAAGTCTGTACAATTTCCAAATTAACCCTTTAACACTCAAGCCTGCCAAAACACGGCTCCTACAGTCGTCTTGAGCTCATAGGTATTCCTTTGAATAACTATCACCCCTTGTGAGAACACATAGGTAGGAATTACTGTTGAGCGTTTAAGCGTGATCTTATCACTCTGAATGCCGTGGCGTGTAGTACTTATCTAAGCACACAGTGAACTGAGCGCCGCCAGTCTTTGATCAACTCATTAATGGTCAAGCCGGCCAAAACGGTCGCTATAGTGGCTTTGAGGAATGTCATTATTAAAAGTCTATTTGCATGTCGAGAGACGACTATATTTTGTAAATTTATCGCTGCAATGACTGACTCACTGTGCGAGCCTGTCATTCTAGTGGTATATTTTCAAAAAGTGATCTTGCCTTTGCCCGCAAATGCCTTATGGACAGTCAGTAATGACAAATTTTGATTTTTCTTAGCCAATCTTGATTATTAAAGGGTGAATCACTTGCTTGATATTGATCTGTCCAAGACAGGGGTCAAATCAAAATTTTGTAGAATAGTCGATAAACAGGTTGCGCAATCTTGTGACAAATTAACCCTAATACAGTGTTTTGAGGTGCTGTTAACACTGGGGGGGGGGGGGGGGGGGGGGGGAATGGTGTGTGTGTACATGCGTGCGTGCGTTAATAAATCATTATTTTATTTTCCAACACCAGCATATTCCACCCCTCTACACTTAATAATGGATAATAGATATCATATTCTTACTACATTTTTGCAGCAGAATGGCAAATACGTGTACACGTTCATTAAATCTAACGTGTACACATGTACTGGTATTGCTCCAAATGGCCACCCCTATTATTGGCCTATGCTTTGTACTAAGTTGTTACCTACTATCTAGTGCGAATTCTAATCAAAACAGACAGAGGTAAGTAAGCAATACCCACATTTCATAATTCGGTGATCATAGCAACACACAATGTCAGAAAGCCATATAATTTAACAATTCTTATGTACCTGCCATGTTTTTCAGCTTCAGTCTCTTTGACAACTATACAATGCAAAACGTCACAGAACTCAACAGTCATTACAGGATACGTTCGACTGGCTAACTATAATTAACTATAATCGGTTATGTATCATTTGAATTTGCTCTTATCATACAGGATTACTCAGATGATGGTGCATTCAACCGCCAAATAATCAATTATAGTTGACCAGTTGATTGTGCAGGTATATTTAGTCAAGAAAGCTGTACAGAATACAAGCTTCCGAGATCACAGATCTCAGGAGTAGTTAATGCAACCAAAATTATACTCATATATCATATTGGAATCTTATTTTCAGCAACTGCCACAAGAAGTCTATACATAATACCCAATACCTGATTAGCAGGTTTGGCATTTCTAAAATGAATGTGGCATGACAAAAGAGGATATTTCCATGAAATTCATATTGGTCGTGCTGTAAATTAATATTTTGAGGTGAATGCCATCATGGCATGCTAATAATTAAAACTAAACCCACATTTCTCTGCTACTTTGTCGACACAGAAAAGGTAGCATGCATATGATGGCAGGTGATTGACGAGATCTCCATGCCCTTGGCAATTTTCACATGCATTTGCATGAGGGAATGCGCTAAGTTACAGCACTGTGGTCACATGTAATATTGTCTCCCAATATATTGTAAAGAAAATTACTCGCAATAATTTCCTGCAACTGAACATTCCTCAAAATTACAAAGGACGGTTTGAACCGGTTCCGCCATGAAAGAGTGACACAATGGACCTATACATTTTTAGCTATGTCCCGCCCATCACTAGCTAAGCTCCACCCACACCTCGCCGTGTTGGGATTCATCGATCCCCAAATGCCCTAGCTATCAATTTCCTGAAAACTATACAGGGAAGCGGTTGAATATTTTGTAACTAATTTGACTGCGTGCTGTTGCTGCCTATGGCGCGCCCAGTCAAATTAGTTTCAAAATATTCAACGCATAGACCGTCTTCAAATATGCGTTCGTGACGTACTTATCGACGTTATTCATTATGATGTCATTGTACATATCGTGCAGTTCATTATGACGTCATATGATGGGTGGGTACTTTGGAAAGGTGAATTCTCAAAATGTACATGAGTACCAGTGATGATGAGAACTTAATAACTGGACAGTAAGCATTCATCTGGACACAGGTCAACATGAGCTACAGTGGCCAGTCTCTCACTTTGCTTTATATATATGGAGCTCCTCTTCCACCTCCACAAGCTTTGTCTTCAGTTCATTTCTCTCCATGATCACCTGACGGAGCTCTTTCAGCGTGAAACGGGGTCGATCAGGATCACTCATGTCAATCACCATCTTACCAATCAGACTGAGTTTGTGCTGCAGCGTCGTGACATCATCCGGAGAGCCATTCTCAAGAATATTGTCTGTAGACTGTAATAACATACGGTTACACTTTCATGGGGGAGACAACTTTCAATATAACACTCTGCAGACGGGATAAAATGAGTTTGATTACTTAAAGGGAGGTAATAACTGTCAATAATAACATCCGCATACTGTAATAACATTAAAATAAGCTTACACTTTCATCAGGGGAGAGAACTCTCAATAACACTCTGCAGATTAGAAACAAGATGAAAGCAGGATAACATCAAGGGTCTCAATAATAATGCTTGGAGACTAATAACATTAAAATAAACTTATACTTCATTATGAGAGATTATATCAAGGGAGGCAACCCTGTCTTTAGATTGTAATGACATAAAAGTAAGTTGACACTTTGATCTGTGGATTGACAACTCTCAATAACACTATCTGCAGATTGGAATATGACGCATACATGATTACATAAAGGGAGGCAACTCTTTAATTTGTAATAACATTAGAATACAGTAACATTGATCAGGAGATCAGGAGATTACTCTCACTAATACAGCTATCAAGAGAACCAACTTTCTTGCCATAGCCAACACAGAAGCACTCCACCCTGTGCGCACGCATGCACACACACACACACACACACACCTCTACACACCCCTCCCACCACCTACTAGGCCAACAACCCCCTTCCCCACCTTTCATAAGTATCAGTCTATGGGCCTGTGATCGACAACAAAGGGGTCCAAACAGCAGGTGGTCTGTTCACACAGCGAGTCTGATTGTCATAATGTCTATTTGTGATGATATATATCAGACATACAATCGTGTTTTCATAACCTTTTCATCAATAAATGCCCTGTATCTCAATCTCAGTCGCATTAATTTCATAAAATTCAACAGAATTATGCTATTAATCCTAAAGAATTTATCCTGTCAGGGATTTAGTTGTATGACCTCTTGAACTTTGACCATCTGTTTTAACACTTTAACCCTCGAATTTATTCAAGAAAATTTCAATTTTCTCATAGAAAATGTCCATTTGCAGACCAAGACAAGACTATTTTTGAAAATTTATAACTGGAATGACTGGCTCTTGGTCCGCAAATGGACAGTTCTCAAGACCAATACAAAAGGCATTTTTGGCTGATATGAGTGTTAATGGGTTAAAGGAGCAGTTAGTTGACTTACAGCAGTCATTTCCTTCAGCTCTCTATCGTAGCTGCTGGCACGTGCTTTACGGCGGTCTGATTCTGTCTCGTAGTCGTTAAGCAACGTGGTCACATGATTTATCTGTTGTTCCTTAGCATGGATTTGTGTTTGTAAATCTGCCTTCTCTTCAAGTAAGGAACGTGCTTGTTTCCTCGTATTCATGTTTTTCCGCCTTAGATCTGCATTTTGTTTTGTTACTCTTTCAAGCTGTGAATGTGCCTGGCAAATGTCAAAGAAATATTAACCCTTACCGCTCTGATGTCAATATTCTATATTTTGCTTTTGCTGTCTCAATCGCAAAGAAACTGGTGTACCGTTTCACCAATTTCGGTGGTCGATGTTGCTGTCATCACCATCCCATCTATGACAGCAACATCTTGCATCAAATTTGTTGAAAAATGAACACTGTTTTATCTTTTAATTTAATTTTACTAATTAGAATTTTGACATCAGGGTGGTAAGGGTAAAAAGCTAAAACTAAGAGAAGCATGCAGAGATGATGCATATTGGTATTTATTATTCATCCATCCATCCACACACACGCACACACACACGCACGCACACACACAACACACGCACGCACTCATGCATTCACATACACACTCATGCATGCAGCTACACACTCATGCATGAAGCCACACACACTCATGCATGCAGCCACACACACTCATCATCATGCATGCAGCCATACACACACTCATGCATGCAGACACACACACTCATGCATGCAGCCACACACACTCATGCATGCATCCACACACACTCATGCATGCAGCCACACACACTCATCATCATGCATGCAGCCACACACACTCATGCATGCAACCACGCACACTCATGCATGCAGCCACACACACTCATCATCATACATGCAGCCACACACACTCATCATCATGCATGCAGCCACACACACTCATGCATGCATGCAGCCACACCCACTCATGCATGCAGCCACACACACTCATGCATGCAGCCACAAGCACACTCATGCATGCGGTCACACACACACACTCATGCATGCAGCCACACACACTCATCATCATGCATGCAGCCACACACACTCATGCATGCAGCCACACACACGCATGCATGCAGCCACACACTCATGCATGCAGCCACACACACCCATGCATGCAGCCACGCACACTCATGCATGCAGCCACACACACACTCATCATCATGCATGCAGCCACACACACTCATCATCATGCATGCAGCCACACACACTCATGCATGCAGCCACACACACTCATGCATGCAGCCACACACACTCATGCATGCAGCCACACACACTCATGCATGCAGCCACAAGCACACTCATGCATGCAGCCACACACACTCATGCATGCAGCCACACACACTCATGCATGCAGCCACACACACTCATCATCATGCATGCAGCCACACACACTCATGCATGCAGCCACACACACTCATGCATGCAGCCACAAGCACACTCAAGCATGCAGCCACACACACCTCATGCATGCGGTCACACACACACACTCATGCATGCAGCCACACACACTCATCATCATGCATGCAGCCTCACACTCTCATCATCATGCATGCAGCCACACACTCTCATCATCATGCATGCAGCCACACACACTCATGCATGCAGCCACACACACTCATGCATGCAGCCACGTACACTCATGCAAGCAGCCACACACACTCATGCATGCGGTCACACACACACACTCATGCATGCATCTACATACATCATGTGATTCTTCTTTCAGGGGTCACTATCTACATTGTCTACCTAAGCCAGCAAAATGTGGCTATAAATTTGCAAATCAATCAGAATAATTAGATCTAATCCTGTCTTACCTATGAGCCACAGAAGATGCTTCTTAAGAAAACTTATGCCAAAACTATCGCACACCTTATGCCAAAACTATCGCACACCTTATGTCAAAACTAACGTCTGACTCTGCAAACATGGTACTTTAATCCTCTAACCACCAAAGGTCAAAAACAACAATTCATTTACCATGTATTTTCATTATTTTGAAACTAATTTGACTAGCTTTCGCTGCATACAGTTTTACTGCATAGATAACTTGAAATTAAGACACTGATTTCAAGGGTTACAGTTCTAACACAGGTGATTGAAACAAACAGCATCCATTCATATATTGTCATAAAAGTCAACTTTTCTCTCACACAAATTTACAGATATGCACCACAGACATACATGTACAGACACCCGCATGCACACCCGTATATACACACACACGCACGCACGCACTCACACATGCACACACACACACACACACACACACACACACACACACACACACACACACACACACACAGTTGCATGAACAGGTGTGCTCATGAACAAGTTATTAACACAGCAACATCAAATAATCTTACTGTCTCAGACTCAACAGTTTTCTGTCCAACTTCTCTCTGAAGCAGCCTTAATTCATCCCTCTGTCTATCGATTGTATCCTTCAATGGCTTGAGGAGCACGAGTACCTCGTCTTCACTTCCTGCATAGACACAAAACTTAATGTCTTCTTATTAACATCCAGAATTTACATGCATACTGTAATGTTCAATGACCTCTGAAAAGTAGGTCAAAGTATGTCATGCTGACCAACTTTTCAAATGCTGCATAGCTTCTCTCTAAGATGCATCCACATATCAAGTTTACAAGTAGCTCCCATATATACAAACGGCGCATAATACCCACCATGATGACAAACCAATGAGTGAGAGCTTTCAAAAATTATTTATTCCTCAGCTCCAGAGCAGCCATCCTATGAAGTGCAAAAGCGATTCGTTAAAAGGTCAAGGAGTTATCATCTAGAATTCAAAGAATGGCCGCCGGTGACTGGTGGCCATATTGGATTTTGGATTATCGAAGATATCATCCAGAAACCAATTTTCAAGATGGCAGCCTGTGGCTGGCAGCCATCTTGGAGTTCGGATCATGGTAAATTTTGCTAGGATTCTTCTCCAGAGCGAGACCATCCAGCCTATAAGGTTTCAAAGCAATCCAATAAACGGGAATGGAGTCATCATCCAGAAACCAATTTTCAAGATGGCCACTGGTGGCCATCTTGACTTTCGGATCATTGGTAATTTCAATAGATTTCTTCCTCAGACCTATTCCAACCACACTATGAAGTTTCAAAATGATTCGATAAATGGTTTTGGAGTTATCATCCGGAAAGTAATTTTCAAGGTGGCCATCTTGGTTTTCTGATCATGGTCAATTTCGATAGGTTTCACCAGAGGTAGTCCAACCATGCTATGAAGTTTCAAAGCGAACCGATAAACAGTAATGAGGTTATCATCTGGAAACCAATTTTCAAGATGGCCACTGGCGATTTCAGATTTTTAAGAACATATTGTCACCCTTAAATCAAGCCAACCCAAAACAGCATCTGCAGTGGTCTTGAGAAATGCATATTTGCAGGGCAGGGGACTATTTTTGAAATTTTATTATTGGAATGAATGACTCGATAACTAAGCCAGTCATTCCAGGGATAAATTTTCAAAAAATAGTCTCTCTAAGCCTGTAAATATAAATTCAATAAACAAGAACTTCACTTTTCTTAACAAATCTTGCCCACTAAATGGTTAACTTAAGGGTTTCTAGAGGTATACAAAAATGTATCTGTATTGAGGAACTTCTGCAATATCGAGAAGTTCTGCCAAGATCCACCATAATGTACTGGTTTAACCCTGTTTACTTAACCCTTTCAAATTTATTCAAGAAAATTACAATTTTCTCATAGAACATGTCCATTTACAGACCAAAAGACGACTATTTTTGACAATTTACCGCTGGAATGACTGGCTCGGTTATCGAGCCAGTCATTCCTGTGGTAAAATTTCAAAGATAGGCTTCTTTTGGTCTGCAAATGGACATTTCTCAAGACCACTGCAGAAGCCATTTTTGGCTGATATGAGAGTTAAACGGTTACGAAGCTTTTGCCTGATGCTGTTGTTCCAGTAGTTAACACCTGCACATCAATGATCACGCAAACGATATATTTAAAGGTACTTACTCTTCTTAGTCTCTTCTTCATTTTCTTCTTTCTCAAAACTAAGTCGACTATGTAAACGTTTATTTTCTTCTTGAAGTTTTGTCACCATCCCTAGAAGATCTTTAGTTTCTATGCGCCAATTGTCTTCTATCTGCTCCAATTCCTGATAAACAAAAAATAAGGATTAACCCGTTAACACTGAATCCGGCCCAGGGTTAGAAACAAATGAAAAGATCTAGTTGCTCACAGGGCAACCTATGATGCCATTCCATTTTCAGGTTGCTGTGTGTGGGTGGGGGGGGTGTGTTAAAAAGGTCAAATTATCATATACAGATTCTGCCCGTGACAGAAGGAAATTCCAATTTCCCTTTCTCCAAGATCTAACAATACTTACCATTACATTACTTATTGATAATACAGCTACCCTGATAGCTGTGCTCTAGGAATCTAGATTTAGAAAGCTCTACAGGCTCCTGGAATCGGGTACCCGGTTCCCAACAACCGGGTACCCGCCTGACAGAGCCGCCCATATTGTTTGCATAGCTACCAAACAAGAGAACAACCCATGGCTTGCCTCCATGGGGCTGGGAGGCAGGGTCCATCATGTAATGGTAAGTATTGTTAGATCTCGGAGAAAGGGAAATTGAAATTTCCTTCATTCTCCTTCGATCAATACTTATCATCACATTACTTTTTGATAACACCAGATTTAGTCAGTAACCTGGTGGGAAGGGCCAAGCCATACAAAACCTCTTTTGACCCTGGATAAAGAACTTAGAATTAAATTTGCCATACAGAGACCTAGAAGGACCAACACGTTTGGGACCGAATCACATTCGCATAACCGCTCCCCACCCCAAACCCCTTTCTCCTAAAAAGGGAAGTGAACTAACGAACATGCATCTCGCCTGAAAACACAAGTGTGCCAAGAGAGTTAACAGCCCTTGACACATATAAGCATGGGAAATACCATGAACATATAAGATGAGTGATCATGATATATAAACATAATACAAAAAACTGTCAAACTTGAATTACTTCATGAATTATGAATTCCAGACGTGGAGCCATCAACCAACACACTTTCGACCAAACATGTCCCATACGGTTGAATTCCTCTCGCTTGACCATGTCTGTTCTTACTACATTTGCTGAACAAAGTTACTAAAAGGAAATGAGCAGTGTGGCCACTAGATTATCGTTTCAAAACAGCTAAAGCGAGTGGATTGGCGGAGTCTGATATATCCATTATATAGTAATCCGTGAAAGAGGACTCACAGTGCCATTGTGCAACGGCTATGATGTCCTCTAATGGGACACCATTGAATAGGGCGGCCGAGGGAACTATTCCTCTAACATTATGAGCCCTAGCAAATTGCACCTGGTGCCCAGTCGCAATCTCGTGGGTAGTCTGAATGCATTCTACTACCCAACGAGAGATAGTATCCATGGATGCGGCGCCATATGGCTTCTTATGGCAGATCCACAGATGTATATCAGTTGACTGTAGAGAGTCCGTACATTTTTTGGACTGGGCACCAGACACTGGCATCACAATCAAACCCAGTTAGTTTCGGTATAATGATCGGTTTAGCGGGATATTTCAAAGATTGATTCTTTGACATAAATTCTGCTCTTGGCAGCAGTTTTAGACCCTCTCCAGAGACAATAAATCGGTTCCTCCCTGCTGAAAGTGGATGGATCTCGCTGCGCCTTCTAGCTGAGGAAGCAGCCAATAGAAAAAACGCCTTAAGAGTCAGATGCTTTAGACTAGCCGAACCCAAAGGTTCGAAAGGGTGCTTGGCCAATATATTAAGCACCAAAGACATACTCCAGGCTGGAATGACTTCCGCTTATCTCGGTCGGAGATTGCTCATTCCCTTCACCATCACGTTTAACTGGGCCACCTCTGGACTATCCCTGTTGGCTAAACAAGGGATAACTGATGCCAAAGCGGACTTGTATCCAGCAACAGTGACAGGAGCCAGTCCTGTAAAGAAGAGCTCACAGAGAAAGTCTGCTATTTGCTGAATAGTGGATTGAAAGGGATCAACACCCTTTCCTTCACACCACTCTGCAAATTTGTTAACCTTGTGGTTATATGACTTGAAGGTTGACCTCGCGGCTGCGATGAAACATGCACCCTGTTGAGAAAAGCCTTCCGACATGGAACGTTGTTTGATAACATCCACGCAGTCAATTTGAATATCTCGGGCCGCTCGTGTATGAAGCGGCCCTTGGTCTGGGAGATTATGTTCGGAATCTCGGGCAGCTGCACTTGATTGTCCACCAGCAGATCCAGGAGATCCACGAACCACGCCCTGCTGGGTCAATATGGCGCAATTAGCAGGACCAGGCACGGCTCCTCCCGGATCTTCACCAAGATATTCGGCAGAAGAATGGTGGGTGGGTATGCGTAAGCGTGCATCCCTCTCCAGCTTATCGCCAGAGCATCTGTAGCGACGACATTTGGATCTGGAATTGGCGAGACTAAGTCATGATTTGAACATTTTGCTTTGTGGCGAACAAGTCCACGTTCGGTTTGCCCCAATGCTCAAAGAGCCTTTGTAGAACTGGAGGGTTGAGAGACCATTCTGTTGGCAGAATTCTATCTGCGAGACAAAACATCCACCAGAATGCAGGAAATTTCAATTTCCCTTTCTCCGAGATCTAACAATACTCACCATTCTGTTACTTCTGATATACAGCTGGCCTTGACAGCGGCTCTAGGATTATAGACTTAGAAAGCTTTACCGACTCCTGGGAACCGGGTACTCGGCTCCCAACTGCCGAGTACCCGTTTACCATAGAGCTCATATTGTTTGCATAGCCACCAAACAAGAGAAAACTATGGCTTGCCTCCGTGGGGCTGGGAGGCTGGGTCCGTAACAGAATGGTGAGTATTGTTAGATCTCGGAGAAAGGGAAATTGACATTTCCTGCATTCGCCTTCGATCAATACTCACCATTCTGTTACTTCTGATATACACCAGATTTGATCAGTAACCTGGTGGGAAGGGGCAAGCCATACATGCTAATTTTGCCCCTTGGAGAAAGATTTTAGACTTCAAACTTGACTAACGGAGACCTAAAAGGACCGTCAAGTTCACGGAACCGAATCACATTCGCGTCACAGCCCCACCCCCTTTTTCCTCCTAAGAAAAGGGAGAGAACTAACGAACATGTATCTCGCCTGAAAACACCAATATGCGAAGAGGGTTAACTACTCCCTGCATATTCCATGTATTAGCCTGGGAATGAGCATGAATATATAAAATGAATGAACATGATACATATACATAATACAAAAACTCTCACTTATTGAATTACCTTATGATAACATGACTTCAGACGTACCGCCTCCAACCATTCACCGGTTCGGTCATCAGTGACACAATCTGGTTGACATCCTCTCGCCTGACCATGCCTGCTTTAGGTTCTTTTCTTACCAAAGTGAAAAAAGGGGAAAAGCAGTGTGGTCACTAACTATCGTTTCAAAACAGCTAAAGCGAGTGGATTGGCTGAGTCTGACACATCCCCTCATATAGTAATCCGTAAATGAGGACTCACAGTGCCATTGTGCAACGGCCATGATGTCCTCTAACGGAACACCATTGTAAAGGGCGGTCGAGGCGGCTATTCCTCTGACATCGTGTGCCCTTACGCCCTGCACCTGGTGCCCAGTCGCCATCTCGTGAGTAGTCTGAATGCATTCGACCACCCAACGAGAGATAGTATCCCTGGATGCGGCGCCATAAGGCTTTTTATGGCAGATCCACAGATGTCTATCGTTCGACCGTAACGAGTCAGTCCGTTTCTTGTACT
The DNA here is from genome assembly GCA_034401795.1 of Chaetoderma sp. LZ-2023a. Taxonomy (NCBI): domain Eukaryota; kingdom Metazoa; phylum Mollusca; class Caudofoveata; order Chaetodermatida; family Chaetodermatidae; genus Chaetoderma; species Chaetoderma sp. LZ-2023a. The sequence goes on from CM067370.1 coordinate 14,937,483, forward strand.
TAGTCAAAGCACGGACCGGGCACCAGACACTGGCATCACGATAAACCTAGTTAACTTCGGTATAATGATCGGTTTGCCGGGATATCTCAAAGATTTGTTCTTTGACATAAATTCTGCTCTTGGCAGAAGACGCAGACCTTCTCCAGAAACAATAAATCGGTTCCTCTCTGCCGAAAGCGCATGGATCTCACTGCGCCTTCTAGCTGAGGAAGCTGCCAATAGAAAGACCGCCTTTAGAGTCAAATGCTTTAGACTAGCCGAACGCAACGGTTCGAATGGGTGCTTGGCCAGTACATTAAGCACTAAAGATAGACTCCAGGCTGGAATGACTACCGGTTGTCTCGGGCGGAGATTGCTCATTCCCTTCAACATCACGTTTAACTGGGCCACCTCTGGACTATCCCTGTTGGCTAGACAAGGGATAACTGATGCCAAAGCTGACTTGTATCCAGCAATTGTGACGGGAGCTAGTCCTGTAAAGAACAGCTCACAGAGAAAGTCTGCTATTTGCTGAATAGTGGATTGAAAGGTATCAATACCCTTTTCTTCACACCAGTCTGCAAATCTGTTAACCTTGTTGTTATATGACTTGAAGGTTGACCTCCTTCTCGCAGCCGCGATGAAATCAGCAGCCTGTCGAGAAAAGCCTTCCGACGTGGAACGTTGTTTGACAACATCCACGCAGTCAATTTGAACATTTCGGGACGCTCGTGTAGGAAGCGTCCCTTGGCCTGGGAGATTATGTTCGGAATCTCGGGCAACTGCACAGGATTTTCCACCAGCAGATCTAGAAGATCCGTGAACCACGCCCTGCTCGGCCAATACGGCGCTATTAGCAGGACCAGACACGGCTCCTCCCTGACCTTCACCAATACCTTCGGAAGAAGAATGGTGGGTGGGTACGTGTACGCGTGCATCCCTCTCCAGCTTATCGCCAGAGCGTCTGTATCGACGGCATTTGGATCTGGAATCGGCGAGACATATGTCATGATTTGAGCATTTTCCTTTGTGGCGAACAAGTCCACGTTGGGTTTGCCCCAATGCTCGAAGATCCGTCGCAGAACTGGAGGGTTGAGGGACCATTCTGTTGGCAAGATTCTCTGTCTGCGAGACAAAGCATCCGCCAGAATGTTCAATCGGCCAGGAATATGAGCTGCTTTCAAAACAACCGAGTAATTCCTGCACCATTGAATCAAGTACCACACTCTGATACACAGAGTGGGCGACCTGGTCCCGCCTTGGCGATTTATATATGATACTACTGTCGAATTGTCCGACCGTATCAATATCACCTTGCCCCTGATCATCGGAAGGAACTCTTCCAACGCCAGTTCCACTGCCATCATTTCCAACAAATTGATATGCAGCTGACTCTCCGGGAGAGTCCATGTGCCCGAGACCTGGTGTTCTCCCAGGCAGGCACCCCACCCTTCCAGCGATGCATCCGTGTAAACGGACAGCTGGGGGTGGGGTAGGTGCAGCGAAACCCCTATTAGGAGATTCTGACGCTGTTTCCACCATAGAAGATGCGATATTATCGGCTCCAAAACTGGCACCAGTTTTGACAGGGGTTCTGTTCTCTGTTTCCACAGAGACATCAGATACAACTGGATAGGTCTTCGCATTAGAGCAGCGTACGGGATAACCTGCTCCATGGAGACCATCATGCCCAGCATCTGAAGGAACCGCCTCGCCTGAATGTGGTTTCCCACTCGAAAACTCCTGAGGATGGCTAACAGAGACACCACTCTGGGCTCTGATGGGTAAACCCTGCCCTCCTCGAGGTCGAATCGCATCCCCAAATAAACGAAATGTTGAGTGGGCGTCAACTCGGATTTCTCCTCGTTGACTATCCAGCCTAGATCTGAAAGTAACTTCAGAGTCAGAGCAGTATCCACGTTCAACCTGGCTGCCGAGTCTGCCTTGAGCAGCCAGTCGTCTATGTAGGTGTGTAGCGCCACGTTCTCTTTTCTGAGAAACGCTGTCACCGCAAGGACCACTCTTGTGAAAACCCTCGGAGCTGTCGACAGGCCAAACGGGAGAACTGTAAACTGTTTCTTTGAAGGCTGTCCCGTTAGCGGTTTGCCCACAGCCCCTAGTGCGTGCGCTTGCCGCACTGACTGGATCCGGGCCGTGGGCAAAATCCCCGTCCTAATCGACGCAACCGACGGACGGGCGCATCTTCATCGGCCGTGGCCGAAACCACAGACGGGTCCACTCTGGCTAGCCACGCCAGAGCATCAGACCAATCTACCTCTGAAGAAGATACCCCCGCAAACACGTCACCCGTTGACGTGCTCACGGGTCTGCCAGCCACGGCCTCCCGGCAAGGAGCCACGGCTGACACGCCAGGCACTCCGCTACCACACGGTTACGCCGCCACCCCATGAAACACTCCGGTCCATGGGGTAGGTCCGCACGGAAAACCGTACGGACCCGTAACAGTCGCGGAACCATAGCCGGACACGGGCGCCAACGGCACCCCATGTCCGGCTGCCGGACCAGGCGAGATAGGTGAGTACCACGCCTGGCCCGGCACACCCGTTCCCCTGACGGCTGGTGACAAACCAAGCCGCGCGGAACCAGTGCACGGTAACGGATTGGCCTCAGCCGCAGGTGGAGCCGCTGACCTGGCTTGCGCCAAACCAGACAAATGGAGGCCGGTTCCGTCCAGGACGGAATCAACCTCCATATTCTCCACCTGCGGCTTCACGGGCTGCAGCAACCTCTCCTCCTCGGCCTCCTCCTCGTCTTCAGACTCCGAAGAGCCGTCACTAGACGATTCAACCGTGGAGCCGTCCTGGTGGACGGCTCCCACACCTGACGGACCGGCCACCGCTACTGGACCACCCGGAGGTGGCCGCAGAGAGACAGAACCCATCTGGCCGAAGCCAGACGGGACCGCCAGGGGGCCGTACAAGACGGCCCCCTCGGTAACCAGTCCAGAATCCTGTCCGAGGACAGGATCCGTACCAGGCATGGGGAGAAACTGCCCCCCAACCTTTGGTAGCAGGGACGACACCAGCGTGGGCAGAACGCTATGCAGAAAACCCTGCATAGCCGGACCAAACCATGCCGGCGGTGCCATCTCCGCCACCTCCAGCTGGGGACGTGGAGCACCCCCACCGGCCGAACCGGGCGCTCCACGATTTCCTCTCGGACCGCCTGACCCCGCGTCAGACCCAGCCAAGTCCTTCTGGGCAAGGAACTTAACCATCGTTTCGACGGACCACACTGCACAAACATTACACCTATGATCTATATTACACAGGGCACACCTAAAACAGACATGGTCCTTGAACATTACACGGACAAACTTATGGCAGTCGTCACATGATGGCGGGGCTGGCTTGGCCTATAAAATAAGCACAAACCTACAATAAACAAGCGGAACGAGACCCGGATGGAAGGCAGACAATTAATTTTCAAATATTTTGACTCATAAATTAACCGTAACCTCCCCGCACCCCACCCCGCCACGTTACAACAACGATCGCATTGATTATGACGACAAGTACGCGGCGGGCACAACACACCCATAATAGATCCTACCAGATGTGTAACGGCTCCAGGAATCATATCGCATAGCATTCAGGGTATATTTACTAATCAATATAAATTATACTCCTAACGAACGCAGCACGATATGTGAAGAAAACAACAAAATGTTATAACAAAACTGCTGTCTCACACGGTAAAACCGCAGACCACACATCTACTGAAGAATTTTGAAACCACCCATCATTGCAAACCGATCGTGATCGCACGTAAACTTGATCATTCTAAAGTTTCCGGTACCATTTTTAGTACGCAGCACCCAGAATAAGATGCGCGAATTAATGAAAAACTTTTCTTCACATAAACATCCGAGCGACCGGGTGTGACGTCACCCGCTCGGATTCTACGGAGAACGACGTCAGCCGATATTCGTGTTAGAAATACCGTAGCAAACACCTATTTTCATATCTGCCGATCGCCTGTTGGGGTTTAAAGAAGGCGATCGTCTGGCATATATCGTTGCTAGCACACGTCCCAGATTCTATGGGGTCAGAAATTGGAACATGCGACACAACGAAATTTAGAGACCTAAGTCTTTTAACTATGGATAATAAAGAACAATACAACCTGGTTGTCTTGGGCGGTATTCTCCATAGTCCTTAGTTAATCCTTTCAGAACACACAAACTATCACTGATTAAAGACTTAGATTATTTTAAAACACTAAAATCCTTAATGCAAAAAGCATGTATTGCTCTTGTTGCTATGCAAACAAGAATGAGCTCTATGGTAAACGGGTACTCGGCAGTTGGGAGCCGAGTACCCGGTTCCCAGGAGTCGGTAAAGCTTTCTAAGTCTATAATCCTAGAGCCGCTGTCAAGGCCAGCTGTATATCAGAAGTAACAGAATGGTGAGTATTGATCGAAGGAGAACTGGTGATCTCCCAGGCAGGCACCCAACCCTTCCAGCGATGCATCCGTGTAGACGGACAGCTGGGGGTGGGGTAGGTGCAGCGAAACCCCTAATTCTGACGCCGTTTCCACCATAGAAGATGCGATATTATCGGCTCCAAAACTGGCACCAGTTTTGACAGGGGTTCTGTTCTCTGTTTCCACAGAGACATCAGATACAACTGGATAGGTCTTCGCATTAGAGCAGCGAACGGGATCACTTGCTCCATGGAGACCATCATGCCCAGCATCTGAAGAAACCGCCTCGCCTGAATGTGGTTTCCCACTCGAAAACTCCTGAGGATGGCTAACAGAGACACCACTCTGGGCTCTGACGGGTAAACCCTGCTCTCCTCGAGGTCGAATCGCATCCCCAAATAAACGAAATGTTGAGTGGGCGTCAACTCGGATTTCTCCTCGTTGACTATCCAGCCTAGATCTGAAAGTAACTTCAGAGTCAGAGCAGTATCCACGTTCAACCTGGCAGCCGAGTGTGCCTTGAGCAGCCAGTCGTCTATGTAGGTGTGTAGCGCCACGTTATCTTTTCTGAGAAACGCTGTCACCGCAAGGACCACTCTCGTGAAAACCCTCGGAGCTGTCGACAGGCCGAACGGGAGAACTGTAAACTCCCATACTTGATTCTGAAACGCAAATCTCAGAAACCTGTGCCAACTCCGATTCATAGGAATGTGGAAATATGCATCTTTCAGATCGATCGATACACACCACATTCCTTTCCTCAATCCCGCCATTACCGACCTCGGCGTTTCCATCTGGAACCAAGGCGTATGGATAAACCAATTAAATGGCCTTGCTCTTGGGGACAAGGAACATGTTTGAATAGAAGCCTGGAGTGTTTCGGTTTGCTGGTTTTATTGCTCCCTTCAGAAGCAAACCCGACACTTCCTTTTAAACGGCTTCTAACTTGTCTGGCTCCCTTGGTACGGGTGTCCAGACAGGTGCCAAAGACAGATTTTGTGGTGGAAAGTCCCACCACTCCGGCATTTAACCCTGGGATAACCATCCCCGGACCAGACTGTCTGACGTCACACCTTGCCAGGCCTCGACGAAACGCATGAGCCTTCCACCCACCATAGACCCTCGACGTCTAACGGGGTTGTCCGGCTCGCAGTCCGCCCACCCCCCCCCCCCCTCTTTCTTAACGAGAGAGAGAGAACCATTTCGTTCTAGGCACGACGGGTATAACTGGCACCGCTGTTCCTGTCGCACAGGCGCGGTCCAGGCGGATATGAAGGGAGCTTTCGTACCCTCAGGTACGCTTCAGCCCCTTCTGTCCGCCCTTTGACGCCTTACCCTTACCCTTGCCCTTCCCGCCTCTAGGGCGGTCAGGAGCAACATTGGGGAGGGTAGGCGCCTCTACAACCTTCCTGGGCTTCTTCGCCGGCGGCAGCTCTGAAAACCCAGCTGAAGCAGAAGTCGCAACAGGCCTAGCTTTCGCCTTGCCCTTATGCTTCTTCTGCTCCTTTGAAGGTTGTCCCATTAGCGGTTTCCCCACAGGCCCTAGTGCGTGCGCTTGCCGCACTAGCTTTAGCTGTAGGTTTACCGCTAACCGATTCTGCGCGATACTGGCGGTATCCTCTAAGATGGCCCGTGCTTGGCCACCGAAGATGCTAGGCCCTGTCAGGGGCGTCCCAAGAAGACGCTCCCTGACTGCCGTAGCCGGACGCATATGGTCAATGACCATTTGCCTCCTGGATTTCGTCACACGCGCTTGCACCCTTGCCAATACGTCCATCGACAGCACCAGGCCGTCATTGACACATGAAAGCGCCACAGGTGGCACAGGGTGGCCTGCCCCGCTTCAGCCCACACCAACTGAAGGAGACGATAAGAGTGGTTGACAGCGCTCATCGCTGCCCTCACACCCTCATCGCATAGGAACAGGACTTCTTCCTGGTGTACCTGAGACTTGTCCACAAGTGCCGGACCGGGGTGACCCGCCACGGCACTCTGGACGCCCAGTACCCATCGGTCATCCTCCGTGACCACACCATACCTGTCGTATTCCCCCCCCCCCCCCGGAATACGACATCTTGCCCGCACCTCCTTGGAGGCCGCAGGGAGCTGACCCTTGGTCATCAGTTGTTTGCTATAAATAGCATCCAACCATTCTATGAACCGTGGATCCAGTCCCACTGACTGGATCCGGGCCGCGGGCAAAATCCCCGTCCTGATCGACGCAACCGACGGACGGGGCGCATCTTCATCGGCCGTGGCCGAAACCACAGACGGGTCAACCCTGGCTAGCCATGCCAGAGCATCTGACCAATCTACCTCCGATGAAGACACCCCCGCAAACACGTCACCCGTTGACGTGCTCACGGGTCTGCCAGCCACGGCCTCCCAGCAAGGAGCCACGGCTGACACGCCAGGCACTCCGGTACCACACGGTTCCGCCGCCACCCCATGAAACACTCCGGTCCATGGGGTAGGTCCGCACGGAAAACCGTACGGACCCGTAGCAGTCGCGGAACCATAGCCGTACACGGGCGCCAACGGCACCCCACGTCCGACTGCCGGACCAGGCGAGATAGGTGAGTACCACGCCCGGCCCGGCACACCCGTTCCCGTGACGGCTGGTGCCAAACCAAGCCGCACGGAACCGGTGCACGGTAACGGATTTGCCTCAGCCACAGGCGGAGCCGCTGACCTGGCTTGCGCCAAACCAGACAAATGGAGGCCGGTTCCGTCTAGGACGGAATCAACCTCCATATTCTCCACCTGCGGCTTCACGGGCCGCAGCAACCTCTCCTCCTTGGCCTCCTCGTCTTCAGACTCCGAAGAGTCGTCACTAGACGAGTCAACCGTGGAACCGTCCTGGCGGACGGCTCCCACACCTGACGGACCGGCCACCGCTACTGGACCACCCGGAGGTGGCCGCAGAGAAACAGAAACCCGTCTGGCCGAAGCCAGACGGGACTGCCAGGGGGCTGTACGAGACGGCCCCCTTGGTAACCAGTCCAGAATCCTGTCCAAGGACAGGATCCGTACCAGGCATGGGGAGAAACTGCCCCCCAACCTTTGGTAGCAGGGACGACACCGGCGTGGGCAGAACGCTATGCAGAAAAACCCTGCACAGCCGGACCAAACCACGCCGGCGGTGCCATCTCCGCCACCTCCAGCTGGGGACGTGGAGCACCCGCACCGGGCGCTCCACGATTTACTCTCGGACTGCCTGACCCCGCGTCAGGCCCAGCCAAGTCCTTCTGGCAAGGAACTTAACCATCATCTCAACGGACCACACTGCACAAACATTACACCTATGATCAATATTACACAGGGAACACCTAAAACAGACATGGTCCTTGAACACGACACGGACAAACTTATGGCATTCGTCACATGATGGCGGGGCTGGCTTGGCCTATAACATAAGCACAAACCTACAATAAACAAGCGGAACGAGACCCGGATGGAAGGCAGACAATTAATTTTCAAATAATTTGACTCATAAATTAACTGTAACCCTCCCGCACCCCACCCCACCACGTTACAACAACGATCGCATTGACTATGACGACAAGAACGAGGCGCGCATTAAACACACCCATAATAGATCCTCCAGGATGTGTAACGGCTCCAGGAATCATATCGCATAGCATTCGGGGTATATTTACTAATCAATATAAATTATACTCCTAACGAAAGCAGCACGATATGTGAAGAAAACAACAAAATGTATAACAAACTGCTGTATCACACGGTAAAACCGCAGACCACGCATCTACTCAAGAATTTTGAAACCACCGATCATTGCAAACCGATCGTGATCGCACGTAAACTTGATCATTCTAAAGTTTCCGGTACCATTTTTAGTACGCAGCACCCAGAACAAGATGCGTGAATTAATGACAAAATTTTCTTCACATAAACATCCGAGCGACCGGGTGTGACGTCACCCGCTCGGATCCTACGGAGAACGACGTCAGCCGATATTCGTGTTAGAAATACCATAGCATAACACCTATTTTCATATCTGCCGATCGCCTGTTGGGGGTTAAAGAAGGCGATCGTCTGGCATATATCGTTGTTAGCACACGTCCCAGATTCTATGGGGTCAGAAATTGGAACATGCGACACAGCGAAATTTAGAGACCTAAGTCTTTTAACTATGGATAATAAAGAACGATACAACCTGGTTATCTTCGGTGGTATTCTCCATAGTATCCTTTAGTTAATCCTTTCACGAACACACAAACTATCACAGATTAAAGACTTAGATTTTCTTTCACAAAAAACACTAAAATCCTCAATGCAGAAAGCATGTATTGCTCTTGTTGCTATGCAAACAAGAATGAGCTCTATGGTAAACGGGTACTCGGCAGTTGGGAGCCGAGTACCCGGTTCCCAGGAGTCGGTAAAGCTTTCTAAGTCTATAATCCTAGAGCCGCTGTCAGGGCCAGCTGTATATCAGAAGTAACAGAATGGTGAGTATTGATCGAAGGAGAAGCTTCCTTCTTTCCACCCTTGGAGGACTTCCCTTTGCCCTTGGCCTTCCCGCCTCTCGGGCGATCATGGTCACCACTAGGGTGGGCAGGGGCCTCCACAACCTTCCTCGCCTTCTTAGCCGCACATGGCTGAGAAGGTCTAGCAAGAGCAGGAGCTGGCTTGGCTTTTGCCTTGCTCTTATGCTTCTTCTGTTTCTTGGCTGAGCAGTTAGCAACTGACGCACTAGCTCTAGCTGAAGATTGACCGCTAACCGACTTTGTGCGATGTTGGAAGAAGAACCTTTTACAATATGACAAAAAAGTAAGTGTGTGCGTGCGTGCGTGCGTACGTGCGTGCATGCGTGCGTGTGTGATAGCCTGTAATGTCTGATTGCTCTTATTCAGACTGTGGTCACATAAAACAGGTAATCACTCGACATATGATCACTATAGACAGATGATCGCTCTTGAAAGACAGGTGATCATTGAAGATAGGTGGACAATCTAAACAGGTGATCATTCAAGACTGGTGGTCCCTCTAGACACTGTAGACAGGTGATCAGTCTAGATGGGTGATCACTTTAGACAAGTGGGCACTCTAGACAGGTGATCAGTCTAGACAGGTGATCACTCTAGACCGGTGGACACTCTAGACCGGTGGACACTCTAGACCGGTGGACACTTTAGACAGGTGACCATTCAAGACAGGTGATCAATCAAGTGTCAAGGCCACCCATGGCCCATACGGGACCGATATGGGCAAGATTTAATTATCTTCATAGGACTTCTTAGGATTGAACTATGAACTCAGGCTATTACTTACCTTCTATGTCCTCCTCCAATTATCAGTCACATCTGGGTAAATCCTGAATTTAAATCTAGATTTTAATTGCCTATATGGGACCATATGGTCTACCTGAGCATTCCCAGATGGCAGATCCACCCCATATGGAAATGTTATCAGGGGTGGTCACTCAAGACAGATAATCACTCAAGTCAGGTAGCTATTCAAGACAGATATGGCTTCTCAAAATGATATTTTGGGGACACTATTATTGCGGATGATCATGTGTGGTCCCTGGCCCACCCCGACACACTCGGTCAGGTACACTCGCATCATGCTCACCTGTTCATATCGATGCCGTTCTTGGGCTCGTTCATGCTTCTCTGCCTCCAGCTTATCAACAGCAAGTTTAAGTTCATTTACTTCATTGCTTTCTTTCTCACTACTCTGAGCACAGTTCTCTAGCTGCTCCAGAATCTGAATCACTTTAGGCATTAAATCTGTTACAGCATCAACACCGTGAATGTCAATAATCTTCTCAAACTCCTTGCCAATGGATGAGGCCTGGTCGTACACATCAACCACGGTTATTCCAAATTGATAATCATCAGCCATTATATATGATCGTCTTCGCATAATTAATGAATCCATCTTTCTGGAAGAAGAAATTTGACTAAATACAGATGCTGTAAGCCAGCATATTTGCGCAACATTTTACTCAAAATCATGATACCGCCATATTTTACGCATATGAAGTATGTTCAGACGGGAATATTCAACATTTTTCATACTGTATGAACTGGTATTAATAATTTAATAACCACCTTTCAAGCGTGATCGGAATTATGATTATGACTTCCTTGTCTAAAAATATTCTATTAAGTCCTACAGGGCTAACCAGTTAGGTGAGTTTGCTTAATTAAGATGTTATTATAGCTCCTAATAAAATAAGCCACGCCGAAGACATTATTATAAATGAGCGGTGTTTTTATAAGACGTGAATGCCTAATACAAACAAAATGCAATACTAGGAAGTAAAATAAGTCAGCTGACCTACTAAACAAACGTCAATTATTTAACTGGTTCCCGGTTCCCGGGCACGTGTCAGCTTGTGTCGAAAATAAAGCATGAACGACGTACAGAGGTCGTCCGTCGATCAATACAAAAAAGCACATAAATTGAAGACGTCATCACTTTCTGCGGCGCGTGCGTATTTGTGTGTGTGTTGTAATATTTAAGGCGTTTATATGCTAGTTCCCAATGCTAGGATCTAGACTCACGCCTGGCCTTTATGGGTTCTGTTGAATTCTTGTGAATTCTTGTGACGTCGGTTTGTGCATTAGCTTGTGTCTCTCTGTGTGTGTGTGTGTGTTGATCGTTGTCTCTCGATTTTGTCTCATGTTGCTGTTCTTGTCCATGGCTTTTCTGTTGCTCCTCATGCTTGGGCGTGGGTGATGGGGATGGCCTAACCTGGACCTAACGGGGTGGGGAAGGGATGGGGTAGGTGCTGGGTCGGGGGGGGGGGGGGGAGGGGGTAGGTGTGTACGGTCTTATGACCTGATGTACCCAAGGGGGGGGGGGGGGGAGGGCTTTAGGTCAGAGACCTCCCGGCCCCTTTGTGGGGAGGATGGGGTGTGGGGTCTTTCGGGTCCTGGGACCCATTTGCTCTTCTGGCCATCATCCGAGCAGGCACCAGCGCGCACTTGTTTGATTTTGATTGATTAGGTAGCCCGTATGGTGACTGTGTCCGTCCGAGGACGAACTCGATCAGTCATCCGGGTTGCATCCCTCCATAGTCCCATCGAAAAGTCCGAAAGATTCTAATTCTAGCAGTTTTGTTTTGATTTTGTAATCCGTATGTTGCGTGGTTCCATCCGAGGACGAATCCATTCAGCATCCGGTTTACTTTGATTATGCCAAAATTTCTTGCGTACCTAACCCTAGCTCACGTTCACACAGTGATGGGCACTGTATGACGGGACGTCAATTTAAAGTCCCATCCGAGAAGACTGAGCAAGTGGGGCCAAGTACATTGCTTAAGCGTACTCCAGCAGCTTGCTGTGCCCAGAGTTGTCCGTCAGTCTGTCCATTTGTTGATTGGTTTGTCAGTCCGTTCGACAGACAAGCATACCTGCCTACGGGCCACGAATGAGATGGACACACGTCCATATCCCTCGCGGTCCGCCAGCAGGCAGGCCCATCTGTTGTTCTGTTGTCCATTCAAGTCCTCCATCTGTCTTTCTGCCCGTCTGTCATTGTTGTTTTCGGTGCTGCATTTTAGCTCCAGCTCCAGCTCTGGCTCTGAAAGAAAAGGAGGGGAACAATGCTGAAAGAAAAAGAAGGAGAAAACAGACAGTGTGGACAGGTGTTTTGGGGCATGTACTCACATACTCTGGGTCATCAATTCATGACAATGTCACGACCATTAAGTGGAAAAGTGAAGCCAGATAAAAAGTTTTCAAGAATTTAATAACAATTCATAGAATGGCATCACAAATAACATACTAATATAGGCCATGCACACAGCAAATCATTCGCTTACACGTATTTCCCCTCAGACCTGACACCTCATGCGCCTAGGGGAAGTGATTTGCGTTTCTCCTCGGACCTGACACGTCATGAGGGTGGTGAGGCAGTAAATGCTGCAGTGACCACAGGGGTCGGCGGTGGGGTGGCAGTAAATGCCGCAATGGCCGTAGAGGTCGCAGAGGTCGATGGTGGGAAGGCAGTAAATGCTGCAGGAGAGGCCGGGGATTGGAAGGCAGTAAATGCCGCAGGACAGGCCTGGGTCGTAGAGGCCGCAGAAGAGTGCTTCTTGCGCCGTCTCACGTGTTTGCTTTTTTGACATCACAAATAACATACTATATAGGCCATGCACACAGCAAATCATTCGCTTACACGTATTTCCCCTCGGACCTGACACCTCATGCGCCTAGGGGAAAAAGTGTGATGCGATTCCCCTCGGACCTGACACCTCGTGCGCCTAGGGGAAGTGATTTGCGTTTCTCCTCGGACCTGACATCTCACGATGGTTGTCTCAGTTGTTGTTTCGGTCGGTGTCTCGGGCTAATCAAAATGTGATCTGATTATGTGATGTGTTTGTCCGATGCAAGCACGAACTTGATTAAATCGCTATAATGTCTTCTATAGGGTCAAGATTGAAGTTTCCCTTTCTCAGCGTATTGATGAGTTCCTTTCTAATGTCTGCATATTCAGTGCACCGTAGGAAGAAGTGGTCTAGAGTTTCAGTCTCCTTGCAGGCCTCACATTGCGTGCGTATTTAAGGCTATACCTTTATTTATAAGGCACAATCATAGGGTGCAATGAAATGAAACGTCATAGAGTTTGGAACACACACGCATGCACACTTGCACATACTCATTAACCATGGTAGCTGGTCACAAACGGTTTCCAATCATTTACACGAGATGTTCTCTAGGTGTCCAATCGTTTAGGCACTAAGATTCACGATTCAAGATTCAAAATTATTTAGTTTCATATAGTACATAGATTTTACATTTACACTACCGCCAGTCCACCAAAGGTGGAGCCCTTACATTTAACATGCAATACATCGTAAACATATAATTTAGTGGTAGCTGGATGAATATAATAATGTAATATTTACAAAAGTTACATTTAACACGCACGCACGAGATTATTATTATTATTATTATTATTATTATTATTATTATTATTATTTTTATTATTATTATTATTATTATTATTATTATTATTATTATTATTATTATTATTATCGTCCATATTAACAGTCCTGGATTTATTATTATTATTATTATTATTATTATTATTATTATTATTATTTTTATTATTATTATTATTAGTGTGTATTATACATTCTAGTTGTTGTGCTGGCAACTGTGTACATATTTGTTTTTGTACTGCTATATGGTGGTCACATCAGATTTTTAGTATCTTTCTAAGATTATATTTAAAATATTTTGTTTAAGAGCTTTGTGTAAAAATTTACCTGCGTATATTTATATCTTTGTTGTTCCAGAGTTCTATTGCTTGATGGGGTGGTTTTTGTTTAGCTGTCATTGTTCTGTAGGCCTAATATGTTTGCATGCGCGCGCGTCAGAGCTTCCCTCTATACGAGCTAGAGACATAGGTCGCGCTGCTATTTTGTCGAGCAGGCAGCATTCGGTCAGCCGCCACTAAGATGGCAAAATGATAGATGCTCGCTGTTATCTTAAACGCAAAAATAACAAGCGTGTTCCATACACTACGTAGAATTTTTACGAACAGGTGTGAAAAAGGAACTTGAATTAACATTTCACCAGTATGTACGCATTCTCTTTTATGATAGGGATCAATTGTAGCTAAGTAAACGAGATCGACGGATTTTGTTTTGGGGATCTCGCCCCGGGTACATTGCATGAGGACGAGTTTCTATTGGCAATCTCACCTCCATGACAATCGTGATAAGTTGGTGACGATGTATGGCTTTTTTTGGGTGGGGGGGGGGGGGGGTGGGGTGGAGGGATAATCCATAGATTGACTCAGAGTCAGACGGCTGTCAATTTGACTGGGACATCACGCTGATGGCAGTTAAAGTCATGTTTTACAAGATTGCGAAGACTGAATTTAGAGACTCGTGCCTCTATTTCAATTTCGCAACTTAAAAAATTATATTAATTTATACGTAATGAAATCATCATATGTTAAGATTTATTTCGTTTCATTACACATAGGCACATCATTTAAGCTTATAAAAGTATACAATCTTAAAAATTTATTTTCGAGCATTCTGGTCTGAATGCGCACTTAATATGACTCACACCTAAACCGATTGAATGTGCTTTATAGCAGCATGCTAGCATAATATGGGAACCAGCTAAAGCCAACAAAATCAGACAACTAAGAGATGGTTCAGTGCCGAGATTAACCGTTTAACCTTCGAATTTGTTCAAGAAAATTTCTATTTTTTCACAGAAAATGTCCATTTGCAGACCAAGAAGACTATTTCTGACAAATTACCACTGGAATGACTGGCTCAGTTGTCGAGCTAGTCATTCCAGTGGTAAGTTTTCAAAAGTAGTCTTCGCTTGGTCTGCAAATGGCCGTTTCTGAAGACCACTGCAGAAGCCGTTTATGGCTAATATCATGTTCTTTCTTTCCGTATTCCCTTCTTTCTTTCTCTGTATATACCGCATGCTTTTTCTTTTCTTCTTTCTTTCCCTCATCTTTCCATTTCCATTATTTATCGCCTTTTATCCATCCATTCATTCATCCACCCACCAATCAATGCACCCACCAATCCACCCACAGCTCGTCCACCCACCTCCCCACTCGCCCTCCCACCCATCCATCCATCCGCCCATTGTATGGGCGTTCATGCATCCCGCTGTCCGCCTCCAGCCCACCCGTTCACCCATCCAACCATCCATCTAACTTTATTTTATTTTCGCATTGTATTGCCAGCTTAAACCGTACCATGCGTCTATGGGCTCGCTCTCAATCAATCCCATTCTTGCTATTCATGCTTTAAATCCCGTGAACAATGATCAATAACAAATGATTTGAATGTTTACGTTTTCAACTCGAATTCGAATCTATTATTATTATAGTAGTAGTAGTAGTAGTAGTAGTAGTAGTAGTAGTAGTAGTAGTAGTAGTAGTAGTAGTAGTAGTAGTAGTAGTAGTAGTAGTAGTAGTAGTAGTAGTAGTACTAGTAGTAGTAGTACTACAAGGGGCATTAGCTGTAGTGGTTCAACTCCACTGCATGTGTTACAGAAGACACACACACCCCACCCCTCTCTCTCTCTCTCTCTCTCTCTCTCTCTCTCTCTCTCTCTCTCTCTCTCTCTCTCTCTCTCAATTCCCCCCACCCCAGCATATTACTATAGTTGTAATGTAAAATGTGAATGACGGCATTGTGGTGATGATGTAATTTAACGCTGCCAAAATCTGTCTGGAAATAGGTAAAATAGGTATGGAGAGTATGGAAGTTCTGCAGAAGGCACATATGAACATCATTCTGGTGTTGAAAGCAGTTTTATATTTAGATTTAGTGTTTTTTACATATGGATGTGGTGTGTGGTATATTTCAGGTGTCACATGTGAGGAAGTTGCTGACAGAGAACTATTGCCTGTTTCCAGTAGAGCAAGCGCTGAAGATGAAGCAAGTGAAAAGCTGGATGTATCTATTGATCTTATTACCACAGGGTCCATATAAGGATCATGAAAAGCCTGGACAGTCAGAGAATTTGAAAAGAAAAACTCGTAAAAACTGCTTTTTCATATAAGTCATGAAAAATCAGAATACCACTCGTGTCAAGAATTATTCTATAAAAATTGTCATGACAAAAAACAAATGCAGAGGATAGACCTACCATCTGAATGCTTGTATTAACACTGACCATTATTATAACCAACCAACCAGACTGTAGTTGTCGAACTTTTGGTCAGTTTCCATTTATATGTCAAGAGAAAACAATTTTTGAAAATTTACCACTCGAATGACTGAATCGGTAACAGACCCAGTCAACGTCTCCTGCAGATCGACTCTGATTCAAAGAAACTCTTGGTTTTCTTGACAATTAAATGGTTAAACATGATTATAGTAACCATTTAAGTGTAATAATTTGTCAGAAAAACACACATTTTTTGCTTGTTGATTGTCCAATTGCATGGCCAGAGACTGGTTTTTTTGGCAATTTTGCACTGGAAAGACTATCTCGATAGCAGAACCAGTCTTTCAAGTGCTAAATTTTCAAAAATAGTCTCGTCCTGCAAATGGACAAGACTTTCATCATTCAGCAAAATTAGCTTTTCTTGACTAATCTTGACCATTGTCAACTCTTTAACACTCATACCAGCCAAAAACGTCTTCAGCTGTGGTCTTCAGAAATGTCCATTTGTAGAACAGAGAATATTTTTGAAAATTTACCACTGGAATCATTGGCTCGATGGCCGAGCCAGTCATTCCATTGATAAATTTTCAAAAATAATCTTGGTCTGCAAATGGAGATTTTCTATGAGAAAATTATAATTTCCTTGAAAATATTTAAGGGTTAAATGGTAGAACACAGGATAAGTACCCGTTTAAATGTCATACCTATGTGCCTGGAAAACTTATAAATATCAGGGGAAAAGACAGTGCAATGTCAGGGAATTTATACTTCAGTCCCTTAGAACGGTGAATCCTGTATATTGTTATAATGGCATAATAATGTCAATGTTATGATGATGTCATGATAATAATCGAAATAATAATATTAAATAATAATGATGGTGATGGTACTAGTGATTGTAATAATGATGATAATGATGTTTGTAATGATAATATGTACATAGTTATTTGTAAATATTGTTCATTTGAGTTTCCCATATGTGACAATGTGACCTGGGTTTGTAAATAAATCGAAATGGTATCGTAGTTGTAGTAATGGTATAATGACATGATTATATATCAACATAGTGACAATGATTGTAAAAATATTATTTAAAAGACAATGATAATATACAAAGAAACTGTCTTTGTCCAACTTGAAGCCGCCATAGATAACAGCATTTGAACCTTTGATGGTCAAGATTTGTCAAGAAAATTTTACTTACAATTTTTGCTTAGTGAATGTCCATTAATTCATATGCCAAGAGCAAGCCATTTTTTTAATTACCACTAGACACGCTAGAATGCCTGGCTTGTTTAATATCGAGCCAATCATTACAGTGGTAAAATTTTAAATGTACATTCCTTCAGACCACTGCAGATTTTATTTTGTCTGACTTGACCATTAAATGGTTAACACAATATTTGTTATTATTGCCTGTAGTATCTCGGTATCTCTGATCAATTTATTTGTTCCTAAGATATTTACCAATTTCAGCCATGCATACCAATATTAAGTACCATTTATTATGTCAAATATTTTGAAACTAAACTGATTGAAAACAATGTGTTCAATAGTTATTGGGGAAAATTAGACTATTTACCAATACAGTGATTGCCTTGGTTAATCTGTACGTTTGTCTGTCGGCTTCCTGCCTTGGTTAATCTGTATGTTTGTCTGTCGGCCTCCAGACGTGGTTAAGTTCTTGGTGATGGTTTAAGCGCTGCATATATTGTCTTATACCAGGAATGGTTAATCATATTGAAACTAAATTTGGACACATGATTACCTTATTGAAACTAGATTTGGACACATGGTTACCCCGAGGTAGTGCAATAACAGTGGGGTCACATGGGCAATGGTTCCCCTCATCCCCTAGATAGACATGGGGTCTCAAGTGAAAGCTTGAAAATTTTACTGGTCAGCTTGGGACGCAGAAGGCTGGGCAGCCATTTCTTACATTTTCCCATGATTGGTCCTATTTGGAGAGGGTTGGTGGTGATGGATGGAATGGACAAGGTAAGGGGCCTAATATATTTATCAGAAATGTTGGGGTGACTTGTCCCGTGTTCCACTGATTGTATATTGTTTGTTGTATACGTAGACATGGTATAGAGCAATAACAGTAATGAATATTGCTGACTATTTTGAAAGAAATTTCGTTGAAATGAGGGATCTACTTGACAAAATTTACTTTTAAGATACCTGAAAATTGGGGGTTATTTAAAACATAGACCCTTCTATATATAATCCAAATTTTATTTTAAAATATCAAGTGGTTTTTCCACAACAGTGGTTTTAGACATGGCATATAGCAACAACAGTAATGAATATTACAGACAATTTTGAAAAGGATTTCGTTGACATACTTGGCCGATGTGCCTGAAAATCTGGGATTATTTAACTCACGCACCCTATATATGTTCCAAATTTTATTTTAAAATCTCAAGTAGTTTTTACGCAACATAGGTTTGTTTGTATACATAGTCGCCAGCCCGTGTTTACGTGTAAGAGCAGTGTTGCTCGGCTGAGCGCTAGACATCGAGCGTAATAGTGGGGGTATTGTCTCTAGTCAATGAAACTACCTCTATATATCATATCAGAAATGGTTGAGTTATCAGCGGAAATCCCCTTAAATTATTTTCAAAATATTGCTTTTGACGTCGTAATCGCGTGTATGCATAAATAGATCTAGACTGTTCCAGAACGTGGTAAATACGTCACTAAAGCCGCTGATTGGCTGAGGCATCTGCCTCTGACGTCACAAGTAGTATAAAAGGGGTGAAAAATCGAGAATCAAGAGCATCGTCGGCGTGGAGACCGACCCGTCTGGAGGACTGGCTGGAAGTGCGGCACTTGACGAGTGAACCGGAACACCGATGGAAGATACATAACATCACCGCGGTTCCAATCGGCTTTCAGCTCACCCGCACTGGATAGCAGTTCTCAGACTTTCTGCATTACATAATTTTATATGCTCCCGGACAGCTATCCGGGAGAAAAATAATTAAAGTTATGGTTCCCGCTTCCAGACTTGTTTAAAGGGAAAGGGCCGTGCGGGCCCGGGATGTAATTCTAAGGAATGTAGAGTTTGTGGTGATTCTTGGTGGATGACTCGCCGGATCTGCCAACCACGCTGAAAAGTGGACTTCAATTTCCGCACTGCATGTCTTGTGTGTTTAATTAACATTTTGACCACAGTCTGGTGGAACTTTGCTGGGTGCGCCGCAAGAGCTATGCGACGCATCCCGCACAGTGTGCCAAGTTATATAACTGCCTAATGTTATATACAGCCCTCTCTGTTAATGGGCAACCTTCAACCTTACTACTTCTGTCGCCGGACGGATAACTTTCTCATTTCCATATAAATTGTATACTAGTTACCAAGACTATCTAATAGACATTCACTGCTTTGTTTCACTGTCCTGAGTGTGTACCGTGTTTACCCTGTCTGGAGGAGTCAGCTTGCGGAAACCAGCTGTGGGAATCACCTGCGGAAATCCCTCCAGCTTCAGAGAACATGTCGACTCACGCTATGAATATGTTAGTGCCTCAATTTCAGTAACATAGTAGCCTGTTCCATCCCAATGACTGTTGGGTACTCAAGTAACTATACTATTGTACATTTAATTTTTATTTCCGTATATGGTACTGATGACTAATAGGTACCTCAATGGTCTTAAGACCGCAATTTATAATTTCTGTTTTATTGTGAATATTATCTTTGTTTACTGTGGGTGCTTTCAACGAGCCGCACCATTTAAGTTTATCAATCTATGATATTTAACTACCTCATTTAATTCTATTCTATTTATTGCAATGGTTGTTGTATATGGCAGTTAGCCATCCAGTTGGTATGTTTTGTTTAATTATAGAAAACTTTGGAATGCAGTATGCTAGGAAATACTATACAGCAACAGATATATCCACATGACACTACTCCCGCCATCATCAATTTTACACTGAGGTCGCTGACCGTGCTCTAATTGTTTGAGCCCGGCATGTTACAGACTAAACCGGACTATTCAGCTCGATAGGATAGGTTAAAGCGGTTAGGGACAATTTCTTCATTAGAGACACATAGTGTACGCCTCTTTTCCGGTTGTTGCGATAATGTAACCCTGCACTCCGGCAAGGTTGTGTGAAATTGGCCAGTTACCTATAGGGCCTCATATATATTAAGCTATTGTCTCTTTCCATGATCTACCAGCCGCATGGCTTACTGATTGTTTAGACTTCCCATCAGCACATTGATCTGATCCAACCCTGGGAAACTATCAGAGGTTTCCGAGCGGTGATGGTTAAAGTGATGATTTACATACATCTCCCCCATATCTTCGGATACGTGTTAGCTAAATAACCCTGCCAATGAAGGAAGCACTGCAAAAACATATAGTTATAAATGTGAATTAGTTAGTTTATTTTACCGGCCCACAGTGCATATTTGGGCATATTGGAACTTAACCCTAATGACAGGTCAATTGTTAGATCCATAGCACGCGGTGACGGAAGAGATGCGGATCTCCATCCAATTTGTTGCAGTGTCTGGATGAAGCATTGGAGCTCGTCACGCCCTCACGGGAAGGACGCACGCGATGGATATCCGTCTCTCTACCCCCACCATAAAGACATGTCAGGAATCAAAACTTGCTTGTGTGAAACGTAGCCATTGTCCAGGTGATGTTTTATGTGGTTGCGGGACAAGGTAGCCAAATTTTCATCAAATTCAGATGCCTTGTGTCGTAACATGTACGCATGCTGTTCTTGGAGCTAGATGCTAATCCACGCGACGCACGGGAAGCGAGGCATCTGCGCCCATT
This sequence comes from Chaetoderma sp. LZ-2023a, assembly GCA_034401795.1. Lineage (NCBI taxonomy): Eukaryota > Metazoa > Mollusca > Caudofoveata > Chaetodermatida > Chaetodermatidae > Chaetoderma > Chaetoderma sp. LZ-2023a. The sequence continues at coordinate 14,958,338 of CM067370.1, forward strand.
GGACAATTATATCCAAAGTTAGGTAGGAATTCCTGCCACTTGCGGCCAAAACTAGTTTCTGTTTCTAACAACTAAATGATAGGTTAGACGGTAGCAGAAGGCCCGCATAAATAATGCGGCATCTACCAATACAGTATCTTTGGAACTACATAAGACGGTGACTTGAGAATTCTTCGGAAATCATTCGTCCCATCTTCACGTAAACCAGCATGCATCACATTAATTATGATTTCACTAGGATCTTCACGTAAGCACTTTTCTGTTGAACAAAAGAGTGGCCCTTTTTGCCAGCTCTTTTCTTCCGCTTCGGCGTTGAAGGCATTTTCCTGTGACGGAGGCCCGCGTGAGGCACTTACCTCTCGCAACAACAATATCTTCTTTGTGTGTGTGTGCGCGTGCATGCGTGCGTGCGTGCGTGCGTGCGTGCGTGCGTGCGTGCGTGCGTGTTAGGGGTATAATTAGTTTATATTAAATTATCTAATGACTTTATTGCGGATGCTTCTCTTGCGGGGATACCTCTGCAGATTCAAGAGCCTGTGTGGTACCTCCGGTGACACCACGTGGAAAGAACACCAGATAGCTCTATGTTGTGTATTATTGTGTGCTTATTTACTATCAAACGATTCACCTTGTTTGTATAGTATATAAATATTTCTACAGTTTAATTATAAATTGTTCCATGTCTCTAAATTAGTATGGATAGACATACCAGTGACACTAATAGTTGGGACGACACCGTGAGGTTCAATCTTGGCGACAATGGTCACATGGCCCCACTGGAACATCAGTGTTCCACCGGCTCTAGAAGTCGGTCTTTGTATTTCTCGGAGAGACGTCATATGGGATCCGCAACCCTGAGATCCGTAGCTAACCGCATTTGCGGTACGATGGGCAGAAACGTCATAGCGGACCAGTACATAACCCTGCAAGCTACACACCACGATAGGCAAGACACGAACTTAGTACTATGTACTCTATCCTCTCTCATACTAGCAAACAAGTAGCATTGTTTGTATGTATTTAATTATTCATTCATATATTATGTCTAGCCTCCTAAATTGAGTAATGGACCACCATACCGGTGACACGGGCAGTTGGGACGAGGTGCTGTGGCTCAATCTCAGCGGCAATGGTCGCATGGCCCCCACTGGAATGTTATCGTTCCACCGGCTCAAGAAGTCGATCTTTGTATTTTCCAGAGAGTCGCAAAACAAGATGCGTAACCCCGAGAACTGACGCTAACCAGCCAATCCACACATCATGTATTTGCGGTGCTGTGGGACGGAATAGACAGACGGACCAGCGCATACCCTCGGAGGCTACACAAGGTCTGTGATAACGGCACCAACACTGTCTACCTTTAAGAGTAGGATTGACAAATTCTGGTCATCGCAAAAGGTATTCTACGACTATGACGAGCCATTCACCGGAAGTGACAATGCGCTTATAGAGACGAACGAAGATGAGCTGAGCATGTAAGTTTAGATAACTTGCACTCGGAATGTTACCTAAGTTACTTAAGTATGATGTTCTTGTATGAATTTGATCTGATCCGGATTGGGGTTCTTTTATGCGGATCATGGTCAATGTCTGCAAATTTATCCTCTTGCATGCCAAGTTCGTTCATCATCATCATCATCATCATCATCATCATCATCATCATCATCATCATCATCATCATCATCATCACTTTACAAGGCATAAGCCATTGGCTTGTTATTGCCTCAGTGTTTTTATTATAGTATGCCCTGCTTAGACCAATTCAAAAGACCTTTCTCTGAAGTAGATATCTAGGTTGCTCTTGAATGATTTGAGCGTTGCCACTCAATTAAGTCTCCTCGAAACTGTCAGCATATAGTGACATTAGATTAAAAACCGTAGCTCTGTTTTGTGGAAATGCTATGATGCAGATGAGTGTTCCCTGCGTCAACTGCAGTGTTACACGTATGGCTACACCAGGCAGTGCCTAGCTTTGTTTGTATGTTGACTTGTGGAGGGCGTGGTTGGTCTTATTGCTGTTGTTTTCATTTTCTGTGTTCTTCGCTTAACCGAGTCTCCTCTATGCAAGTGTCTCTTAATGCCACCTCAATTTGCGGATGTGGAATCAGAGATGTATCTACCGGTAATTGGAATCACTACCGAGCATGTTCCTGTCTATGCACAGGCTACTCCAAGATCAGTCCACTGTATTGGCAGCATTGCAGTATGATTTTGTGACAGGCTGGTATACATATGGCCTGTTCAGTGTGTTTATCATTATCCGAGTCTTAACCATTTGTTACTTCTGTTCTTAATCAGTTTCAAACTACCCCACCCCCACCCGAGTGTTGCTTTGTTTATCTAGCTTTAAAAATGGGCTTTGGACGTGATAAGAGACTTTAACCTTTCTGCATAAGTATAATTTCTTATAGAGGGTATCAGTTTGGTGGCTCTTCGCTGCAGGTTTTCAAGAATAAAACAATCCTTTTTTTTAAATGTGTGTCCATGGACCATTCCCATATTCAAGTATAGGTCTAAACAGCGAAGTGTAGAGCCTTACTAGTGTTTGGCAGTCTAAGTGGGTGAGTGATCTTATCAGTCATAAGTTTGTATTTACCTTGGATGCTTGTATTAGACAGTGGGTTCTAAATTTTACTTGGTTGTCTATGTTCAGACCTAAATCCTTTTCGACAGTTGTTTTTTCAATTTTTGTGTCTGTGTTGAGATCATTCACAAAGGATGAATGCTTAATGTTAGTGGTATCTAGGTGCATTGCGCAGCATTTATCGACATTGGATTTAATTTGCCAGGTACTGGACCAGTTCGTGACATTATTTAAATCATCTTGTGGATTGAATACATCACTTGGAACCTTAGTTTCTTTGTAAATCTTTGCATCAGCAGCAAACATATTAATTTCGGAATGATTTATTACTTCTGGTAGGTCGTTTATGTAGCCATCATCATCATCATCATCATGAGTTACATTAATGGACGAAGGTAGGATTTTATCTATTTATGTGTCCATGGGTATATTATGCGAGGGTAGAGTATTTAGTTAATTTCCAATGTCTATCTAGTGCATTCCTAAATGTGTTTACAGTTTCCGTATTAATAACACTTTCGGGTAAGTTGTTCCACGTGTTCACCACCCTACAGCTGGAAAAATTATGTCTAGCTGGTGTTTTGTACTGACTCTTGAATAATTTAAACGTATGACCTCGTCGTCAAGAATGGTTTGCTAGAGGTAAAAAGTGGTCTGCTTTGATGTTCTACTTTCCAGTTAAAATTTAGTATGTTTCGATGAGGTCTTCTCTTAATCTGCATTGTATGGGGGGATAGTAGATCCAATTTTTTAGGCGTTCCTCATAAGTTTTGTTTCGTAGGCCAGTTACTAATTTAGTACATCGTTTTTGCACTTGCTCTAGATGATTTATGTCTTTAATTAATTAAGGCGCCCAGGCTTGTATGCAGTATTCCAAATGTGGCCTAACATAGGTTTTGTATACAATTTTGAATGATTATTTGTCCAAATCGTTGAATTCCCTTTTGATTGACCTCATAATAAACATGGCCATGTTGGCGGCTTTTATACATTGATCTGATGGTTTCAGGTCACTGTTAATCCGTATCCCTAGTTACCTTTCTTGGTGTGTTGTTTGCAAGATATGAGTATGGTTGTTCTTGAAGGATTTGACTGTTGTTGCTTAATTAAGTCTCCTCGAAACCGTCAGTATATCAGTGACATTGGGTTTGTAACAGTTGAAAAGGAGTGACCCTAATACGCTGATAACTTGGGTTGGAACTGATTGGCAGCAGTTCACCACAACCTGGTGGTCTCTGTTGGTCCAAAAATCTGTTATCCTTTTTAATAAGTTCCCTTTGATACCATATTTTTCCGGTTTAATAAGTAGTAGCTTGTGCAGTACAGAGTCGAATGCTTTGGCGAAGTCTAGATATAGAGCATTAATAGAGCAATTGTGATTGATTGTCAATGACCATATATCTAAGACTTTGATTAGTTTCGTGACAGATGATCACCCTTTAATAAATCTGTGCTGGTTAGATGTAATTAGGTTGTTCTGTTCAAGATGATTAACTGAATAGTCTTTTATAATAGATTCAAGGGCTTATGGGGCAATAGTTATTGAGCGATTGTTGATTTCCCTTCTTAAACAGGGGAAACACATTCCCTAGGGTTCGTTTTTCCTACTGACTTGGTTCAGGACCACGGACCATGAACCAGAAAAGCCAAAACAGCATTTATGTCGGCTTGCCGATTGCAATTTCGTGGCAATCTTCTAAACTCACAAGCATTTTAAGTTGCGTTAGTTTTAGCAATTAAATTGACCATAATTCGATTTAGACTTTAATTTCAGTCTGTGTAAATCGCAGACGACCACATACACTAAAAATATTGACAAGATCTTGTCATTCAAATAAGTTGTAAAATTTAGCTGTGCAGCGTCATCCTCAAATGTATGAACCAGTAACCATTGGCGACAGCGAACCAAGATCAAAACTCAGTCACTGGTTCGACGAACAAAATCAGTAAATCTTCAACTTCCTTAATGCCAAAACACAGGAACCACGGACTGCGTCAGTCAACCACTGACACCATTAGTCACGAAAACGAGCCCATAGTTTCCAAATTTGTGGTAGCTTACCTTGCCGTAATGAACTAGTAAAAAGATGTAATAATGGGTATGCTATTTCATATTTAAGTTCCCTCGAAATACGCTAGTGTCTCTCATGCAAATCATCATCATCATCATCATTATCATCATCATAATCATCATTTTCTCAGGACATAAGCCTAAAGGCTTTTCTTCCTGTCCCAACAATTATCAAATTCAATTTTACTTTGCGCTATACGGTAATGAAAGGTTGTAGCTTAAATTTTAATTCTACTATTAGTTTAGACTTAAGTATGCTTCAAAAGTAAAAGTTGACTCGAAACCCTATTGGAAGTATATTAACAACCAAAAATCTGACAAACAAGGAATCCTGCCACTCAAAACACATTGAATTCTCGCAGATAATGACCTCAGCAAAGTCGAAGCACTTAACAGCCAATTTGGTAGCCTGTTCACCGAAACAACCTTTAGCGAAATACCATACTCAATTCCTAAAACAGGCAAAATGGAAAACATCACCATCAGCCCAAATAGAATTAAGAAATTATTAAATGGTTTGAAAACATCAAAGGCCATGGGGTCAAATGAAATACATCCGCGAATACTCAATAGAACTGTCAACAGAACTGTCAGACATACTATCACATTTTTCCAACAGTCCTTAGACAAAGGAGTTATCCCAACTGAATGGAAATCAGCAAACATTTGTCCTTTATATAAAAAGTGACCGGTCCTTACCAAGTAACTATAGCCCGCATCATCTGTTCTAATTTAATGAGCCATTTCGAAAAAAATAGCACCCTAACTCACAGACATTTGAAACTCAACTAATTAATGTCATCCATGATTGGGCTTTATCCATTGATAAGCGGAAACAATTGGACATTTTTATTGTCGACTTTGAAAAGGCTTTTGATACTGCTCCACATAAACTTTTGAAATTTAAAGTATACAAATATGGTGTGTCCAAAAAATACTCAATTGGATTGACTGATTCTTAACAGGTCGCAAACAGTGAGTAGTAGTCGATGGTGCCAAATCAAAATTTTCTGACGTTGTGTCTGGAGTATCTTGAGAAACTGTTCTAGGCCCATTACTGTTTTCAGTCCACATAAATGATATAGTCCAGGACATTTCCTCAGAGATCAGGTTATTCGCTGATGATTGTGTATACCACAGAGAAATTGATGACCCCATGGACTGTGAGGCACTCCAACAAGAGATAAATCTGTTAGGTAACTGGGCTGCCACTTGGGGAATGCACTTCCAACCAGTAAAATGCAACATGATGAGCAGAGCCTGAAAAAAACCCCACCATCAAATTAAAATTACACACTAAAAGGAACAAGTCTAAGTTTTGTTTCATCAGTAAAGTACTTGGGCATCAACATCACCAATGACCTAAGCTGGAACAAACACATCACCGAGATCTGCAGCAAATTATACAAAACCTTAGGACTATTGCAGAGAAATTTATCATTCTGTTCCCAAGAAATCAGACTTCAAGCATACACTGGGCTGATTAGACCAGTTTTGGAATATGCAAGTACAGTTTGGGACCCTCATCAGATAACTCTTCAGGACAAACTAGAAAATGTGCAAAAACGTGCAGCTAGATTTATCACCCCAAACTATTGCTACAAACCAGGCAGTATGACAAATATGATGGACACCCTAAAACTACCGGCGTTGTCAGACAGAAGGAAACAAAACCACATTATTTTTTTCTACAAATGTCTACAGCAACAACCAAAGATATCATTAGATAGTCTACAGACTGCAATTCGGAAAACCAAAAACATACACAACAGCCACTTCAACCAAATTTTGCAAGAACTGACATCGTTAAATTCAGCCTTATTCCCAGTACAATAAGGGATTGGAACAAACTATCACAGGATCTTCTAAGCAGTTCAGAAAATTCTGCAAATTCTACAAATAAATTTAGCGAATTAATCAAAGGCAAAAAACATGTCTAAGCGAGCTACTTGACGAAATAATGTCCTTTGGATGGTTCGCCATAACTAATCAAGATCAAGGATACCGTGAAAGGAACATAGTGGGATCCATTTAGGGGAATGTTCTCCATATTACACCAATTATTCCATTTGCTTTGTTTACAATTATGTTAAAGTGTTTGGCAAATTTCAGGTTTTCATCAATGTTTATGCCACAGTATTTTTCGCATTGAGTCTGAAGTCTTCTTGTGTGTTTATAACTATCTGTCATGCTGTATTCTAACTTAGGATTGCTTTTTCCTAAATGTAGGGAATGGATTTTTGTAGAGTTAAAGCGAAGTTGCCAGTCAAGTGTCCATTTACAGGTTAAATCAATATTTATCTGAAGGTCTGCTGTTTTGGGATTCCCAATTAGTTTAGTGTCATCCACAAAGATTTTGCAAATGCAGTCGACACTTTCAGGTAAATCATTAATGAACAGAAAAAAGAGGACAGGACCGAGGACATTGAGGCACACCACTAGTGACATACTTGTATTCTATCTGATTTTGTGCTGTCTTTTTTAACTCGCTGTTTCGTGTTGGTTAAGAAATTTTGAATCCATGCTGTTAGTTTTTCTCCTATTCCATATGCATGGAGCTTGTTCAAATGATGTACATCTTAATCCAGGACCTGGTTCCACAATATACCCATGCAGGATCTGCAATAAACCAGTAACGTGGAATGATAGGGGCATAATGTGTGATACATGCAATCAGTGGTATCATGCACACTGCCAGTTTTTACATACTCAAACGTACAATAACCTTGTTTAGGGCAGTGCCATTGCCAGGGACTGCATAATTTGCGACTGACCGAACTCAACTCAGTATGCTTTGACCAAGTGCTAACCACCGCAAATCAATTCAGCATCCTCGGATACATCACTGCAAAGCCCACTCCCATTTGACTGTTTGAAGCCTGTCCATGCATTAACGCCAGACTGAACTAAACACAACCAGAGACCAAAGCCTAATCCACTGAAAGTGCTTACAGTCAACTTCCAATCCATCAGATTGAAACTGAGATGACTAAAAAATCTCATTGAAAGCACGCGTCATGACATCATCCTCTGCACTGAAACATGGGTAAACAGCAGTCTAACAGATAGTCAAATATTCCCAACAAACTTCAAATTGTTTCGAAATGACAGGGACCTCAATGGAGGATTAATACTTGTAGTAGGCAGCACGGACTATCTTAGCTCCTGTAGCGCGGATCGGCCGGATGGGTACGGACTGTCCCAGCTCGGCTGGGTACGAAGCGACTGCGCCGGGTACATTCCAAACATGCCCCCCCCCCCTGAGTAGGATAGTATACGTGTATAGAGCCATATGAGAGAGGTTTCTGTAAAAAGAAAAAGAAAAAAGAGCTTCCGTGTCAACACGTGTCAGTGTTGGGAGAGAATGCATACCAAAGTGTACCGAGTCGGTGCACGTAATTTCTTTAAATTACTTCATTAGAACATTCTAGAATTTCTACGTAGACGTGGTTATGACGTCACGGCAACATTTTGAAGATAATAAAAGGGGTTTTCCGTGGATAATTCAGCCATTTCCTAACCGATTTTGAAATGGTTTACAGATTTGGAAAGCCCGTCGAATTCTGCTTTTGATTGATACCAGATTCGGCGGGAACAACAAATTATAAAGGATTACATTGTACCTACTCGGTACACTAAAAGTGCTATCCTATCTTAGACATGATATACGCACTCTGTCTATGCAGTGGTAAGCGCGCTACGCGTTTTAACAAACTTAGTCGTTTTTACGACAAAACGTTGATCCGAACTACACTTTAGAGAGCATATGCAAACAAAGGTGAACAAGGTCATAGGAATTATGGCGGCTATTCGCAGAACATTTACCTACTTGGATGAGGACAGTTTTACTTTGCATTATAAGGCACTTGTGAGATCTCAAGTTGAATATGCAGGGAGTGTGTGGTCACCATATAAGAAAAGTGACATAGCTACTGTGGAAAAGGTTCAGAGATTGGCTACAAAGTGTGTGCCATCACTAGGAGAGTTGAGCTACAGAGAGAGACTGAAGTGGCTGCAACTACCAACCCTAAAGTACAGACGGCTTCGAGGGGACATCATTGAAACATATAAGATAATGAATGGGATTTATGACAGGCGCGGTACTGAAAATTTCTTTACACACAACAGTGCGGAGACACAAGAGGGCACAATTATAAAATTTATAAGGACCACACTAGACTTGACATTAGAAAGTACTCATTCATGAACCGTGTCACCAATATATGGAATAATCTTCCTTAAGATGTGATAAACGCACCAAGCATTTTGAAGGTAGACTTGATCGGTACTGGAAAGATCAGGAAATGAAATATGACTTCAATGCAGATTACAATTTCTAATCAAGAGCAAGAGCAATATGATATGTTGAGTGAGTATTCAAAGCTGAGGATGGATTGTGTGTGGTACATTTTGTAAGCCGCGCCAATCATTTAATTATTGTATTCATTTGAAATGTATTGTAATAGGCAACAATTAATTAAATGTAATGTAGGTACTGCTGCTGGACCAAGTGGATTGGGCATGAAATCATGCCAGTCCACATTGGGATAGCATAGTAGTAAGGATTGGGCATGGTACCGGCGCCAACCTATCTTTGATAGTTGCGTATAATTTAATAAAAGTAGCTGCTGTGATAGCCAATAGACACATTAATTAGGTAGCCCTGTATTATTGCTGTTGTTGATTATTGTAATTTAAACTACACTTTGACACATATAGACATCCACACATAAGTGTGGAAAACCTTATTTATGTGTGATAAGGACACTTGAGCCTATGAAATCAAGGTTTTCAAGTTTTAAGAGAAATGTCTGTATATTATATGCATGCACATTCATGTATATAATCTACATATTGTAGTCACATGGTTTTTGTTTAATTAAAGGTGGGATTTGTATGTATAATTGTATATATGCATATATAGATAGGGTAACAGTTAGAGGAATGCAAACATAAAACATTCCGGAAGCTGAACGACTGAATGATATTTTAAAATAAATTTTACAAATATCAGACACAAACCAGGAACAGAACATAAAGGCATGTATGCCTGCGTTCTGACATCTACATAACTTAGCTTCTTCCCTCGCAGCACCTGTGAGTGTAACGCTCTGCCATCTGGGATAGTCTCAGCCACAACTCTTGAAGCCTTCAAGGCCCAAGGGTCATCATGAAACTAAATTAGATTAGATTAGATTATCGTAGATTATCGCCTTTATGTTCTGCTCATACTCCTTATTTGTAATGGCGAATAAACTCTATATGTACATTGATATTGTCATGAGGTCAAAGTTTATACTTAATATGCTGACTAGAGGTTATGTTTAAGTATATATAGTATATTATAGCATTCTTAATTACGTACATTCATATTTACATGCATAAATATATATATATATATATATATATATATATATATATATATATATATATATATATATATATATATATATATATATATATATATATATATATATATATATATATATATATATATATATATATATATATATATATATTTATATATACAACTTGGGACTGTTGTTATAACTATTGTGTATTGGTGTAGAGCAGCATGGAAAGGGAAATAGGTGGTAACCTACCCATTCCCCATGCCATCATACAGTGCCCCAGCACACCCATACTTATGTAAAGTTCATACAATTTTACAATTCATATATTATAACAATGTGAGATACATAAATATTAGAGGTTAGGAATGATGTGATTAGACACCCTTTCCCTTTCTCCTGATACATTTAAAAGCAATTAATATAGTCAGTGACAATTTTCACACATATTCCATAACTCATGCTTCTTTTTTACAATTCATATAGGCCTACATACATGTGAAATGCATACAATTAGAGTTGAGGAGCACCCATTCCCTATCTCATACGACAATTAAGCAATTCAAATATACATGTGGAATACATAATTTTAGCTATAAGGAATGGTGTGATTACACACCCATTCCGTTCTCAGAATACAATTATACTGGTATGTACCTAGCTTAAATATAAATTACATAGTTATAAATATTGGGAACGATATGATTACACACCCATTCCTTTCTCAAAGAAGAATTATACTAGTAAGTAAGCATATATAAAATGCAGTCTAGACATCAGGATCGATATGATTCCATACCCAATCCTTGTCTCATTCTGTAAGGCATCTGACTTAGAGGGCATAAGCTGCATTATTATCAAATTTCATTTCCAAATTGTTCCAGAACTTGTCAAACCTGCTCCCAAGACATTTGACGCTCGGCGCACTTACAACCTTCTGTGATAGTCCGTTCCAGACATTGGAAACACAGTTTACAAAGGAATATTTCCTAATGTCCAGTCTAGCAAAGTTTTTCTGTATTTTATACTCATGCCCTCTGGTGTCTGAAATGTTTAACTCGAGGAGGTCTTCTGTGACGTGTTTATCATATATACTTTGGATGATCTTATAGGTTTCAATAATGTCCCCTCTCATTCGCCTGTATCTCAGTGTTGGAAGCTTTGTTCTGCTTAGTCTATCTGCATAGGAATGTCCCTTTAGTGAAGGTACACATCGAGTTGCATGCCTTTGTACATTTTCTATGATATCTATGTCACACTTTTTAAATGGCGACCATACAGCTTCAGCATATTCAAGTTGAGATCTTACTACTGCCTTGTAAAGCAATGTAAACCTTTCTTCATTCAGGTATGTATAGGTTCTGTGGATGGCTGCCATGATGTCATGGCCTTGTTTACCTTGGTTTGCATATGGCATTTGAAATTTAGCCAGCAGTCTACAACAACTCCAATATATTTTCCCTGCTCGACTGACCCTAATTCTATTGCCGCTCCTTTACAGTCATACAGCTTGTATTTTTTTGTCTTCATTTACCGACTTGTGTCAAATTTCAAGTACCTTACATTTATCAGGATGAAATCGTAAAAGCCAAGTTTCTGACCAGTGTTGAAGGACATCCAGATCCTTCTGTAACGTTGTGCTGTCTTGTTCATTCCTAATTTCCCTGTATACTTTGGTATCATCAGCGCATAAGTAGACGCCTGACTGCAAACAATCGGGTAGGTCATTTATGAAGAGTAGAAATAGCACCGGTCCAATGACACAGATCCTTTGCTTTCTGTCCCTTAGGAAGTCTGCAATCCATGTACACATCTTCTCACTCATCCCATAGCCTCTCAGCTTTGTTATCAGTCGCTGTGGGCAATGGTATTAAACGCCTTCATGAAGTTCATCTAGACTGAATCAATTGCACCACCTCTGTACAGGATCTCTGTCCATTCGTCCATGACCTTAATTAACTGTAGACTAGTTGATCTGCCACTTACAGATCCAAATTGTTGCTTACTGATTAGTTCATTGCTCTCCAGATGCTCGATCATCCGTCTCTGAATTACTTTTTCAAATAGCTTTCCTATCACACTGGTTAGACTTACTGGCCTTTCTTGAAAATAATTTTCATTAGCATTTGCAATTTTCCATTCCTTCGGAACTATACCTGTAGAAAAGATTTGTTGAAAATAGAGGTCAATGGTCTGTCTATAACATCCTGCAGTTCATATATACACACATTCTTGGGTGTGCATTATCTGGTCCCTGTAACTTACTACAATCTACGTTTGCGAGCAGCTTGTGGACCTCTGTGGCCTCAAAGATATTGTCTTTAGACTTTGATGTATGCTTCCCCTCCTCAAACCTATGTAGATCCCCTAATGGCTCCTCTGTAAAAATACTGGTGAAAACGACCATATGGTCACTGTTACCAAGAGGTGAGTCACGGACCACATCTGTCACCAGCTCCTCATCGTTCGTGAGAACAAGGTCCAGTAAACTATAGGCTTGTCTGCTCCTCTTGCTCTAGTTGGTTCACTAATTCTTTGAAACAGGAAGCTATCCCTCACACTCTCCATAAACCGTTCTCCTTTTTCATCTGCAGTCCAGGAACTCCAATTTATCTTGGGAAAATTGAAGTCCACGACAATTAGAATATGGGAGAAACTGTTCTCCTCCGTCACCTGTCTTAAGAGCCTGCACAAATCATTGTTATTATTATCATTGCTATCTGGGCTCCTGTATATCACTCCCATGAGTAGCCTATTAGTGTTCTTCAAGTTGATCTTGATCCACTTTTGTTCATTAAAACTATTTACAAAAGTGATTTCAACTGGTTTGAGTTGAGCCCTAACATACGTAATAATACCTCTCTCACCGTTATTTACAAAATCTCCAGCTATCATTTCATATCCATGAATGGACAATTCATCCTTCGTCGGTATAAGTATCTACAGTTTTTGGGAAGGACTTCTGTGATACCTATAACATCTGGCTCTTTTTCCATACTTTTAATCCTTACTAGCAGTTCTTCAAATTTGTTTGGTAAACTATCCACATTTATATATACACTTCAGGGACTTGATACCTTCAGGTCCATAGTTTTTACGCCTTGACTGATTACCATTAATTTCTTCACTCATGTTTTCTGGGGTTTTTCCTTGTCAATATTCATCCGCCAAGGAGGGCCCCTGACCGGGTGCTGCCAGTTTTCCAACTTGTCATTAGCCTGTCTGGCTCTGGCCTCCTCCACTAGCTTTTTCCTGGCAGCTCTGTCCTCCTCATTTGCTACGCTGATCTTTGTATAATCTGAAACATTAGGCACACCTCCAAGTCTATGGGTGTTCTTGAATTATATTTAGCCATATATTTATCAAACGTGTGCCCTTCTGCAAATAATACCTTTATCAGTCTGGCGTATTCTTCTCCTCCTTCTTTCTTCCTTGCACCGAGCTTCATTACATTCCTCGTAGCGACACCTCTGACTTTTAATATCTCCATTAGCCCTAGCTTTGACAAAGTTACAATCATGCTGTTTCCTAAACTCTGGGTCATTAGATTCACTCTCAGCTGCCCTATGTATAATAATAGCTCTCTTCCTTTCATCCTCTCTGTTAATTTCACTTCTTATTTACTTCAGGCATTTTCCATCCATTGTTAATTTTGTTGTCTTTACTTCTTTCACTGCAGAGTCAATCATTTCTTTAACTTTAAATCGTTAAATTGACACTTAGTTTTTAACCAGATTTTTAACAGTTTTAAACCAGTTTTTAATCCTGTCTTCACACTATGCGCACCCAAATGGCAGAATAATCAGCACGTTGATGGTGATCATTAACCAGCAGAAGCAGGGGTCTTGAATGGGGTATCGAATACTTTGCTAAAATCAAGATAGATAACAGTGGAGATTACTCGACTTATCAATTCCACCAATTAAATACAATTGGCCATTATTGTGAATATTCACTAGAAAGGCAATGGAGATTACTCTACTTAGCAATTATATTGAGTAAAAATTGTCATAAGCTGCACAGGTAACACCAATATGTCTGGCAAAGGTTCACTGTCGAAAGGAAGAAAACACTCAGTAAGAGGTAAAGAAGGAGACGACCAAGAAAAACACAAAGCGGGCTGGACATGTGACATATGCGAAACAAAATTCACAGATGAGAAGTCAGAGATGCTAGAGTGTGAGTACTGCTGGTACTGTCCAGTGCAGAATACAAACTGCTAACAAAAAGGTCTGATCTGCACTGGTACTGTCCACCATGCGCGGTAAAGGCACTAAGAAATCTAAGAATAGAAAAAGGGGTTGAAGAAAGATGTGAAGCCTTTCTAAACAAAATGGAAGAGTGGGTACAGAAATTAGAAAGGGATATGGTGCAGAAAACAGGCATAGAACAGGTTGTAGATATGGGATTGTCTTGTGGGAAGTCATGATCCCGCAAGATGTCTTATATCTTCGAGTAAGTCCTAAGAGAAATTTATGATTTGAAAATACCAGGTGAGCTAATGGTTGACTTTATACTTTCAATGTTCAGTTATTATTATTACATCAACTAGTTGACATCAGCTAGTGTGCATGACATTTAGTTTCTAAATAGATGGTGTGTGAATGTAGCACACTCAGGATGGATGGATAAAGTTTATAGTCAAAATTGAAATAGGTGAATTGATTGGAATAAGTTCCATGGTTCTTAGTTGATGTGTATCTGGAAATAGTTTAGGTGAAAGTTGTTGCTGTTCAGTCGGCATACACTTTTATGATATTCAGCAGTTGGTCGGATCGATAGTTTGGAAAATAATCGAGGTATAAGAATCACTGGAATCGGATGTGACAAAGGGACTTAGTTGATGATGTAGGCATTCTAGATTCTCACATGACAATAGAACAACACCAGCTGGCAATGAGATCATACAGCTCATGTGCCTATTAACTCTAGCATCCTACAGGCTTATCCATCAATAGGCAATGGACAGGACATGGACATTGTAGCGTCCTGTAGGAATTAATAACATAATCAAAATTTGTATATCAACTATATGTCACTCATACAATGGCATGCAACAACAACACATTCCGTAATGTTGTTAGTTAGCTGACAGATCGCATCAAATCAGAACCAGCTACCACCGCTTTATCTATGGGAGGCATCATCTCCATAGAAGAATTGCACAGAGTTTGGTTGGTCAGGATGACGTCACGATCAATGAGCGTCGATCAAACTCTGTAGCAGAGAATTAAACAGAATAAGTTTCGAAGTTGAAATCGAAGCATAGTGATCGTTGATTGGTCAGAATGACCAACGTTTATTAGGTAGAGACTTCTAGGAAGAAATAAGCAGAAGTTGATTGGTGGACTGATGGTCCGGGCCAATCAAGCTGTGCTTATAGCATACCTAGAAGCATCATTTAATGGATTCAGGAAGAATCTAAGTATTATGATAGATATAGAACTTGGCTAGGGTGCCAAGATAAATTGTATATAAGTCAGAATTTCAGACTTATAAATTATTCAATTCACCACCGTGAATCCTGAACGTCACGCCGACGTTCAGCACTGTGAGCTATTGCATAGCATAATGAAGCTCTGGTTTTACTTAGAATTAGATTAGTCACTGATTAGTATTGTACACCGATTGTACCAAGTGTGGATTTATGAGCTATTTTTGCTCCTTGCTTGAAAACCTTGTATATTGTAAATAAAAGTTTAAGCTTATGTATATGTAAGTTCAGTCTCCAGTAAATTTGTTAGATTAGAACCTAGTCTTGAGCTGGAGGAAACCTCCAGTCCTTACCTGAGGAACATCACGTCAGATAGGCCCAGCAGTCAACATTAAATATCGTCACCCACCATCCGTTAGACGAGGTGAGCCAGACTGCCTTACCCCTTCTCCGACATCGGCTAGCGTGTTGTCGCAGCAACACCCCCATCTTTGCTACCAGTGCCGAAGCGGGACAACCAACCAAGTTAATAAGAAGTTAGTTCAACCGAAGATCCAAAATCTTCATTGGCGAGCCTGCCAGGATTGGCCTAGGAGTTAGTATCATCGTATTAGTATTCGTAAATTTGTGTGTATATTGTTATTCACCCGGGAGTGTGGATCAGTGACTATGTGAGTACATTTTTAAGGTATGAGTAATCCGCCAGTAAGGCCTGTAATTTCCGTATTAAATGACATTAACGATAGGGTGCATAACTTTATAGATCTGGTAAAAATTTCTGAACATCCAAGTGTAGTACAGCATCGTGAATATCACGAAAACACTATTGTAAAGATTGTGACTGACATTCGTTGTGAAGAGCAACCAAGATTAAAACGTGTGGTAGTACAATTGTACTACCAGTAATTCGGAACTTTATTATCATAATATTACATTGTGTTAGCGTGAGATGATGAGTCGTCGGACGTTAGATCCCACTTTGCCTGGGCCGGAACCGAGACCACCTCCAACCAGTCCCCAACAACAGCTACGGCAGGAAACTGTCGAGGCGATGGAAATGGGCAATTCTATGGCCTACACCATCACCAGAGAGGAGGACCGATGAGAGCAAAATCGAGTGTACCGGCAGGAGGTGCGAGAGCTTACCCAGAGGATTAAGCCATGCGATGGGCTTCTGCCTGAAGAGGTAAGGCAATTCCTAGATGAAACTAGGAGGGTATGGAAGGCGACCGAGGGTAACTTGGATGGCACGCCCGTGTATGTGATCACAAGGGCAGCGAGGGGACAGTTATCTAAGGCTGTCGACGAGTATGTAGTCGGGAAAGTAAGGAATGAAATCACATATGAGGAACTTGAAGCGTTCATCACCCTAAATTTCATGTCAGCAAACGAGGATGAAAGGGTGAAGTACGAATTTGAAGCTGTGAGGCAGCGTCGGAATGAGACAATTATATCTTTTAATCGAAGGTATAAAGAGCTATCCAAGTGGGCCTATACTACCCAGAATCAACAGGTAATATTGGCATCGTACATCAGAGCCCTAAACGAGCAGGGTATGGGACGGAGGATAGTGAGAAAAAAGATCAAGACGCTGACGGCAGCAATGGAGATGATGGAGGATGAGGAGGGATGCAATGACCATCTTCAGGCTATGAATATCTCACCTCGTCATGAACAAGCAATGGAAGTGGATGTAATTGACCACGAAGAGGAAAAGGGGATTTGGGAAGTAATTAACAGTATGAAAAGGCAGATTTCTCAGCAGACCCGATTGATCGAGAAGTTGTGTGGTGTGATCGAGGGGTTACAGAACGAAACTGCAGCTCGACCCTCAGTGCGACGAACACCATCTAAACCGTGACAACCTCAGAAGGTGAAGACAACATCAAAAGCAGCCCCTAAGAGAAGGGAGGTTTACGTGTTTTAACTGTGGCCGAACAGGCCACTACAAACATGACTGCCCACAAGTGGTGCAGCCTGCGCGGGTAGCATCACGTACCTCACGTATGCAGAAACCACAGCAGAGGCCGATGAAATGCTTCAACTGTGGAAGAGCGGGACATTATGCGCAGGATTGCGACATGGCGGCAACAACACCTTCTCCACCGAGATGTCAGGTAACATGTTTCCGATGTAATAGGGTTGGTCACTACCAAAGTGATTGTCCCGTCAACCAACAGGCACCGCTGCAACAGCGTGCCATGAAACGACCGAGAAGACCAGACAACGACGGTTTTCGACAGGAGTCGCTGATGCAAATCGATGAAGTGGATCGTCATAGCCAATATGACGATCGTAATTCTTATGGCTCCGGACGGGAACTAACAGCAAGTGCTTATTCGAGAAACACTCGATGCGATTTAGTTAACCGTGTAAACCGTGATAAAGAGTACGAGGACCGTGATGGGTTCGTGTTAACCGATGAAGGCACGGATGAGCATGGCCGTTATTCTTACGCTATCGGAGGAGACTCATCCGGCCAGAGGAGATCATACGCTGAAGCCTTGAGTGGACGACGAAGCCCGTTAAATGGGTTTGGAGGGAACCAGTGACGACTGAACGGTTACTTATCCGGCTCGAAATGGAAACGAGCAGTCGAATGGACAGGGGTGAGTACATTGATGCTTTAGTTGATACTGGTACAAGTACTTCCCTTGTCAGGAAGGATATATGGAAGAGCATATTGAATGCTCGTCCATTGAAATGGGCTAAAACTTTGTTAGCCGTTAATGGTTCACCGATAAATTGTGGGGGGGAGACCCAAATTAAATGCAAGGACGCCCGGCCTACTCCAAGTATGATTGTGGGAAGCATGAGGCATGAATGTTTAATCGGTGTGGATGCTTTGTATATGGGAAATGCAAAGATTGACTACAAGACCAATGAAGTAGTATGGTTTGGTCGAGTATTCCCATTTAGAATTCCATATAGAAGTCAAAATGATTATGTGTATGCCAGGGTAAAGTTGGAAAGTCGGCTGAGCACGCAAGTGGAAGCAGACTATAAACCTGACCTATAGACTTATATAGTTGCAAAGAAAAGACCGGATATGCAGTTATTGACAAAGTACTAAGGGACGTTGCCAATAATTTCGATACGGCTTGTCCAACTACGTTAGGACGTGTACCCAAGGTGAAGTGTACTGTTCCGACAGGAGATCATCCTCCTATGAGACAGAAGGCTTATCGTTTACCGTTAGCTAAGCAATATTTGGTTAAGAACCAGGTTAAAGAAATGCTAGCTGCGGGCGTCATAAGACCATCGTCATCACCATGGGCGTCACCCATAACTCTGGTACCGAAAAAGGATGGTGACACCAGATTTTGTGTGGACTATAGAAAATTAAATTCTGTGTGCCGTAAGGATAGTTATCCGTTACCAAACATATCCGATATATTTGATTCCATGAGAGGCGCAACGATCTTTTCTACGATGGACTTGAAGTCTGGCTATTGGTGGATACCCATGGCCAGCCAAGACATCGAGAAAACAGCGTTCGTGTGCAGTGAAGGTCTTTTTGAATGGATTCGGATGCCTTTTGGTTTTTGCAACTCAGGTGCCATATTTCAGAGGGCAATGAATGACATTTTCCGAGATTATGTAGGAAAATATGTGCATGTTTTCGTCGACGATATAGTCATATATTCACGAAATCCGACGGAACACGCACATCATTTGTGCCTGGTCATGCGCAAGATTCAGGAATATAATTTACAGTTGAAGAAAAAGAAATGTGACTTTGCCAGTAAGTCTGTTGACTTGTTAGGGTACCACATTTCTGCGCAAGGTGTGGCTCCACAGAGTCAAAAGGTCAAAGTCATACGAGAAATGTCACCACCCCGAGACGTGGGTGAAGTGCGTAGTTTTCTCGGAGCTACAGGTTATTACCGATCTTGTGTAAGAGGCTATGCCGAAATTGCCAAGCCTCTGATAGAATTAACTAAGAAGTATAAGAGATTTGAATGGGGTAAGCACGAACAGCAAGCGTTTGAGAAATTGAAGAACTTGCTGTGTAGTGAGACCATACTCACTTATCCGAATTTGACTGCCCCGTATAGGTTGTATACTGATGCATCTAGTTATGCAATAGGTGCGATACTAGTGCAGGTTGATGATAAGGGTATAGAGCGTGTCATACAGTATGTTAGCTCTACTCTTAAAGACAGTCAGTTGAATTGGCCCGTAATAGAAAAGGAAGCTTATGCTGTGATATATGCATTAAAGAAGCTTAGGCCTTATCTATTTGGTGCGCAGTTTACCATGTATACTGACCACAAACCCCTAAAGAGTTTGTTTGTGGGAGAAGTTAAGAACACGAAAGTGCAGCGCTGGGCAGTACTGATTGCTGAGTATGGATGTAAGATAGAATACATCCAAGGCTCGAAGAATATTCGAGCGGACATGTTGTCCAGGTTACGTCGTCCGGTAGAAGTCGCCACGTTGGACACTGGCGATTATGTCATACCTGAGGTAGACGAAGGTGCCTTACCTCACGTTCCTTTAGAGGTATATGACGTACCGTACGAGGGATTATGTGCCGAACAAACCAAGGAATACCCGGAGTTATTTAAGAATACACCGGAGGAGTACATGGTAAATAATGGCATATTGTATTATTTAATTCCACCTTCAGTGTTGGACTCTGAGTACCCCCAGAATCTTGCTACCTACCCTGTTCCGTGAGAAAGTGCTCCGGTAGGCTCATGAACGAGCCAGTCACCAAGGTCTGAAGAAGACCATCGGTATGATAAGAGATTCTTTTGTCTGGACATCTTTGAGAAAAGATGTGGTACGTATGCTTGAAATGTGTACAATGTGCCAGGTCAACCGACCTGTCACTACTCGACCTAAGTATAGTGAGATGCCAATGGCCAGTTATCCAAGTCAGATAATTGGTATGGATTTGATTGGTCCACTTTTAGAGTCGAGCAAAGGTAATAATTACATTATGACGGTGATCGATCACTGTTCTGCATGGGCAGAAGCATATCCGATTGCAGCTAAGACATCTCAGAATGTGGAGGATAAATTCTTCAATGAGTATGTCGCTCGTCATGGTGTCCCTGAGATTCTGATTACAGATCAGGGTAAAGAATTCTGTTCAAATTCTTTGGAGCAGCGATTCCATGAACATGGTATTGATCATAGGCGATCAAGTCCGTATCATCCACAAACTAACGGATGTACCGAGAGGTTCAATCGCACTCTTAAAGAACTGATCCAGAAAGGTGTGAACAACGAATCTCATGCATGGGAGGATGAATTGGGCGCAGCTTTAACAGCGGACCGCAGCACTCGTCACTCCACGACCGGATATATGCCATTCTATCTGACGTATGGTCGACGTTTGCTATTCCACTCGATGCGTCGCATGATCTTGGTGAGAGACTAACATGTCTCAATAATGCCTTACTGCGTGCTCGAGGAGAAACAGCAACGTCTCGAGAAGTACACTGAGAACAGATTAACAAGCGTGCAAACGCTGGTGAGTTTAAGGTTGGCGATTCAGTGGTTGTAAAAGCTGAAGAGAGGATGAAGTTGACCTCTTGAAGTTGAAGCAATGTCTTCCAACAGGACACCTCAGCTCACTCCGGAAGCATGCCAAGTCGTTCCAGAGCTGTGCTGTGTAATGGCCATGGTGGTGGTGGTTAGTGGTGTGGTTTCTAGTAGTTGTCAATAATTATGTTTTTGATGAATTTTTTGGATGATTTTAACGTGGGAATTTGTGTACCTATGTCTGTATCTGTATTATTCCATAGTTGTATTGCTTGGTAGGATGGTGTTCATGTAGCTGCCTCTGTTCGGTGGTATGTGACATGTAGGTTGGAACTTGTTCTTGTGATGTGCGCATGTATGTCTGCATTTATTGAAAAAAGATTGGATAGAGATGAGGGTAGGTTGCCATTGTGGTAGTCCTTTAGAATTGCATATTATTGAACCCTTCCAATGTCTTCGAGTTTTAGGATTTTGTTACGTTTGAAGGTGTCTTGTCCCCCTGCTGTTTGCGAAAATAGTTTGATAGATTGCTTTTGTAGTGATTTTAGGGTTTTTTAGTTTATTTTGATATGTATTGCTCCAGATAGCATTGCAGTAGGTTATGTGTGGAAGTATCAATGTGTTATACAGAGTTTTTAAGATATGAGATGGAAGATATGACTTGAGTCTGTGCATGATACCAATATTCCTTGCTACCTTGGATGTGATTATCTCTATGTGCTTCTCCCAGATTAAATGTTTGTCCAAATAGACTCCTAGGAATTTAACATACTCGGCCTCCTCTATTTCTTGATTGTCTAAGTAAAGTTTTGGGAGAGCAGCTTCTTCAGGTTGGCTAGACCGTGTATAAGTATAAAGTTAGTTTTGTTAACATTTGGAGATAATTTATTAATTTTGAACCAGTTTATAATTTTTTTCCATTTCATTATTTACATTTTTGCATAGAGTATTTATATCCTTATGTCTACCAAAGACATTTGTATCATCTGCAAATAGTATTAGTGAAAGTTGGTTAGTGGCATTGGGTAAATCATTCATGTATAGTAAGAACAGCAGGGGTCCAAGGATTGAACCCTGAGGTACACCGCAGACTAATTTCTTGTTTCCTGAAATAGCACCATTAAATTGAACACATTGAATCCTGTCGGTCAAATAATTTTGAATCCAATCCAAAGTGATGACTCTTATACCGTAATGTGATAATCTTTTCAATAAGATTTCATAGTCAATAGTGTTGAATACTTTAGAAAGATCCAGGAACACCCCGAGTGTATGTTCTTTATTTTCCAAGGACTCAGATATTTTTTCCATCATATCCACAATGGCTTGCATAGTAGAGTGTTTTTCTCTGAAACCATACTGAGATTTGCAGATAATTGAATATCTATTTAGATAATTAACAATTCTGTTGTAATATAATCGCTCCAGGAGTTTCGAAAAAAGTGGAAGCACTGAGACTGGTCTGTGGTTAGTCAAATCAGATGGATCTTTAGCTTTATAAATAGGTGTTACTCATGCTATTTTTAGTCGTGATGGGAATATACCTTGTGAGAGTGAGAGATTGCAGATGTGATTTAGTGGGGTGAGTATTTCTGTTATACAGTGTTTAAAGATTTTCCATTTAAAGTTGTCAATACCTGCACTTTTAGTCGGGTTAATTTGCATCAAGATTTTATAGATTTCTTCTTCATCTGTTGGTGTTAGGAACATTGAGTGTTGGTAGCTGCCTGACAAATAGTCTTTTATATTTTTGGCGGAACTGGATTGAATTTTTTGTGATAGGTTAGGCCCAATATTAATAAAGTATTCATTGAATTTGTCTACTATCTCATTTTTATCTGTTATAATTGTGTTATTACTAATGAACCACGCTGTTTCCAAGCTGATGTTTTGTTTATTCAATAGTGATTTAATTAATTTCCATGTTTCTTTTATATTATCTTTTTGCTCATCAAATTTATAATGGTAGTAGTTTATTTTTGCTGTCCTGATAATTTGGTTCAATTTATTTCTATATTTCTTAAACTGAGTTTCATTGTACACAGTCGGGTGCTTAATGAAGGTTAACTACAGCTTGTTCTTCTTATGGCAGGCAGCTATCAATCCTCTTGTTAGGCAAGGTTTAGTCGGATTTTGCTTAAATTTCTGAACTGTTTACAAAAATAAGATTATAACTAATGGTCACGAAATTGCCAATAACTTTAATGAATATTTTATTAACATTGGACCAAATCTATCGCAGAAAATTCAAACAAATTCAGATAAAAACATACAGGACTATCTACCCGGCAGCTATCAGTCCTCAATGTTTGTATGTCCTACTGATACAGAGGAGATATACAAATTCTCATGAAAATTAACACTAACAAAAGTGCTGGAATTGATAATTTTAAATGGAGTGTTTTCAAGCCCTGCATCTCACATATCCTAACTCCACTTGATCACATTTGCAATCTCTCACTAGCACAGGGTGTGTTCCCATCACGACTAAAAGCAGCATGTGTGACACCCATATACAGGCAAAGGACTCATCAGATTTTACTAACTACCGGCCGGTCTCAGTACTCTATTATAATAGGCTGACAAAATATCTAAACAAAAATTCAATAATTTACCAATCCCAATATGGCGTCAGAGAAAAGCATTCGACCATGCTGGCACTTGTGTATATGATGGAAACGATTTCGACCTCTTGAAAACAAAGAACACATATTGAGTATATTGCTAGATCTCTCAAAAGCCTTTGATACACTCGATCACGAAATTCTACTTAAAAGATTAACATTCTATGGAATAAGAGGCATTGCACTAAACTGGCTTCAGAGTTATTTAACTAACAGAGTGCAATGCGTGCAATACAATGAAGTCTTATCAGGGAGTAGCAACCTAGTATGCGGTGTTCCGCAAGGATCAATTCTTGGCCCTTTGCTGTTTTTATTATGCCTGAATGACCTTCCCTAAATATGTCACCATCTATCCTTGATACTGTTTGCAGATGATACCAATGCATTTTGCAGCCATAAGAGCATAGAGACTTTATACAAAAATGTAAATTATGAAATGTAAAAGGTAATTCAATGGTTTAAAGTTAATAAACTATCACTAAACGTCTCAAAAACTAATTACATATTATTTACTAATGCAAGAAATGCTGATCTCCCAAAAGTTTATATAGATAACGAGGAGATACATGAGGCCCAATCTGCTAAGTTTTTAGGTGTGTATTTAGACACGCATCTCACATGGGGGAAGCCCATAGAAACTATTACATCCAAGGTAGCAAAGAACATTGGTATCATGCGTAGACTTAAATCCTACGTACCAATTAATTTAATAAAAACTCTATAGCACACTAATACTATCACATATCACATACTGCAATACTATTTGGATGAATGCACATCAAACAAAAATAACAAAGTTAGAATCACTGCAAAATAAAGCCATTAAGTTATTCTCTCAAGCAGCAAAGGGCCAACACATTTTCAAAGCCGAGAAACTAATAAAACTTAAAGACATTGGCAAACTGCAACTTTATTCCATCCTAAGAGACTTCCATAACGGAAATTTACCAGCCCCTCTCTCAGATCTCTTTACACACAACACGGCAATACACTCTTACAACACTAGAGCCAAACATAACTTACATACACAATACTGCTGCACAAAAACATCCAGAAACAAAACATCAACACAATCCATAAAACTCTGGAACTGCACTGATGAAGAAACACGCACACAAATTATCACCAAAACATCCTACAAACGAAACATTAAAAACATGATAATAGAAAATTATTAGAGCAATGCTGGCCGCAATGATTATGCTATCATATTCCTGCACATTCATAAACAAATCTAAAATTACCAGAGTTAGATTACCAGGGCCACCACCATGGCTGTTAAATACTATAGAGAGAAGGATTAGTCTAGTCATCTCAACAACATTATTGTTGTTATAATAATAATAATAATAATAATAATAATAATAATAATAATAATAATAATAATAATAATAATAATAATAACAGCACAGGCCATGAGATCTGGTAAATCTGCATAAAACAATAATAGATTACGTGTACTTTAGCAACATGACCAATAATTCTGTTACATGCTTGTCACCTGCGTGACCCGATTATATGTGCTTCTGGGCCTCTAGTTAATATAAACACTTTTATACCTCAGATTTGAAAATAAATAAAGAGCTCTGTTTCACGTAATTTTCACCATGCACTTCTTAAGCTGCATAGCCAACACAGGACTTATTGGTTTGGTTATGCTAAATTGTGATGCCTGTACTACTACTACTACTACTACTACTACTACTACTACTACTACTACTACTACTACTACTACTACTACTACTACTGCTGCTGCTGCTGCTGCTGCTGCTACTACTACTACTACTACTACTACTAATAATAATAATAATAATAATAATAATAATAATAATACTAATAATAATAATAATAATAATAATAATAATATTGTTGCTATTGTTATTATAATTAATAATAATAATAATAATAATAATAATAATAATAATAATAATAATAATAATAAACTAATTAACACGATGAACCCACAGCCCCGCCCCTCTCCAAATGTCCCTACCCTACATCATATTGAATTATAACCACTTAGGTTTGCAGGTATATATATATCAGGATTAAGACTATCAAGCAGAACAGATAAATGTTTGTAACTGTCTATAATGTCTCCAATGTATTCATCGTTTGTAATGTTATGTCATGTATGAATGTTATATGTAAGGAGCCCCTCACCTCATAGGCTCTGCCTTTGATGGACCACTTATATACATTTTGTAAGTAATACTATAAATATGCAAATAAGATTTACTTGAATTGAATTGAATTGAATCATCGACAACAACCTATCATTTAAGGCACACGGGCAAGCGCAAGTGAACAAAACAAACAGCATTATGGGGATAATAAGAAGAACGTTTACATATCTTGATGAGGAAATATTCACTTACCTATTCAAAGCATTGATGAGGCTACATCTTGAATGTGCAGTCAGTGTGTGGGGACCACAGAGTAAGATGGAAACCCTGGTGGTTGAAAATGTACAAAAGCAGGCAACAAAGCTTGTCCCCACGCTGAAAGAGTTAGATTACCCAGCCAGATTAAGGAAGCTTGGCCTGCCAATGCTCAAATATAGATGACCGAGAGGTTACATGATTGAAGTTGACAAAATCCTGAATGGAGTGTATGACACGGAGGTGACAGACAGCATGTTTGAGGTAATAGAAAGCAGCTGCACAAGAGGCCATAGGCTGAGAGTAAGAAAGGAAAGGGCCAAACTAGATCTATGGAAAAATTCATTTACAAGCCGTGTCAACAATGTATGGAACAACCTACCCAATGAATTAGTAAACATCGATTCAGTGTTTTAGTTTGAGGTAGGACTTGACCGATTCTGGCAAGATCAAGAAATTAAGTATGACTTTCAAGATCCACGATTCAAGATTCAGGATCTTGAAAGTCATATTTAATTTCTTGATCTTGCCAGAATCGATCCAGCCCTACCTCAAATTCAAACACTGAATTGATGTTTACTAATGCATTGGGTAGGTTGTTCCATACATTGTTGACTCGGCTTATAAATGTGAACTACAAAATGCCTGGAAGTCACGTACATTTGTGCTATAAGTCAGAGGAAAATGAAGAGGTGGACATACGGGCTGAACAAGCCTAAATCCACAACAACATCCTAAGACATCCTTAGATAACGTCCACTGGCTCACTCCATGGCAGCAACATTTCATCATCATCATCATCATCATCATCATTACGATGCATGAGGCCTGTATGGCCTTTTGTCGGTCAAAATACCTATTATATTAACTATTTGTCACTGTTTCTGGTATAGGAACTTTTTGTTGACATGTAATATACGATGGATACATATATTTGTACATCATATATACATATGTACATATATACATAATATACATATATAAATATTTATGCTAGTTCTACATAGTACGAGACGCATGAAAAGCCAACACATCCATCTGTACTATAGTTATGGGGGCAAAATCGGCTATACATTATACTAGATACTAACAGGGCGATCCCTGCCGGTATCGTATAGAAAACTGTACAATGTGGATTTAAATACAGGATCCAAAGGAGAATTTCCAACTGATTTGCCTATGTGATTACACAGGCATCGAGTATGCTCAGCTTCACTAATTAACCAGGCGGTGAACTCCGATATATGATGGTGAACTCAGATTTATAAATACAGGCGGATGATCCACTTGCTATACTGTGAAATAATGACAAGCTAACAGGGCAATCCCTGCTGCCTTGTGCGAGATCAGCTATGTTCCTAAGAACCCAGAGTCCTGCATGAACATAATGACAAGATCCATTTACTTCAACTTCAACTATGATGTAGTCTCCCTGGTTATCAGGGTAATGCTAAACTGGTTAGCCGCACCAACACCAAAATTAGTAGTTTTTGCTTTTGCTATGTACAGTTCTGTTAGCAGACTTAGTATAAAAGTTCATTTGTACATCTCTATTCACACTACTCTGCAATGACTATTTTCGTCTTTTGTGGAGGTAGTTAAGTTCGCAGGCTCTGTAGTGATGGGCTCTGTAACAGAGCCAGCGAGACATTACTTCTATCATTTCCGAAATTGATGTACTGATGTTGTAGGTACTTCCTTCAGGGGTTGTTAGTGGATTTAGGTTCTGAGAATCGAGGGTCAGTGTTAGAAGCTGCTGTTCACTAAGTGTTGATTGGAGAAGGCTTTCCATATATCTCTTATAGCAGTCTGCGCTTGGGTAGACATTTTTGCACAGAAAGAGAAAGTGAGCTAAGTCCTCTGGTTCAATTTGACATATAGGACAGCTATCTGATTCACGCCCGCCAGTGAATCTGTTTCTTGTGCTCTGTAGAGTGTAGCATAAAGTGATAATCTTTGCTTTAATCGTAGTTCTTTGTACATCTCTTACATCTGATGAATTAGTCCAAATATGGTGTGAAATACCAATCTGACACTTCGCTATACATAGGTGCTGCAGAGTGCTGTTACTATGGGCTTCGTCGTGGAATGAATTGGTCCAGAACGAGTTGACATTACTACGAACTTTGGTACTCCATGTTAATTTCTCTACAGGATTCTCTAGAAGGCGGAGTGGACTGCCCAAATTGTACTTCTTGAATAAGGCAGCAACCATTGAAAACCAGCTCCTTTCTTTTGGTTGAGTCATGATGAGCTTATATAGGCTAAAACTCAGGACAGCTACAGTTGGCATCGTGTAGACTGTGGACAAGTTTTACTTGAACAAATGGCAAATTCTATATACACATTTACACGTTTACTGGACATTTACAGTGTCTATGAGCTACATGGCCACGCGTGTGCTTAATAACGAATACAAAATAAACTATACATGTTACTATGAAACATGAAATTCTACTGACTGTAAGTTCAAGTTCAAGTTCAAGATTATTTATTTTGATATAAAATATACATTTACAGTTTCACAACAGGTAGTCCACCAATGGCAGAGCCTATGTGGCGGTGGACCCCTACATAACAAGGCTCTAACGTCAGATCTACTTCTGTGTCATAAACAGTGGTGAAGTCTGCTACAGATTCAAAATTGAACTGCAGTGGGTGGTCTTTCCATAGTTTATCAAGTCTGTTTTTAATGTATTGATGGATGATGCAGTGACAATGTTTTCATCTAGACTATTCCAATGGTCTGCGCACAGTAGCGGACCTATTGAGTTACAATTCCAAATATTCTAGTAGCTGTTTTACACGATCTTCTTGGGCTATCATAACAATTAGCTTTTGAGATACAGATCGACAGACCCGATCACAAATTCTCCCTTCCCCTTACGTGGCAAGGGTAAACATTTCATGTTTTCTCGACAATATGTGTAAACCGGATATTGTTTGATATTTAGCGCATGCGCAATAGCAATAACAACGTACGTGGCTATTTTGTCATGTTAGAAAATTAATCAATCACTGTTAGTGTAAGTCTTTTCAGTAGCCAGATTCACGATGGACAGTTTACAGATACTTTTGAGTACTTTTGCCTTTTTAATCTTTGTTAGATTTAGTCACTGCTATTTTATCTCCATCGATGCGCATGCTGAAGAATGCTTTTTCGATAAAGTTACATCTGGTACGAAAATGAGTCTCATGTTTGAAGTAGCTGAAGGTGGATTTCTTGATATAGATGTCAAGGTATGAACATACACTTCATTTTCAATGGTATTACCCTCTCCCCCCCCCCCCCCTCCCCCACTCCCACTCCCTTTATGTAAAATGTTATGTCATAAGTCATGTCTCCACACGTAATTTGTTTATATGTATTGTATCGTACACTATTAGTATGTCATTTGTAATATAAAATGTCCATGTACATGTATATACAACATCAACATCAACATCAATTTACAAGGCATAAGCCATTGGCTTGTTATTGCCTCAGTGCCAAACTGGTAGGGCAGGCAACCCTGGTCTGGATACAACACGTGTAGCTATCTTCATGTGTGCATGTTCATGTAGATGCACAGGCTGTTTCAAGATTAGTCCACTGTGATGTAATAATTGTATTATGACTTTGGAAATTGACGGCTCACATCTGTTGTATAAGCATATGTGTAACAGCAACGTCCAAAGCCACACCACAATTAATTGTGTTCAGTCGAATTCAAATATTCTTTCTTTGAAAAAGATGTCTAGTTTGCCCTTGAATATTTCGACTGTGGTTGCTTCGACTATTGTTGTTGGCAGTGAATTCCAATGTGGTGCCACTCTATTTGCGAAGGAGTGCTTCCGAATATCTTTGCTGCTACGTTTTATGTTGAGCTTGAGCCTATGACCTCTGGTCCGTGTAACATTGGACAGTTCGAAAAAGTAGTTCTTATCAATATTATATAGATCTTTGATGAGTTTGAATGTTTCAATCAAATCTCCACGAAACCGTCTATATTTCAGTGACATTAGATTTAGGGCTTCAAGTCTTTCTGTGTAGCTATACTCTCTGATTTGTGGGACAAGTTTTGTTGCTCTGCGTTGTACTCTTTCTAATAGCTGCGATTGCCTTTTCAGTCTTGGAGACCATGCTGAGTTGCAGTATTCAAGAATGGGTCGCACAAGTGATTTGTATAGTAGCGTGAAAGTAGGTTGATCAATGTTGGTAAATGTTCTCTTGATTAGTCCTATTGTACTGTTTGCCTTGGATACAATGTTCCCTATATGTATGTCAAAAGAGAGGTTTCTGTCGACATGAACCCCCAAATCTTTTTCTACATCTGATGTTGATACAGGATGTGGATCAGGTGTATCTGTCATATAGTATTTTGTTTGAGGGTTATTTCTGCCGAAGTGCATGACATGCGTTTTGTCTGTGTTGAAAGATAGTTGCCATGTCTGCGACCATTTACATACTTTATTTATGTTTTCCTGAATCTGACTGGTAGCTGGGTTGCCGTACATCTTTGTATCATCTGCAAATATTTTGCAGTGGCAGGTTAATCGATCAGGTAGGTCATTTATATATATCAGAAAAAGTATAGGTCCTAGAACACTTCCTTGTGGCACGCCGCTGGTCACCTCAATCCAGTCCGATGATGCATCATTAATTCTAACTCTCTGGCTCCTGTTGCTTAAGTAGTTCCCTATCCATTTTACTAAATTTTCGCCAATACCATAGCTTCTCAGTTTTGTTTATATGTTATATACTATGGGTACCGAAGTTCGTGAATCTAAGCAAGGAATGCACTTGTGAAAGAAAACTCTTAAACAGATCTGCGCAAGAATTTAACACAATGTGAAATAACACTTACGAATACAAACGAAAAAATTTCAGTACAAAATTTTAATTTTTAAACAAATCCCAAGCATTTGAACTGACCCACCTCGCCAGGTTATGTGTGAAATAGCGGTACTGAATTTCGTGAATTGGTGATTATGCATCTTCAGCTGTCTGGTACATGCTTGTAAATCTTTAAATATCACTATTAGTTTGTTGAATGTTTCAACTGCTAATTTTGCCCGTTTTAACCGAAAAACTTGTCCTACAAATGAATGTATAAACTATAAAAGCAGTTGATACATTTGAAGTGATGAAAAAACCCCAAATGGATGCCGCTTTCGTTAGGTAGTGACGTCACATGAAATTCACAAATATTAATGAGCTGAAGAAATGAGCTAACGCTAGGGTCTTTAAAACATGTTCAGCAGGCATAAAGGAAAGAATAAAAAAAATTCCATCGTTAAAAAAAAACGTGTGCATTTTATGTTAATTTTGACACTGGTAAATGATTAATAAGCACCCAACCCCTTCCTCTAGAGCCTCTCCAATAAAATTTAGACGTGCTCCCGTCAATCAGGCTAATCCGACGCGGCGAAAAAAATGTAACCAAAGCAGGTGGTAACTTTGGATTGTAAAATTGCTCATTTTAGGTGCTAAATAAGCGCAAGTAAGTAATCTAAGAAGCTTGCCATTAAGGAAGCTTGCAATTTTTATCACTACCATCAGTAATTGTATGAAAAGTTTCTTGTTTTAACCGTATTTTGCTCAAAACTTTGTCAAAGTCTTCAGAACTGTCAATCAAAACGTGGCTACTGTGTAGATGCGTTCCATGCAACGTAACATCATAGAATGAGAGCGATAAAAACAAATCCACGAATTTCAGTACTCACGAATTTAAGCAACTCGACAATAATAAACATAATATTAATGTGAAAATAGGCGAACGCAAACACCATTTATTGCTTAAATAAATGGGACAAATTTGTATATGGTTGAAATGTCCTAAATACGTATGCCCATGTATAGTACATTTTTCATCATGCATGGAGGGGGTTCTTGTAAATCCTGTCCACGACATTCACACCAATGCGTATGCCCATTGTTAGTGATGTCCGCCAGCATCTTTTACCGGGGTCTACACCATTAAATATTGTTGTAGTCCAATGACGTTATAAAATTTGTACCAACGTATCACGGTGCTCCTCTCTATTTGGGGAAATACAAAACAAGTTCATAGTAACTATGACGTCATAATGAAATATCGTCCGCTAGAATTTTTAAATCAGGTTTATCCAGACATAAACTACAAAAAACAGGAGTTAATGCATGTCTGCAAGTAAAAACACGAATGTACATTCCATGCGGGTGCGAATGGCGCGGTACACAGGCTTAAATTTCCTGCTATCAGCGCTAAACACACGACATTCGCAACAACGACTTTCCTTCGATCAATACTCACCATTCTATTATTTCTGATAACAAGCTATCCTGATAGCTGGCTCTAATAATCTAGACTTAGTAAGCTTTACCGGCTCCTGGAACCAGGTACCCGGTTCCCAACAAACGGGTACCGATCTGCCAGTGAGGCTCATTCTTGTTTGCATAGCAACAAGAGCACATGCTTTCTACTTCGAATAATACTTACCAGATGTACTCTTATGATAATGTCTATTATCTAGTCTAGCTCAAAATAAACAATTAAAACTCCGCACTCTCCTGGTCCTGCCCATACTGTGTCCGGGAATACCATAGCCGCAGGTACCGAGTCAATTCCCAATCACAGTCAGATTCATCTATTTTGCGCTTTTGAAAAGTCGCGTTTTTTCTAGAGCTAGTTAATTGAGCAATAAGGAGTTTAGCGAGCATATTTTACGTGGTTATCGGTGGACTCATGGAGGAATTGGGAAAATCATCACAGGGGCAGGTTGTATCAATCTAGAATTTATACATTCATGCCATAATGACTGTTTGAAATTTCCTTAAATTGGCACATTGTTTTAAAATGTTAGCCATTGTTGGAGTCGCTTCTGTACCCGTTAACTTTTAGTTTAATTCGGGTACTCGGTTAATTTTCTCTTGCGACTCGGTTCCTCTAAATATGGATGCGCCCTTAGCCAAGATGGCGGCGCCCATGAATTATGTCGCTCTTGGCCTGGTGTGTCTATGCACTCTGTTTATCGCCGATATTAGCTTTCGCTTCATTGTCGAGGGTGTTTGTAGAGATCGGCGATGTAGCCTTGGTGATTTAACGTTAGTTAAAGGCTGAGTTGTGTGTTTTAAAAAATTTTCACTCAAAAAAAGTTTCAAATATCTCCTGCCTAAGAACTTGATTATCATTAATTTAAGAGAAAGTTAATGTGTTTAAGAAATCTTAACTATCAAGTCGATTGTGCGTATTGCTCGTCATCATTTGTCATGTGCAGCGTTCTAATTTTTCTCTGTGTTCGCAGAAACCGAAGAATCCGGATACGTTGTGCCAAAAGTGCAACCGGTTCATGAAACGGAAGTATTTGGGACATCACTGCGTGGCGTGCGCCCAGTGTAAGGTCGGGAACCCTTGGGATGTGTGTGTGAAGTGGTCGTCGGCAATGGTGGCAGAGTTTGACAGGGATCGGCGTGCGAGACTGGAGAGGATCGCGAAGGATAAGGCTGCAAAGCCCAGTGTAAGGTCGGGAACCCTTGGGATGTGTGTGTGAAGTGGTCGTCGGCAATGGTGGCAGAGTTTGACAGGGATCGGCGTGCGAGACTGGAGAGGATCGCGAAGGATAAGGCTGCAAAGTTGCATCAGGCGTCGTTGATGGGACTGGAAGGTCGGCTGAATGACAGGATGGATTCAGCTCTGGGCATATGGGCAGCCCAGTTCAAGGCAATGTTTGAATCATTGCAGTCCACGGTCCCGGTGACGCAAGCTGGTGCAGGACAACCATTAGGTGGTCCGGCTAGTTCTGCTGAGGGTCATGCACCTGCCCCTTCTCTGTCCTTGGCTCAAGAGCCGACGATAGAGGAGGAAGATTTGTTGCTGATGGAAGATTCTGGCATGCCGGATCTTTCTAAGACGTCAATGCCCGGTACGTCCCAGGGGTCGCTCTCGGGATTAGTACAGGTTTGCCAGGCGGACGGTGATGTCGACGTTCCGCCGGGCATTTTCCATCCGCTATTTGTGCAACTGGAGGGGTCAGCAGAGCTGTGTTTTGCGGTTCCTGCTGGTATCCCGGCGGCGTTAGGTGCGGCTCCTATCGGAATGCCGTCGCCTGCCATAGGTAAAGCGGTCGTGGTCCCGACTCCCGTGCTGGAGCCGATGGACTGCGGAGAATCCGGGTCTGGCGATTCGTTAGACACCGGTGCCGCTGGTAGTCGCGCTATGGATGCGCTCTGTCTTGGCAGAGACGTGTCTCATAGCGCTCAGCATGGATCGGCGGTGGCCCTCTCATCTAAGGGAGAGAGGGAGGATGAAAACGGGAGTTCGTTGATGGACGAGTCCGTTTTCTGCACCGAAGCTGAATGGGTTCAGGTCCTCGGATGGATGACCAATCGTCTCGTGTTGGCATCTGATCTGGGATCTCAGCGCGATCCGGCGATGGAGCGGATGTCAGAGCGAGCGGCTAGCGCTCTGTCAAGTGGCTCTTCTGCCATGCCGACACTCCCGTTGGACATGCAGACTTCCGACATGCTGGAAGTTGCGGCATACCGTCTGGTTCATCCCAGACCAACAAAGACCCGTTCAATGAGCTCATGCTCATTGAGGATGCGGCGAGGGCAGCCATGCTGCGCTGTCGCACGGGTGTACCGTCCTGCAGGGTATGCTGGACTGCACGGCGGATGGTGGACAGGTGCCAGAGGCTGCTCCCGGCGTTGTTCGGGACACCATGCGCCTGTCTCAGGATTGCCTGGCCAGGGTGATCACTAGGACATTGGCAGAGCGGCGGAGAATGGTTCTCGATTGTGTAGAACCAGGACCAGAGATGAGGGCTGCGATGTCTTCTGCGCCTTTCATAGGTCCAGGCTTGTTCGGCGGCTCGGCATGACAAGCTCTCTCCAAGGTCGCTTCAATGGTTGCAGAGCAGGAGGTAGTCGGCAAGTCGTGGAAGTCGACTAAGAGGACACAGCGCAGCAGTCCTACAGGCAACATCGCCAGGAGCAGCAACGACAGCGTCCTAGATCGCCCTTCCGTCCTTCTGGCCGTGATGCCCATAGGCCATCCGGATCACAAGGACCTGGCCGTTCATCCTCATACAAGTCCTCTAATAAGAGGCCGTTAGAGGAAGACAGGAAGGGTGGCGGTTCGGGCCGCTGCGGCTACCATAAGGATAGCTGTGGCGGCGGTTCCGGACCGTCGTACTACAAGAAACCGAGGGGCGGCCGTGGGGCTCGTTCCTGACAGGTTTCCGGCGGAACCAGTACCGGTGGCTTTGGAGGCGAATGGAGTCGAGAATCTTCACCCAAGCGATTTAGCGTCTTATCGGCCAATCTTGACCGACAGCTGTGTGCAGATTCCTTCCGTCGGAGGCAGACTTCAGTTATTCCTAAGCCAATGGGAACAGGTCGTGCGCGACTGTTTAGTTTGTCAGTGGATAAGAAACGGCTACGATCCGGACTGGCTCATCCATCAATCGTTAGTTCCGTTAACCTTGACTCCAATATGGACTCCTGTTCCAAGGGAATCAGATCGTCTAGACGCCATTCGGTCAGAAATAGAATCTCTTCGTCAGAAGAAGGCGATTCATCTAGTCAAAGATCAGTCTTCACTGGGCTTCTATTCGATCATGTTCCTCGTTCCGAAGCGTACCTGAGGATGGAGACCAATTCTCAATCTCAAACCGTTGAACAAATTTATTCTTTCTCCCAAATTTCAGATGGAGACGGTAGCAGCGGTAATGACAGGGCTGAGGAAAGGCATGTGGGGAGTGTCGATAGATCTGAAGGATGCATATTTTCATATTCCAATGTCAATTCCTTTTCAGAAGTACCTTCGTTTTGCATTCCAAGACAATGTTTGGGAATTCAATGCTCTCCCATTCGGCCTGACCACAGCTCCGAGGGTCTTCACCAAGGTGGTTCTCGCCATGACTTCTTTACTTCGCAGGAGAAACATAGCTGTTCACACGTACATAGACGACTGGCTGCTAAAGGCGGGGAATCCAGTCACTCTGCGCAGCAATCTGCAGGTAGTCCTAGCCTTATTAAAGGATCTAGGGTGGATTGTGAATCTAGAGAAATCAGAACTGACTCCATCCCAGGAGTTTGTTTATCTGGGAATCTTTTTCAATCTCAGGGACGGCGTAGCTTTTCCGGCGGAGAGCAGAGTCAAAAGCCTGATTGCAGTTTTGGAGTCGGTTTCTCTAGGAGCCTATCTGACGGCGCGCCAGTTTCTCAGGATACTGGGGTTACTAGTATCGTTAGAGAAGGTGGTTCCATATGCGGCACTCAGGCGCAGGCCAATTCAGATGTATCTAATGTCATTCTGGTCTCAGAAAACGGATTCGTTATCTCTGAGGATACCAGTAAAAGAACCATTGATATTCCACCTTCAGTGGTGGGTATCGGAACAGAATCTCCTGCGAGGTGTTCCTTTACAACCCCCTCAGCCTCAGATGTCCATCTTCACGGATGCATCGTTGACGGGTTGGGGAGCGGTATTGGACAATCAGTCAGTGTCAGGGGAATGGGATCGGACCAATGCGCAGAAACATATCAATGTGCTCGAACTATTAGCGGTGGTTTTTGCACTTCGAAAATTCGAGAGTCTAATTCAAGACAAAGTTGTCCTAATAAGGACAGACAACTCAACAGTGGTGTCTTATTTGAACCGCCAGGGCGGGACGAGATCACCAGAGTTGTGTATGATGGTTTGGAACCTTCTGTTGTGGTGCCAAGAGAGGAATATTATTCTTCGGGCAGCACACATTCCAGGAAGATTGAACATCCTAGCGGATGCTCTCAGTCGAAGGACGGTTTGTCGTGTGATGGAATGGCAGCTCAACCAATCGGTAGCGGAGGTTCTATTCAAACAATGGGGCAAGCCAAATGTCGACCTGTTTGCGATGAATCAAAACGCAAAGATGGTCACTTACGTGTCACCGATCCCGGACCCGCTAGCCTTAGCAGTAGACGCACTGGCGATAAGTTGGGAGCGAATGTACGCGTATGCGTACCCTCCAACAATTCTCATCCCGAAAGTTCTGGCAAAGATAAGAGAGGGGATGTGCCAAGTACTACTGATCGCCCCGTATTGGCCAGGCCGATCATGGTTTACGGATCTGCTGAACCTTCTGGTCTGCAATCCAATCTCCCTTCCAGACGCAAGAGATCTAATCTCTCAGAACAAGGGTCTGTACCTTCACGACAGACCAGAAATGTTCAGATTGACTGCATGGATGTTGTCAAGCAGCGTGCAATTGAGGGTGGCTTTTCTGAGCAAGCAGCGAAGTTTGTTGCTTCAGCCAGAAGAGTTTCAACCACAAAAACATATAATTATAGAATCAACAAATTTGCACTGTGGTGTGAGAGAGGAGATATTGATCCCTTTTCTGCATCTGTTCAACACGTAGCAGATTTTATCTGTCATTTATACGAAGTTGACAAACTTGTACCTTCTACCCTAGCAGCATATAAGTCTGCATTAGCTTCAGTCATTCCCAGTCTCACTATTGGAGGAGTGGAGAATGACACCTTGAATGAAGTTATCAAAGGAATGAGCAATCTGCGACCTAGACAGCCAATTCCTATTCCATCTTGGAATCTATATCTTGTTCTACAGGTTTTAGGACAGGCTCCTTTTGAACCGATTAGATCTATTGATATTAAACTGTTAACTATTAAATCAGTTTTCTTGGTTGCAGCAGCGTCGGCGAGAAGGAGAAGCGAAATTCATGCGCTTTCTGCCGAACAAGACCGTTTTGTCGTCACGGGTGAAGGTTTAAGACTACTTCCACGTCTTTGTTTCCTGGCAAAGAATCAGTCACTTAAATATCCAGGACAGCCGATCAATTTGCCAAGTTTAACTAGACATGACCCAAACTCTTCTGTTTGGTGTCCTGTCAGATGTCTTAAAATGTATAAGAAACGTACTAATGAGTGGAGAGACGACCCAAAATCTCTGTGGTTATGTCTCAAAGCTCCCCATTTACGTGCCTCGAAAGATACTATACACCTGTGCAAAAGTTAAGCACCACCCTATTTTTACGCACATGCGAGGGTATATTCATGTGCTATGAAGAAAGCAATAGCATAAACATTTATGTACCCATCCATCTTAGTGCAAGAGGTAATAATGCAACTAGAGGAATGCTGATTATGATGGTGGGGAAACACTGTATGTTTTTGTTTGAACTTGAAAACGAGGCCTGAATATGGTTACGTTGACACAACTGACAACTATTGCCCTACAGTTGACACACGTGGCTAGATTGTCATTAATGGTGTCTGAAAACGAAGTTTAACATCTGTGCATGAGTTTGAGACTGTCATTATTAATACCGGGTATATCCACCTTGTGCCTGGATGACGGCCTGGACACGACGTCTCATGCTGGTCACCATCCGACTGATACACCATTGTGGTATTCGTTGCCATTCAAGATGGAGTGCGTCTGTTAATTCCTGTAGGTTCTGCACAGGAGGATCCCTCCTTCTCACCATGTTTCCCAGAATGTCCCAGATATGCTCAATAGGGTTCATGTCAGGGCTCCTTGCTGGCCATGGTAGGGTTTCGATGGCATTCTGGAGGAGGTATTCATGCACAGCTCTAGCACGATGTGGTCGGGCGTTGTCATCCATGAATATAGGGTGGGTTCCAGGTGCATGATTTACAAAATGAGGGACCACAACTCTATCCAGTATGGAATCTTGATATCTTTGTCCATTTAGTGTTCCAGGTACAGGCAACAGATCCGGCTTACAATCAAATGAGATGCACCCCCATATCATAACGGAACCTCCACCAAATGGAACTTCTTCCATGATGTTACGTTGGTCGTACGCCGTGCGTCTGGACCTCCATACACGAGTTCGACCATCTGTGGCATGAAGCAGGAACCGACTTTCATCGGACCAGTGTACCCGTCTCCAGGATCTCATGTTCCAGTGTCTTCTTTCGTTGCACCACCTCAGACGCTCCTCTTTGTGGTGTGCAGTGAGGAGAGGACGTCTGACAGGTCTCCTAGCTTTCATGCCAGCAGCATACAGTCTCCTTTTGACGGTAGACATTGACACTCTATTGCGCGTTTCCCATTGCTGGCTGAGCACTCTGCTGTTGGTGAATGGAGATCTAACAAGGCGTACTAGGGCTCGATCCTCACGGGCAGTAGTCTTCTTTGGTCTTCCAGATCTAGGCCTGTCCTTCACCTCGTTAGTTTGCCCATGTTTTGCAATCAAACGACTGATTACAGTATGGTTAATGTTCAGCTGTCTGCCAATCTCTCTGCATGACATACCAGTGGTATGCATGCCTATGATTTGCCATTTCACACGATCACTTAACCTTCGTCTTGCCATAGCGGTTCACAATCAAGAGCTAATTCTCTCTGTACAAATAAACCACGGTCATGAACACAAAATTCCTAATCTTGTCGCCTAAATCTGTATGTAATGTTCTACACCTCAAACTGGACTTTTACATAACTGAACACGTGTGCTGTTTCCCGCCACGCACGGACATCAAGCGGCGTGAAGTCATGCATGCATGTGCATTTCGTACTTGGAATTATGTCAGCTAACGCGGGGACAAAAAGTATGGCAGCCTAGTTGTACCATCATGTTTCTACGTTCTATTGTTTTTGCTGGTGCTTAACTTTTGCACAGGTGTATATTTCTCGTTGGATAGTTGACGCTATTAAGATGTCGCACAAAATCACTACAGGAAAGCAGATTGATCGTGCGAATGCCCATCAGGTCCGAGCACTAGCAGCATCATCGGCCCTTTATAAGGGTGTCTCATTAGAGGAGGTGATGTCTGTAGCACAATCGTATGCTGAGTCGTCCGTCATTCACTGATTTCTACCTTCGCGACATCTCCAGCTCACTTAATCCGGTAGCCGTCGCCAATCTGTCGAATCTAAACTAAGCCACTTCCGACCACTACTTCGCACGCATCACTAAAGTCTTCCGCCTACACTGAACAAACGCTATGCACATGACTGAGTACGACCGTGGATTGGGCCGAGCTCCTGTGATGATCAAGAAAAGATCAAGCACTCAAAATGGTGAGTGTTTACATTAATTAAGTGACTATAAATATGTTTACTTACAGTCGAAATACCAGACTGCTTAGGTAAATAGTCTGGTACAAGAGTATTCTTATCCTATCAACCAGACATTAGACTCATTCCAATTTGAAAATCTAGTCGATATACTGATACTTTTTCAAAGTTAGAAGTTGTAGTAGCTTCTTTGCACTATACTGGACTGCCCTAGCTGAGCCTTGAGGCTGACACGGGTCTGGTGGGTGTTGCATCCCCAGTGACAGCCCTCTGAATTTTGTGCGGACAAAAGAGGGGGGGAGCGCGGTCTAGACCATGGAAGTTTAGCACTCTATGAGTCAGATAGCAGAACCCAAGCGTATGCCAGGGTTCTAGTCTCTTCACAACCTTCTCTGTTGGATGGTAGTTGAGTGCTGGTTCGAGCCTCACCTCCTCCCACCGGCATTTTCTTCCTGTCGAAATCCGGAGTTTATCATAATAGTACATCTGGTAAGTATTATTCGAAGTAGAATCAAAAAAGCATCCGCTTTTGTTTCTACGAGAATTCTTAATACTTACCAGATGTACTATGGCCCTGCCTCAGCCGCCCCGCTGAGGTGAGGCTGAGCTGCTTTCGCAGTTTGCCAAGGCAAACATAAGACGAATCTGACTGTGATTGGGAATTGACTCAGTACCTGCGGCTATGGTATTCTCGGACACAGTATGGGCAGGACCAGGAGAGTGCGGAGTTTTAATTGTTTATTTTGAGCTAGACTAGATAATAGACATTATCATAATAGTACATCTGGTAAGTATTAAGAATTCTCGTAGAAACAAAAGCGGATGCTTTTTTGATTCTGATTGCATTTGGAAATATCTTAGTTAATTTAAGTTTTCTAAGTCTTTTTGTGTGTTGTGGTAGCTGATTTTTCGCTTACAAGGATTATTGGACTACCATGGAAGGAGCCGTTGAAAACCAGGTTGTATATTTCCATGTTATTCCATAGTTGTAAAAGACTTAGGTCTATAAAATTTTGTCTGTGTCGCATGTTCCAATTTCTGACCCCGAATCTGCGACGTGTGTTAACAATGAAATATGCCAGATTGGTCGCCTTCCTTTAGTCCCAACAGGCGATCGGCAGATGTGAAATGTGGTGTTGGCTATACAGTGTTTTTAACACGAAGATCGGCTGACGTCGTTCTCCGTATTATCCGAGCGGGTGACGTCACACCCAAATTTATCTCAGATTTTTATGTGAAGAAAATGTTTCATTAATTCGCACATCTTGTTCTACCATGAGGACCGCGGTATACCGTGAACCGATACTGTAACCGTTGACATTTCCAAATACCGTGAATACCATCCATAATGTTTGAGCAATATTTGAGAAATATATTCATAAAATCTGCCTTGACCAAGAGTAAATAGGTGCTAATAGTGCCAAAAATACAGGCATCCCTACCTATTAGCCGAGTTGAGGTGAAAGGGTCGTTGTAAAAACA
Source organism: Chaetoderma sp. LZ-2023a (assembly GCA_034401795.1). Taxonomy (NCBI): domain Eukaryota; kingdom Metazoa; phylum Mollusca; class Caudofoveata; order Chaetodermatida; family Chaetodermatidae; genus Chaetoderma; species Chaetoderma sp. LZ-2023a. The sequence continues at coordinate 14,999,773 of CM067370.1, forward strand.
AACATCAAGACGTCAATTACAAAATAATGACAGGCAGAATTGTATGTCAAACGTACGTCTTGAAAGTCTCATGGTAAAATTGCTTTATTTAAAACATCTGAAGTCATCCTCTGTCCGTCCGCCGGTAGTAATTACACTATAATATATTCCCTATTCCCGTTTCTATTATTTCTAATTTATTACTCCAAGCATTTTGTCACTGAACAAACACGCTAGAATAACAAAATAACATACAAACTGCGTGCTATTCAAACACAACAGCGATCTCGCAAAGACGTATCTGATTGGTTGTTCATGAACTAGACCGTGGGAAAATACATTACTATGCTGAATTTATCAATGAAAATTTACTAAAACGTAGTATTTGCTATTTTATTAAGAACAAGCAGCGTTAAAGTCGTTATTTTTTATTTTTCTGGCTTGTTTTAAGAAATTTCTTTACGGATTAAATTCAGTTTAAGTAACGACACCTAAAAATTATAGTGTTTTAGTTTTTGTAATTCATTTTTCAACTGGCTACACGTCGGAAGTTCGCGGAAATAGCTTTTTGCACGCATTGTTCACGTGAAGCATGGCGAGTAACGAGTCTGCACATCGGGTACTCGGTAATTATCAGAAGCTTTGGAATCGGCTATATTCAATGTCTTGTTATAATGTATGTGTATAGGCCTGTTTTCGCGAGTAACAGAATATACGACTCCAACAGAAATAAAAGAGTACACCCCTCGCCCCGTTTAAATACTCGCAGATTTTGTCTAGACTCTGTTTATCAAAGCGCTCGACTGCCAAAATAAAATGTGCCGTTTGCTGGTCGCACGCATTAATAGCAAGAACAATCCAGATTGAAAATAGTGCGCCCCAATGTCTCAAACAGCGGGTTATAGTTAGCAAGTCGACCACACCCTTTGACCGATATTCCCGTGAATGATATTACGTCAATAAAGATAGTGACCTAATAAAATCGTGAAACTAAACAGTCGCAATAGCCATGTTTTTCTTCTCTAAATCAGGAATCCGATTTATTTATTTTACCTATTTACCGTTGATTGGAGATGGAAGTGAAAAGGAAATGGGAAAAATTGTTCTAATTTCTTGGCATGCCCCAAGCTCAGATGACGGTATACCGTGGTACCGCGATATTTGTTCATGGTACCGATACCGTCATGTAAATATCAATACCGCCCAGCTCTATTCTGGGTGCTGTGTGTTTTATTTGTATCAGAAAACTTTGGAAATTCAAGTTTTTCGTGTTATCACGATCTGTTTGCAATGATCGGTGGTTTCAAAATTCTTGATTAAGATGTGTGTTCTGCGGTTTTACTGTGTTTTACAGCAGTTTGTTTACATTTTGTTGTTTTCTTCACATATCGTTTCGGCCTTTGTTTGAGAGTAAAATTTAAAATTTATTGTTAAATATACCGCAAAAGCTGTGCGATATGGTTCCTAGTTCCGTTTACACATCCTTCAGGATCAGTATATGGGTGTATTCATGTCCGCATCGTTCTTGTCGTCATAATCTATCGATCTTTGCTGTAACGTTGCGTTTATTTATGGTCAATATATTTGAAAATAATTTGTCTGCCTTCCAGTATTGTTTCGTTCCGCTTGGTTATTTTATGTTTTGTGCTTATTTTATAGGCCAAGCCTACCCCGCCATCTTGCCCAGGGTACCACAAGTTCGTCAAAGTCATATATAAAGACCATGTCTGTTACCGTTGTTCTCCTTGCAATATCGATAATAGGCGTGAGATATGTTCACTGTGTCCGGTATGTTGGTCAAGTTCCTTTCCCAGAAGGACTTGGCAGGGTCTGACGAGGTGTCAGGCGGTCCGAAAGTAAATCGTGAAGCGTCCGTTTCAGTCAGGGACAGGGTTCTGGACTGGCTACCGAGGGAGCCATCTCGTATGGCTCCCTGGCAGTCCCGTTGGGTTCCGGCCTGATGGGTTCTGTCTCTCTGCAGCCACATCCAGGGGGTCCAGTAGCGGTGGCCAGTCTGTCAGGCATGGGTCCAGTGACTCCTCATCTAGTGACGACTCTTCGGGGTCTGAAGTTGAGGAGGTCGAGGAGGAGAGATTGCTACGGCCTGAGATGCCACGGGTGGAGAGCATGGAGGTCGATTCCGTCCTGGACGGACCCGTTCTCCATCTGTTGTTTGGCGCAAGCCAAGACAGCCGCTCCACCCGTGGTTGAGGGCACACCGCTACCGGCCACCCGTCCAGGGTTATTTGGTTTGCCACCAACCGGCACGGTTGCTGGCCAGGCTGGATACATGCCTATCTCGCCTGGTCCAGCGGTCACTCATGGGGTGCCATTGGCGGCCGTGTATGGCCACGTTTCCATAACCGCTACGGGTCCGCATGGTTTTCCATGCAGAGCTACTCCATGGGGTGGTGGCGGAACCGTACGGTACCAGTGTTTCTGGCTTACCAGCGGTGGCTTCTAGCAGGGAGACTGTTGCTGGTAGAACCTTGGATACGTCAACGGGTGGCATATTCACTGGCGTGTCCTCTTCGGAGACAGACTGGTCCGTGGCTCTGGCTTGGCTAGCCGAGGTGAACCTGTCTGTGGTTTCGGCCACGGCCGAAGAGGATACATCCCATCCGTCGGTTGCGTCGATCATGACGGGGGTCTTGCCTGCGGCTGGATTCAGTCCATCGGACTGGATCCAACGTTTAAGGAGTTACTGGATGCTATTTATAGCAAGCAACTCCAGACCAAGGGCCAGCTCCCTGCAGCCTCCAGGGAGGTGCGGGCGAGATGTCGTCTTCCCCGTGCGGAATACGACAAGTATGGTGTCAGAGCCAGACACCCGCTTTAGGCATCAATGCATCTATAGTGGGTGGAAGGCTCATGCGTTTCGTCGAGGCTTGGCGAGGTGCTACGTCAGACAGTCTGGTCCGGGGATGGTTATCCCAGGGGTACATGCCGGAGTGGTGGGATTTTCCACCACAAAATCTGTCTTTGGCACCTGTCTGGACACCAGTACCAATGGAACCAGACAAGTTAGAAGCCATTCAAAATGAAGTGTCAGGTTTGCTTCTGAAGGGAGCAATAAAACCAGCAAATCAGAACACTCCAGGCTTCTATTCAAACATGTTCCTTGTCCCCAAGAGCACAGAGGGTTGGGAGGTGGAGATCCGTACTCAATCTCAGGCTATTGAATTGGTTTATCCATATGCCTCGGTTTACGGATGGAAACACCGAGGTCGGTAATGGCAGGATTGAGGAAAGGAGTATGGTGTGTGTCAATCGATCTAAAAGATGCATATTTCCACATTCCAATGAACAGGAGTTGTCACAGGTTTCGGAGATTCGCGTTTCAGAATCAGGTATGGGAGTTTGTAGTCCTCCCATTCGGCCTGTCAATAGCTCCACGGGTCTTCACAAGGCAATGGGTCCACCGCATCATAGGCCTTGCCTTTGGTGGATGCCTGTATTGAATTGTTGAATTATTTACCTATATGGAAATAAAGAATCTTGAATCTTGACTACGATGCCGTATTCGGGCATTCAATGAGCCATATGTTTTGTAAACACTGCATTACCAGTTTTTGTACTTTTACCTAAGCTTCCCAATAACGGGTTGCTTCGCCCAGTGTGTCCTGTTCGCACTAGGTCATTTCATACAAGTTTGATGTGTGCCCTTGACTGGCTCGTTTCACACCCCTTAGAATTGGTTTGATACGATTGGTATGTGGATTGCAAGTGAGCATCGTTAGGCCTACCGCAGTTACCGGTATATGTTATGACTAAACTAAGGGGATACAGAATCGCTGGCAATGTGTACAACTGGATAACATACTTTTTATCCAACCGGAAGCAGTCAGAGTGAACAGCTTGGCATCAACGTGGGCCGGTGTATTATGTGGGATCCCACTGTGTTCTGGGACCTCTGCTCTTCGTACTATATATAAATGATCTGCCTGAATTACTCTGATCAGAAACCTACATGTACGCGGATGACACAAACGTATCACGTCAGATCAACAGTGACGAAGACAGTCAGACACAAGAAAACTGCAATGAGATATGTACAGACTGCAAGACTGGTCTGATAAGTGGCTATTGCGCTTCCACCCAGACAAGTGCTAGCTCGTGACAGTGGGAAGGAAATCACATGAACAGAAAGAAGTTTCTCCTTCGATCAATACTCACCATTCTGTTACTTTCTGATACACAGCTGGCCTTGACAGCTGGCTCTAGGACTATAGACTTAGAAAGCTTTACCGACTCCTTGGAACCGGGTACTCAGCTCCCAACTGCCGAGTACCCGTCTACCATAGAGCTCATTCTTGTTTGCATAGCGACAAGAGCTGTCCAGGTTTTTTTTGCTGGAGAAAGATTAAAGTTTTTGAAAAGAAATCTAAGTCTTTTATACTGTGATTTGATAGTTTGTGCGTTCTTGAAAGGATCTAACTGGATAAAATGGAGAATACCGCCAATGATGACCAGGTTGTATTGTTCCTTATTATCCATAGTTAAAAGACTTAGGTCTCTTTATTTCGTTGTGTCGCATGTCCCAATTTCTGACCCCATAGAATCTGGGACGTGTGCTAACAACGTGATATGCCAGACGATCGCCTTCTTTAAATCCCAACAGGCGATCGGCAGATATGAAAATAGGTGTTTGCTACGGTATTTCTAACACGAATATCGGCTGACGTCGTTCTCCGTAGGGTCCGAGCGGGTGACGTCACACCCGTGATGCTCGGATGTTTATGTGAAGAAAATTTTTTCATTAATTCGCGCATCTTGTTCTGGGTGCTGCGTACTAAAAATGGTACCAGAAAACTTTGGAATGGTCAAGTTTACGTGTGATCACGATCGGTTTGCAATGATCGGTGGTGTCAAAATTCTTGAGTGATGCGTGGTCTGCGGTTTTACCGTGTGCTACAGCAGTTTGTTTACATTTTGTTGTTTCTTCACATATCGTGTCGGCTTTCGTTAGGAGTATAATTTATATTGATTGGTAAATATACCCCGAATGCTATGCGATATGATTCCTGGTTCCGTTATACATCCTGGAGGATCAATTTATGGGTGTATTTATGCCCGCTTCGTTCTTGTCATCATAATCAATGCGATCTTTGCTGTAACGTTGCGAGGTAGGGTGCGGGAGGGTTTGCAGTTAATTTATGGTCAAATTATTTGAAAATTAATTGTCTGCCTTCCACTTTTGTTTCGTTCCGCTGGCTTATTGTAGGTTTGGTTTATAGGCCAAGCCATCCCCGCCATCCCCGCCATCATGTGTCGAGTGCCACATATCGTCGGGTTCTATACAAGGACCATGTCTGTTTCCACTGTACTAAGTGTAGTCTTGACAGTAGGTGTAACGTTTGTGCTGTGTGGTCGGTTGATATGATGCTTAAGTTCCTTGCCAGAAGGACTTGGCAGGGTCTGACGCGGGGTCAGGCGGTTCGAAAGTAAATCGTGGAGCGTCCGTTTCGGCCCGTGGGGCGTTCCACGTCTGCAACCGGAGGTGGCGGAGATGGCACCGCCGGCGTGGTTTGGTCCGGCTAGGCAAGGTGTCTTGCATAGCATTCTGCCCACGCTGGTGTCGTCCCTGCTGCCAAAAGTTGTAGGGCAGGCTCTCCCCATGTTTGATTCGGACCCTGTCCTTGGACAGGGTTCTGGACGACACCGAGGGAGCCGTTTCGTACGGCCCCCTGGCAGTCCTGTCGGGCTCTGGCCTGATGGGTTCTGTCTCTGCGGCCACCGCCGGGTGGTCCAGTAGCGGTGGCCGGTCCGTAAGGCATGGGAGCCGTCCTCCAGGACGGCTCCACGGTTTTCCTTGTCTAGTGACGACTCTTAGGGGTCTGAAGATGAGGAGGCCGAGGAGGAGAGTGTGCTGCGGCCTCACAGTGGAGAGCATGGAGGTCGATTCCATCCTGATGGAACCCGACCTCCATCTGTCTGGCCTGGCGCAAGCCAGGGCAGCGGCTCCGCCCGTGGTTGAGGCCACTCCGGTACCGGGCACCGGTCCCGTGATGGTTGGTTTGCTGCCAACCGCCACGGTGACGGGTGTGGCCGGCCAGGCATGGTACTCGCCTATCTCGCCTTGTCCGGCGGTCAGACATGGGGTGCCGTTGGCGCCCGTGTTTGGCCACGGTTCCTTAACCGCTACGGGTCCGCACGGTTTCCGTGCAGGCCTACTCCATGGGGTGGCGGCGGAACCGTACGGTACCGTAGTTCCTGGCATATCAGCAATGGCTCCTAGCCGGGAGGCCATTGCTGGTACGGCCGTGAACATGTCAACGGGTGACGTGTTCACGGGAGTGTCCTCCTCGGAGACGGATTGGTCTGAGGCTCTGGCTTGGCTAGCCAGGGTGGACCCATCTGTGGTTTCGACCACGGCCGAGGAGGATGTACCCCGTCCATCGGTACATCGATTAGGACGGGGATCTTGCCCGCAGCCCTGATCCAGTCTGTTGGACTGGATCCATGGTTTATGGTGTTGCTTGATACTATGTATAGCAAACAACGCATGAACAAGGGCCAGCTTCTTGCGGCCTCCATGGAGGTGCGGGCGAGGGGGGTCGTATTCCACGGGGGGAATACGACAGGTATGGTGTTGTCCCGTCGGTCACCGAGAATGACCGCTGGGTACTGGGAGTTCAGAGTGCTGGAGCGGGTGGCCCCGGTCCGGCACTTGTGGACAAGTCCCAGGCACACCAGGATGAAGTCCTATCCCTATGCGATGTGGGTGTGAGGGCAGCTATGAGTGCTGTCAACCAATCGTATCGCCTTCTTCAGTCGGTGTGGGCTGACGTGGGGGCAGGCCACCCTGTGCCACCTGTGGCACTTTCGTGCGTCAATGACGGCTTGGTGCTGTCTATGGACGCACTGGCAAGGGTGCAGGCGCATGTGACAAAGTCCAGGAGGCAAATGGTTCTTGACCATATGCATCCGGCTACGGCAGTCAGGGAGCGTCTTCTTGGGACACCCCTGACAGGGCCTAGCATCTTCGGTGGCCAGGCGCGGGCCATCCTAGAGGACACTGCCAGCATTGCGCAGAATTGGTTGGCGGTAGGCCTACAGCTGGAGCGAGTGCGTGCGGCACGCACTAGGGGCTGTAGGGAAACCGTTAGCTGTCCAACTTTCGAAGATGCAGAAGAAGCAGAAGGCAAGGCGAAAGCTAAGCCTACTGCGACTTCTGCTTCGTCTGGATTTTCTCAGCCGCCGCCGGCTAAGAAAGCCAGGAAGGTTGTGGAGGCCCCTACCCTCCCCACTGTTGCTCATGATCGCCCTAGAGGCGGGAAGGGCAGGGGGAGGGGTACGGGTAAGTCCTCCAGGGGCGGAAAGAAGGGAGCGGATCGTACCTGAGGGTACGAGGGCTCCCTTCATATCCGCCTGGACCGCACCTGTGCGACAGGAACAGCGGTGCCGGTTATACCTGCCGGGCCAAGACTGAAATGGTTCTCTCTCTCGTTAAGAAAGGGGGGGGGGAGCGGACCGCGAGCCGGACAACCCCGTTAGACGTCGAGGCGTCTATGGTGGGTGGAAGGCTCATGCGTTTCGTCGAGGCCTGGCGAGGTGTGACATCAGACAGTCTGGTCCCGGGATGCTTATCCCAGGGGTACATGCCGGAGTGGTGGGACTTTCCACCGCAGAATCTGTCTTTGGCACCTGTCTGGACACCCGTACTACGGGACCCAGACAAGTTAGAAGCCGTTCAAAACGAAGTGTCGGGTTTGCTTCTGAAGGGAGCAATAAACCCAGCGAACCAGAACACTCCAGGCTTCTATTCAAATATGTTCCTTGTCCCCAAGAGCACGGGGGAATGGAGACCCATACTCAATCTCAGGCCATTAAATTGGTTTATCCATACGCCTCGGTTCCAGATGAAAAGCCGAGGTCGGTAATGGCAGGATTGAGGAAGGGAATGTGGTGTGTGTCGATCGATCTGAAAGATGCATATTTCCACATTCCTATGAACCGGAGTTGGCACAGGTTTCTGAGATTTGCGTTTCAGAATCAAATATGGGAGTTTACTGTTCTCCCGGTTGGCCTGTCGACAGCTCCGAGGGTTTGCACAAGAGTGGTCCTTGCGGTGACAGCGTTTCTCAGAAAAGAGAACGTGGCGCTACACACCTACATAGACGACTGGCTGCTTAAAGCAGACTCTGCAGCCAGGTTGAACGTGGATACTGCTCTGACTCTGAATTTACTTTCAGATCTAGGCTGGATAGTCAACAAGGAGAATTCCGAGTTGACACCCACTCAACATTTCGTTTATTTGGGGATGCGATTCGATCTCGAGGAGGGCAGGGTTTACCCGTCAGAGCCCGGGGTGGTGTCTGTTAGCCATCCTCAAGAGTTCGAGTGGGAACCACATTCAGGCGAGGCAGTTTCTTCGGATGCTTGGCGTGATGGTCTCCATGGAGCAAGTGATCCCGTACGCTGCTCTAATGCGAAGACCTATCCAGTTGCATCTGATGTCTCTGTGGAAACCGTGAACAGAACCCCTGTCAAAACTGGTGCCAGTTTTGAGCCGATAATATCGCATCTTGTATGGTGGAAACGGCGTCAGAATCTCCTAGTAGGGGTTTCGCTGCACCTACCCCACCCCCAGCTGTCCGTGTACACGGATGCATCGCTGGAGGGGTGGGGGCCTGCCTGGGAGAACACCAGGTCTCGGGCATGGACTCTCCTGGAGAGTCAGCTGCATATCAATCTGTTGGAAATGATGGCAGTGGAACTGGCATTGGAAGAGTTTCTTCCGATGATCAGGGGCAAGGTGATATTGATACGGTCGGACTATTCGACGGTAGTATCATACATAAATCGCCAAGGCGGGACCAGGGCACCCACACTGTTATCAAAGTGTGGCACTTGATTCAATGGTGCAGGAATTATTCGGTTGTTTTGAAAGCAGCTCACATTCCTGGCCGATTGAACATTCTGGCGGATGCTTTGTCTCGCAGACAGAGAATTCTGCCAACAGAATGGTCCCTCAACCCTCCAGTTCTACGAAGGATCTTCGAGCATTGGGGAAAACCCAACGTGGACTTGTTCGCCACAAAGGGAAATGCTCAAGTCATGACTTATGTCTCGCCGATTCCAGATCCAAATGCCGTCGATACAGACGCTCTGGCGATAAGCTGGAGAGGGATGCACGCTTACGCGTACCCACCCACCATCCTTCTGCCGAAGGTATTGGTGAAGATCAGGGAGGAACTGTGTCTGGTCCTGCTAATAGCGCCGTATTGGCCAAGCAGGGCGTGGTTCACGGATCTGCTAGATCTGCTGGTGGAAAATCCAGTGCAGTTGCCCGAGATTCCGAACATAATCTCCCAGGCCAAGGGACGCTTCCTACACGAGCGTCCCGAAATGTTATTGACTGCGTGGTTGTTGTCAAACAACATTCCACGTCGGAAGGCTTTTCTCGACAGGCTGCTGATTTCATCGCGGCTGCGAGAAGGAGGCCAACCTTCAAGTCATATAACGACAAGGTTAACGGATTTGCAGACTGGTGTGAGGAAAAGGGTCTTGTTACCTTTCATTCCACTATTCAGCAAATAGCAGATTTTCTCTGTGAGCTGTTCTTTTCAGGACTAGCTCCTGATACAAGTCAGCTTTGGCATCAGTTATCCCTTGTCTAGCCAACAGGGATAGTCCAGAGGTGGCCCAGTTGAGTGTGATGGTGAAGGGAATGAGCAATCTCCGACCGAGACAACCGGTAGTCATTCCAGCCTGGAGTCTATCTTTAATGCTTAATGTACTGGCCAAGCACCCTTTCGAACCGTTGCATTCGGCTAGTCTAAAGCATTTGACTCTAAAGGCGGTCTTTCTATTGGCAGCTTCCTCAGCTAGAAGGCGCAGTGAGATCCATGCACTTTCAGCAGAGAGGGACCGATTTATTGTCTCCAGAGAGGGTCTGCGTCTACTGCCAAGAGCAGGGTTTATGTCAAAGATCTCGATCTTTGAGATATCCCGGCAAACCGATCGTTATACCGAAACTAAGTAGGTTGGATCGTGATGCCAGTGTCTGGTGCCCAGTCCGTGCTTTGACTAAGTACAAAACGGACAGACTCGTTTCGGTCGAATGATAGACATCTGTGGATCTGCCATATGGAGCCATATGGCGCCGCATCCATGGATTCTATCTCTCGTTGGGTAGTCGAATGCATTCAGATTACCCGTGAGATTCCGACTGGGCTCCAAGTGCAAGGCGCAAGGGCACGTTGTTAGAGGATTAGCCGCCTCTTCCGCCCTTGACAATGGTGTTCCGTTTAAGGACATCATGGCTGTCGCACAAGGGCACTGTGAGTCCTCTTTCACGGATTACTATATGAGGGATGTGTCAGACTTCGCCATTCCACTCGCTTTAGCTGTTTGAGACGATAGCTATATGACCGCACTGCTCTTCTTCCTTTTTTTTGGCATTTGTAAGAGAGAATTTAGAAGCAGGCATGGTCGAGCGAGAGGATATCAACCAGTTGTGTCACTGAGGCCGGACAAGTGAATGGTTGGAGGCTCCAGGTCTGAATTCCAAATATCATGAGGTAATTCACGATTGAGTGTTTTGTATTATCTCTATATATCATGATCATTCATCTTATATATTCATGCTCATTCCCAGGCTAATATATGCAAAGAGCAGTTAACCCTCTTGGCATATTTGTGTTTCAGGCGAGGTACATGTTCGTGAGTTCTCTCCCTTTTCTTAGGAGAAAAAGGGGGGGTGCCAGTGACGCGAATGTGATTCGGTTCCGATAACTTGACGGTCCTTTTAGGTCTCCGTTAGTCAAGTTGTTACGTCTAAATCTTTCTCCAAGGGGCAAAAGTAGCATTTATGGCTTGCCCCTTCCCACCATGTTACTGAACAAATCTGGTGTATATCAGAAAGTAACAGATTGGTGAGTATTGATCGAAGGAGAATGCAGGAAATTTCAATTTCCCTTTCTCCGAGATCTAACAATACTCACCATTCTGTTATGGACCCAGCCTCCCAGCCCCACGGAGGCAAGCCATGGTTTTCTCTTGTTTGTTGGCTATGCAAACAATATGAGCTCTATGGTAGATGGGTACTCGGCAGTTGGGAGCCGAGTACCCGGTTCCAAGGAGTCGGTAAAGCTTTCTAAGTCTATAGTCCTAGAGCCAGCTGTCAAGGCCAGCTGTGTATCAGAAAGTAACAGAATGGTGAGTATTGTTAGATCTCGGAGAAAGGGAAATTGAAATTTCCTGCATACCACATGATAGGAGATCGAAGGGATGACCTACAACACACTTTAGCTAAGGTCGACAAGGAAAAGGATCTAGGTGTGACCATTGATGCAAGATTGTCGTTCGAAGAGTAAATAAGCGAAAAAGTCAACAAGGTAACTCAGATAATAGGACTGATTCGAAGATCATTTACATGTATAGACTTAGATAGCTTCACATGGTTGTATAAGGCAGTTGTTCGTCCTCACCTCAAGTACGCAAATGCAGTGTGATGTCCAGTTAGGAAGAAAGACTTGGTGTCGGTGACAGTCGAGACCGTCCAGAGAAGGGCTACAAAACTTATCCCTGAGCTACGAAGCGAGGCTGCAGAAGGCAACACAGCTTTTGTATCAGAATAGCCGATCCGTGGAATAGTCTGACAGAAAAAGTTGTGAGTGCACCAACTGTAAAGGCCTTTGAAGCAAGACTTGACAAACACTGGGCAGGACAGGAGATGAAATATCGGTTTGATGCGGCTCTAGAACTCTCTGCTGCAAGACATAACGCGGTAGTTAATGTAGCGAAAGATGAAGAGGAATAAGATCTGGACTCATAGGACTTAACCTTTCGTCCCGTATCAACATACGGTTAATCTGTTGCATTGATTGCAATGACACGAGTAAACCTGTTCATAACTGTACTGACAGCAGTCTATGATGTGGTCCATGTAAAGAAAAATGCTGGCCAACTAAAGTATTAAGATCATCCAAAGAAGCTCCAAACAGAAGCCAAGCCCCTCAGGTCCATCAAGAAGTCCACAACATAGCACTCCTGTTAAGGTGATCGGCAACTATGCACCTAACCATGTGTGCCCTAGCTGTGAACAACAGGTCAAAGATCATGCAAAAGGAGTAGAATGTGATATCTGCAAGTACTGGTTTCACAAAGAATGCCAAAATATATCTAATGCACTTTACAATGTATTTAATAGCGAGGAAAGCGATCAAATTAATTGGTTTTGCAACTTTTGCAAACATGGTGCTAACAGGCTTGTTCAGCAACTTCTTGTTCTTAATAAGAGACAGGACAAAATGGAAGAAAATTTGAGCATGCTTAATACGAAACACAGTTATCTGAAAGACGAGGTTGAAACGGTGACTGTACCAGGTCAGGTGAGCTAACAATGTGAAATAAGTATTTTGATTTGCTGACAAATCATCTGTCTAGTGTGAATATGAAGGCTGTCTGGGAACACGTTCACACAGAATACCAGCACATACAATGAAGCCGTGCGCAAGCCGCATATACGCTCAACCTTCTTCCTGAACATTATCATGGGATTGAACACTATGGAGATCCTCCTCAAGAAGGCAGTGGTTGATGCTTCAACCAATTTGCAATAACAAAGTCTGAGCGTGATATTCTTCAAAATCTATTATTTCATCTTGAAACAAAATAAAATCTTCACTTTCTGCCTTATGTGCACTAAAACAAGAGGAACAAGGGTTTGTAAAAATTGTTCTCTGTTCAGAAAGCTTAGATCAAATAGTTAGCATTAAAGTTAAAATGAAACTAATATATTAGTCCTTAACCCTTTAACCCTCGAGTTTGTTTTAAAAACTAATTTTTTCATTTAAAATGTCCATTTTCAGACCTAGATGACTATTTTTTTTATTTGCTTCTGGAATAACTGGCGCTGTTATTGAGAGCCAGTCATTCCAGTGGTAAATTAAAAAAAATAGTCTTCCCTTTGTCTGCAAATGGACATTTCGCAAGACCACTGCAGAAGCCATTTTTGACTGTTATGTGTGTTAAAGGGTTAAAGTCATCTACATAGGAGTGAAGCACATGTTGTGGACAGCAATTAGTGCATTCATTTTTCTGGTCTCCATCATCAGACCTTGTTAATTATAGTTTTCTGACTAGAAATTAATTATAAATGGTGGACAGAAATTTTCCTTCAAAGTGAACACTATATCATGCATCATGCCATGTATTGTGATACAATTTCCCTGTATCGTGATATATCGCGATACAATAATATGCGCGATACCCACCCCTACCTTGTCCTAATGGAAGCTTAGGCATTAATTAGGCAAAATAGTGTAGGACTGGTTGAGTCGGAACAGACTGCGACTAGATTTGAGCTAATCACATTGTGATGCTTCATAAGTGTCACACAACCAAGGGTCGAAATACTTGAAAAAAACCTACATGCACAGCAGTGCACCCAGTTATATCACATACATGCACCATATAATATCTACATGCACAGCAAATCTTACTATTATTTTACTTACCAATGTAAAAAATCCATAGAAATGCATCATTGATCGGAGAGAATTTCCCCAATGAACTTGTGTGATTTATGAAGAGAAAATATGATTGTGAGCTTTGATAGGATGAATTTGTGAAATTAGCCTCATAGTCGCCAATGAAAATATAGATCGGCAGGCTTTAGAAGAAATCGATTGAACAACACTAATTGTTCCTTTATTAATTCTTCTAAGAAGATAATATATTTTGCATAATTTTGATTGGATCTTCGTCCACACTCAATTTTAATTGGATAATTCTCATCGCGGCGCCACTGATAGAAGAGGCCTCATAAACGCAATTGTTTTTCCTGTAAATTTGCGAAAAAACCTGATTTATAATGAACTCATTTATCACTAATAGATTGTTATACATGCTAACTAACCGCTAAAGTTTTTAATAAACTGGATTATATTGCTAAAATACGCAAAGATTAGTCTGATAAAGCTTTTAGATTACCGCTAACCATTTTTGGTACCAGTTTTCGCAAAAATGTTACGTGCACAGTTTTGCAGGTAGCAAAGAAAGGTAGGTGCACTGATCAAAATCTACATGCATTTGTGCATGTATGCACCCGTTATTTTGAACCCTGACAACTGATGCTTTGGTGTGGACTGTTGGACAGATTTGATCGGGAACTTACGGTGTAAGTGTAGTTGATATAATACTTGTCGAGTCAATCTAAATCTTTTGAGTGTTGGAGATGTTACTACATGGTTTGGCAGACTGTTTCGGACAGAAGTTGGAGGCTGGAGACTCTGGAGCCAAAGAATCTCTTTCGGGTGTCTGCATTGAGTCTCTGCTTTTGCAGCTTAAAACTGGTCGTCCTTGTACGCTCTGACTGGTCAGACAATAGGAGTCGCTCACAACTTTGCTGTAGATGCCATGTTTGTACTTGTAGACATCTGTGAGATCACCATGTAGTTTACTATCAATTTCCAGAAAGCTGTTGAATATTTTGAAACTAATTTGACTTGGTGCTGGTAGCGACAGCGCCCAGTCAAATTAGTTTCAAAATATTCAACAGCATGTTTATTAGATAGTAAAGACATATAATTCTTACAACGCTTAGTCCGTCATCAATTAGGCATTTGTGACAAACTTAGCTATGTCATGCATGACGTAATTGATTAAGATGTCAGCCTATGCGCCACATAGTTGATTATGACATATGATTGACTGAGAAACTGGAATCCTCCATTCAGTGGCATGAGTGGAGAAACTACGCAATAAAAATGCACATATGCTCTACCTTCCAAAGATGGGTCACAGGCTAAGTTATGTTCAGAGTGTTCTGATTTATCAGCTGAAATGTGATGTTACGACAAAAATAACTGCGTAATCAATATACAGAAAATGCTATAATATGCTAATTTCTGCCTATAAAAGTACACTTAAAGGTGGACATTCACACCAGAATGCTTGAAAACTAAATTCTTAAAATTGTATACTTTTTCGAGGCTTAAATTGTGGGCGTAGATGTAATGAGACGAAATAAATCTTAGTATATGATGATTTCATTATGTATAAATTAGTATAATTTTTCAAGTTTTGAAGTTGAAATAGAGGCACGAGTCCCTAATTCAAATTCACAACTTAAAAATTATATTAATTTATACCTAATGAAATCCTCACATGTTGAGATTTAATTTCTTTCCTTACATCTAGGCCCACAGTTTAACACTAAAACTATAGAATTTAAACATTTTATTTTCGGTCATTTTGCTGTGAATATGCACCTTAATGGTTCATAAAAGTCCAACTGAAGCTCTCTGGTTTGATAATTCATGTTTAGGGCTAAACTAGAGATTCTTACCATAAAATCTTCCAAATTCTAAATTTTGATTTATTGACCCATGGAACCCACATATTCCCAGTATTGTGCAGATGCCTATACAGGTATTCTTTGATTTGTTATCTTTTGGCATCTAGGATTTCCTAATATGCCCAGGAAATTCTTAAAGAGATTAAATTCCTAATCGGCTTGGCTGATTTTAAGCCAGCCGGGATTATATGACCCGAGTGGTAAGCTTATGTTGCAGGTGGTGCGACACATTCTCTTGGGCCTTTTGTTTAAGAATTTGGTATAATTTATATATGGGTTCAACATTGAGAATTACTACGCTGTACTATTCTGTAACATGTAAAACTGTAATGGTAATATATTTAACCCTTTAACGCTCATATTTGTTCTTAAAGACTTCAAGACCAAGAGATTATTTTTAAAATTTTACAACAAATGACTGGCTCAGTTATCGATCCTGTCATTCCAGTGATAGATTTTCAAAAAATAGTCTTGTTCAGAAATGGACATTACTCAAGATCACTACAGAAGCCTGTTTTAGCTGACTTGAATGTTAAATTGTTACTCTTATTAATCATAAATTGGTGTGAATGTGTCTCTTTAAGCTTTTGAAAATGTCTAGGCTTTATCTCACACCCAGCTGGCTAATGGATGTTTTTGTATTAGTTATTTATTGAATTTTATTTACAGATTTTTGGTCCTGATGGTAAGGTTATTTATTCTGGTGACCGCGAGTCAAATGGCAAGTACACCTTCGCTGCACATATGGATGGTGTATATAGATACTGCTTCAGCAACAAAATGTCGACAATGACACCAAAAATAGTCATGTTTTCTGTAGATATAGGCGAGAAGCCAAAAGGAGAGAATATGGAGAGTGAAGGTTAGTATCTACAGTCATGACCAGTGCTTAGTGAGTGCTATGATGCAAATGCATGCTGAAATCACGGAGGGCATGTGGATCTAAAAAATCAGATGCCCTCATGAGCATGCCAATTTGTCATTCTTATGAAGAATATCACTGCCTTGAATATTTATAAATCCATAGTTTGTGGATTTTTATCTCATATTATTGTGTAATACAAATGCAATTTCAGAATCATTGTCACTTTGAATGTTGGCAAATACCAGTTTCATGCAATGATTATTAGTTTATGCAATAATGCTAGGTTTGTGTACCAATTTATTATATGACATATTATAATACGGGCAGCCTAACCTCAATGAGGGTACTCTGTTTTTAGCATACCCGGATGGCATTCACCAAGAAATGTTAAGTTACAGCACTGTTGACAGTCATTATGTGAATGAATAGAAGATATGTGTTTGTATATTTAGATATAGCTCTTACCTTCTGTTGTCATGTGCTGTCTCTGAGCTGACTGTTATCAGGATCATTTTAAGCCTTTGCTGGTCAAATTTGGTCAAGAAAATCAAAATATGTCCTTATTCAATGTGTATTTGCGGGTGAAGAGAAGTGTATTTTTTTAACATTTATTAATGGAATCACTGGCTCGCTTATCGAGCCAGCCATTCCAGTGGTAAATATTCAAAAATACTCTTCTCTCTACCTGCAGATGGACATTCATCAAGACTACTGCAGAGGTCGTTTTTGACCAGCTTGACCATTAAAGGGTTAAAATATGCCCCGCCCATTTCTAGTTAAACTCTGCCCACTTTGTACGCATGTTAGAATCACAAAATCTAAATTTCAAGGTCATGTGGGCTGTTGAATATTTTGAAACTAATTTGAGTTGGAGATGTTGCTGCCTATACAGAATGTTTATTGAATTTTTAATTCATCAAACATGTCAAAGACATACAATTTTGTGACAGAAGTATGTCATTATGATTGGGATTAGAGCTGGGCCGTCTGACGGTAGTACCGTGAGGACCGCAGTATACCGTGAACCGATACCGTGACCGTTGACATTTCCAAATACCGTGAATACCGTCCATAATGTTTGAGCAATATTTGAGAAATATATTCATAAAATCTGACTTGACCAAGGGTAAATAAGTGCTAATAGTGCCAAAAATACAGGCATCCCTAACTATTAGTCGAGGTCAGGTGAAAGGGTTGTTCTAAAAACAAACATCAAGACGTCAATTACAAAATAATGACAGGCAGAATTGTATGTCAAACGTACGTCTTGAAAGTCTCACGGTAAAATTGCTTTATTTAAAACATCTAAACTCATTCTCTGGCCATCCGCCAGTAGTAATTACACTATAATATAATCCCTATTCCCGTTTCTATTATTTGTCATTTATTACTCCAAGCATTTTGTCACTGAACAAACACGCTAGAATAACAAAATAACACAAACTGCGTGCTATTCAAACACAACAGCAATCTCGCAAAGACGTATCTGATTGGTTGTTCATGAACTAGACCGTGGGAAAATCCACTACTATGCTGAATTTATCAATGAAAATTTACTAAAACGTAGTATTTGCTCGCGCCGTTTTGATCAAGTGCTAATTTATTAACAACGAGTAGCATTGAAGTCATTCTTTTTTTTTTTTCTGGCTTGTTTTAAGAAATTTCTTTAAGGATTAAATCCAGTTTAAGTAACGACACCTAAAATTATAGTGTTTTAGTTTTTGTAATTAATTTTTCAACTGGCTACACGTCGGAAGTTCACGGAAATAGCTTTTCACACGCATTGTTCACGTGAAGCATGGCGAGTAACGAGTCTACACATCGGGTACTCTGTAATTATCAGAAGCTTTGTAATCAGCTATATCTGTATCTGTATGTGGAAATCCAGCCTCGATGGGCTCGCCCCTATTCCGTAGGGTACGAACGATTCTTCAAAATATCTATATAACACAATCTTAAATACACGAATACATGAAATTTGCTCTGACTGAGTAGGATTAGATTAATTAATGTCAAATTGATTGCAGAATTTCTCATTCACACATTAATAAGAAAGTTCTGTTAGTAACATTTATAACTTGTAGAAGAATAGGTAAATTTTAGGTTGTGTCTGATTTACTTTGATTAGTGTTCATTGACGTATTTATACGGACACAATGGCCTCAATCAATTGTGTACGTTTGAGGTGCAAGGCATAGCAGAGAAAACGTGTGGTCAATGTCGTGTTATATGTATGTGTATAGGCCTGTTTTCGCGAGTAACAGAATATACGACTCCAACAGAAATAAAAGAGTACAAGACTCGCCCCGTTTAAATACTCGCGGATTTTGTCTGGACTCTGTTTATCAAAGCGCTCGACTGCCAAAATAAAATTTACCGTTTGCTGGTCGCACGCATTAATAGCAAGGACAATACAAATTGAAAATAGTGCGCCCCAATGTCTCAACCAGTGGGTTATAGTTAGCGAGTCGACAACACCCTTTGACCGATATTCCCGTGAATGATATTACGTCAATAAAAATAGTGACCTAATAAAATCGTGAAACTAAACAGTCGCAATAGCCATGTTTTTCTTCTCTAAATCAGGAAGCCGATTTATTTATTTTACCTATATTTACTGTTGATTGGAGATGGAAGTGAAAAGAAAATGGAAAAAATTGTTCTAATTTCGTGTTAATGTTATAGTGTGTGCTTTGTTTTCTCCATGTACATGTATAGTTGATGTATAATGAAGACATGAATGTTATAGTGTGCTTTGTTTTCTCCATGTACATGTATAGTTGATGTCTAATGAAGACGTGTTAATAGTGTAGTGTGTGCTTTGTTTTCTCCATGCACATGTATAGTTGATGTCTAATGAAGACATGTTAATGGTGTAGTGTGTGCTTTGTTTTCTCCATGTACATGTATAGTTGATGTATAATGAAGACATGAATGTTATAGTGTGCTTTGTTTTCTCCATGTACATGTATAGTTGATGTCTAATGAAGACGTGTTAATAGTGTAGTGTGTGCTTTGTTTTCTCCATGCACATGTATAGTTGATGTCTAATGAAGACATGTTAATGGTGTAGTGTGTGCTTTGTTTTCTCCATGTACATGTATAGTTGATGTATAATGAAGACGTGTTAATGGTGTAGTGTGTGCTTTGTTTTCTCCATGTACATGTATAGTTGATGTCTAATGAAGACGTGTTAATGGTGTAGTGTGTGCTTTGTTTTCTCCATGTACATGTATAGTTGATGTTTAATGAAGACGTGTTAATGGTGTAGTGTGTGCTTTGTTTTCTCCATGTACATGTATAGTTGATGTATAATGAAGACATGTTAATGTTATAGTGTGCTTTGTTTTCTCCATGTACATGTATAGTTGATGTTTAATGAAGACGTGTTAATGGTGTAGTGTGTGCTCTGTTTTCTCCATGTACATGTATAGTTGATGTTTAATGAAGACGTGTTAATGTTATAGTGTGCTTTGTTTTCTCCATGTACATGTATAGTTGATGTATAATGAAGACATGTTAATGTTATAGTGTGCTTTGTTTTCTCCATGTACATGTGTAGTTGATGTATAATGAAGACGTGTTAATGGTGTAGTGTGTGCTGTGTTTTCTCCATGTACATGTATAGTTGATGTTTAATGAAGACGTGTTAATGGTGTAGTGTGTGCTTTGTTTTCTCCATGTACATGTATAGTTGATGTCTAATGAAGACGTGTTAATGTTATAGTGTGCTTTGTTTTCTCCATGTACATGTATAGTTGATGTCTAATGAAGACGTGTTAATGGTGTAGTGTGTGCTTTGTTTTCTCCATGTACATGTATAGTTGATGTCTAATGAAGACGTGTTAATGGTGTAGTGTGTGCTTTGTTTTCTCCATGTACATGTATAGTTGATGTCTAATGAAGACGTGTTAATGTTATAGTGTGCTTTGTTTTCTCCATGTACATGTATAGTTGATGTCTAATGAAGACGTGTTAATGGTGTAGTGTGTGTTTTGTTTTCTCCATGTACATGTATAGTTGATGTATAATGAAGACATGTTAATGGTGTAGTGTGTGCTTTGTTTTCTCCATGTACATGTATAGTTGATGTCTAATGAAGACGTGTTAATGGTGTAGTGTGTGCTTTGTTTTCTCCATGTACATGTATAGTTGATGTATAATGAAGACGTGTTAATGGTGTAGTGTGTGCTTTGTTTTCTCCATGTACATGTATAGTTGATGTTTAATGAAGACGCGGTAATGGTGTAGTGTGTGCTTTGTTTTCTCCATGTACATGTGTAGTTGATGTATAATGAAGACGTGTTAATGGTGTAGTGTGTGCTTTGTTTTCTCCATGTACATGTATAGTTGATGTCTAATGAAGACGTGTTAATGGTGTAGTGTGTGCTTTGTTTTCTCCATGTACATGTATAGTTGATGTCTAATGAAGACATGTTAATAGTGTAGTGTATGCTTTGTTTTCTCCATGTACATGTATAGTTGATGTTTAATGAAGACGTGTTAATGGTGTAGTGTGTGCTTTGTTTTCTCCATGTACATGTATAGTTGATGTCTAATGAAGACGTGTTAATGGTGTAGTGTGTGCTTTGTTTTCTCCATGTACATGTATAGTTGATGTCTAATGAAGACGTGTTAATGGTGTAGTGTGTGCTTTGTTTTCTCCATGTACATGTGTAGTTGATGTCTAATGAAGACGTGTTAATGGTGTAGTGTGTGCTTTGTTTTCTCCATGTACATGTATAGTTGATGTATAATGAAGACGTGTTAATGGTGTAGTGTGTGCTTTGTTTTCTCCATGTACATGTATAGTTGATGTCTAATGAAGACGTGTTAATGGTGTAGTGTGTGCTTTGTTTTCTCCATGTACATGTATAGTTGATGTCTAATGAAGACATGTTAATGGTGTAGTGTGTCCTTTGTTTTCTCCATGTACATGTATAGTTGATGTCTAATGAAGACGTGTTAATAGTGTAGTGTGTGCTTTGTTTTCTCCATGTACATGTATAGTTGATGTATAATGAAGACATGTTAATGGTGTAGTGTGTGCTTTGTTTTCTCCATGTACATGTATAGTTGATGTCTAATGAAGACGTGTTAATGGTGTAGTGTGTGCTTTGTTTTCTCCATGTACATGTATAGTTGATGTCTAATGAAGACGTGTTAATGGTGTAGTGTGTGCTTTGTTTTCTCCATGTACATGTATAGTTGATGTCTAATGAAGACGTGTTAATGGTGTAGTGTGTGCTTTGTTTTCTCCATGTACATGTATAGTTGATGTATAATGAAGACGTGTTAATGGTGTAGTGTGTGTTTTGTTTTCTCCATGTACATGTATAGTTGATGTATAATGAAGACGTGTTAATGGTGTAGTGTGTGCTGTGTTTTCTCCATGTACATGTATAGTTGATGTCTAATGAAGACGTGTTAATGGTGTAGTGTGTGCTTTGTTTTCTCCATGTACATGTATAGTTGATGTTTAATGAAGACATGTTAATGGTGTAGTGTGTGCTTTGTTTTCTCCATGTACATGTATAGTTGATGTCTAATGAAGACGTGTTAATAGTGTAGTGTGTGCTTTGTTTTCTCCATGTACATGTATAGTTGATGTTTAATGAAGACATGTTAATGGTGTAGTGTGTGCTTTGTTTTCTCCATGTACATGTATAGTTGATGTCTAATGAAGACCTGTTAATGGTGTAGTGTGTGCTTTGTTTTCTCCATGTACATGTATAGTTGATGTCTAATGAAGACGTGTTAATGGTGTAGTGTGTGCTTTGTTTTCTCCATGTACATGTATAGTTGATGTCTAATGAAGACGTGTTAATGGTGTAGTGTGTGCTTTGTTTTCTCCATGTACATGTATAGTTGATGTTTAATGAAGACGCGGTAATGGTGTAGTGTGTGCTGTGTTTTCTCCATGTACATGTGTAGTTGATGTCTAATGAAGACGTGTTAATGGTGTAGTGTGTGCTTTGTTTTCTCCATGTACATGTATAGTTGATGTCTAATGAAGACGTGTTAATGGTGTAGTGTGTGCTTTGTTTTCTCCATGTACATGTATAGTTGATGTCTAATGAAGATGTGTTAATGGTGTAGTGTGTGCTTTGTTTTCTCCATGTACATGTATAGTTGATGTATAATGAAGACGTGTTAATGGTGTAGTGTGTGCTTTGTTTTCTCCATGTACATGTATAGTTGATGTATAATGAAGACGTGTTAATGGTGTAGTGTGTGCTTTGTTTTCTCCATGTACATGTATAGTTGATGTCTAATGAAGACGTGTTAATGGTGTAGTGTGTGCTTTGTTTTCTCCATGTACATGTATAGTTGATGTCTAATGAAGACGTGTTAATGGTGTAGTGTGTGTTTTGTTTTCTCCATGTACATGTATAGTTGATGTCTAATGAAGACGTGTTAATGGTGTAGTGTGTGCTTTGTTTTCTCCATGTACATGTATAGTTGATGTCTAATGAAGACGTGTTAATGGTGTAGTGTGTGCTTTGTTTTCTCCATGTACATGTATAGTTGATGTATAATGAAGACGTGTTAATGGTGTAGTGTGTGCTTTGTTTTCTCCATGTACATGTATAGTTGATGTCTAATGAAGACGTGTTAATGGTGTAGTGTGTGCTTTGTTTTCTCCATGTACATGTATAGTTGATGTCTAATGAAGACGTGTTAATGGTGTAGTGTGTGCTTTGTTTTCTCCATGTACATGTATAGTTGATGTCTAATGAAGACGTGTTAATAGTGTAGTGTGTGCTTTGTTTTCTCCATGTACATGTATAGTTGATGTCTAATGAAGACGTGTTAATGGTGTAGTGTGTGCTTTGTTTTCTCCATGTACATGTATAGTTGATGTCTAATGAAGACGTGTTAATGGTGTAGTGTGTGCTTTGTTTTCTCCATGTACATGTATAGTTGATGTTTAATGAAGACGCGGTAATGGTGTAGTGTGTGCTTTGTTTTACAGCTCATCAAAATAAACTGGAAGAAATGATTAATGAATTATCAACAGCATTGACAGGAGTGAAACATGAGCAGGAATACATGGAAGTCAGGGAGCGCATCCATAGAGCAAGTGAGTTGGGTTTAACTGTGCTATAGATACACACCTAACCCTTTAACACTTAAGCTGTCAAAATAGCGCTTTCTGCACAGTAATGTCCATTTGCAGAGCAAGTAAAGGCTATTTTTGAAAATTTACCACTGGAATGACTCTCAATAACTGGCTCTGTCTGTTTTCTGCTTTACTGGAAACTGGCAGTGGGTTTAAAGAAGCTAGGGACAGACTTGGCTTTCACACATTATTAGCCAATAGGGTAGTTAACTAGACTTTCTTAGCCAAATCTGAATTATTTTAGCCAATGTTATACAATGTTTACAATCCGTCACCACCAGGTAAGTTAACAGAATGCTACATGTACATACCAAATACATGGTTATGTAGGATATTTTGAAACTAATTTGCCTGAAACCTTTCAAAAGTTTTAATAGCTACCCTATCCGGTTGCTTATAATCTGCGATTAAGATTTGAGGGTTTATTTGGTCACAATAAAAACATAACATACGTACTACATGTGCTTCCAGCCGTACGTAATATTTATCTTACAGGTTTTTGTCTCGCCCCGAAGGGAAAAGTGAGACATAGGGATTACAAATTCTGTTGGCGGCGGCGGCTTGTCATTTGTGTTAAAGTTTTTCATTAGCCTTATTAGTCAAGAATGGCCTATCAGATTTCAATGAAACTTTATGGATTGGTTCTATCCAATGGAGTGATGCGATCTACATCATTACTAAGCAGATTTTCGGTGAATTTCTCATGTTTTTTTGTGGTTTTGGACTTAGAATATTTTCGATGATATTGCGTTAAAGTTTTTCACTAGCCTTATTAGTCAAGAATGGCTCATCAGATTTTAATTAAACTTTATTGACTGGTTCTATCCATAGCGTGGATGCAATCCTCAGCATATCTAAGCAAATTTTCTGTGAAATTCTCATGTTTTTTTCACGGTTTTGAATAATTTTTGCGTTAAGGGTTTTCGTTAGCCTTATTAGTCAACATTGGCTCATCAGATCTTTTGAGGTCTATTTCTCATGTTTTTGTCATGGTTTCTGGACATTGAATATTTTCCGTTACAGTTTTTCATTAATTTGCGTTAAAGTTTTTAATTGCCTTATTTTACAACAATGGCTCATCGGATATCAAGGAGACTGTACAGACGTGCTCTATGCTATATATGGATGCATTCCCCATCATTACTATTTTGATTTGTGAGGAATTTCTCCTGTTTTTTTCAGTGTTTTGGAAACCGTTTAAATGGAATATAGTTTAACAGATCCTAATATTTAAATTCTTTTAGATAATATGTGCAAAATTAACTAAATTCTCTTACAATTTACATATTGCTGATCATCAATTCAAATTTGTATCATCATTCTCTCAACACATCTACGTCTATCTTTAGTTCATAATTATAATGATTATGCAAGTAGTTTGCTTTTTAAGTATCAAAATATGTATCCAGTAGTCAATAATATCAGGGGCGAGACATATCACACTTTAGCCTTCTTGTTTAATTAATTTGAAGCTTTAATTTGTGGGTGGTGTGTGTGCATGTGCGCGTACATATATTTCAAATTATATTTGGCAATTATATTTGGAAGGAAGCATCCTAGAGATTCAAGTTGTCTTTAAAAATCTTCTCCGAAACCTTTTGGGTGATCGATTCAAGACTCATGAAATATCATTTAGCGCAAGAGCTGAACCAAGTTTGTTCAAGGGAATTTGATTGGCGAAATGGTTCGGCAGACATCTTGGATGACCTATTTTTTTTGCTTGCAAAAACAACTTCTCCAGAACCGCTGAAGGGATCAGGCCGAAATTTGGGAGATATGCTAAGGGACTAAGGGCCATTAAAGTTTGTTCAAGGGAAGTTGATCCGTAAAAAAACCATGGCCACCATTGGCCAATCAAAATGTAGCGCGTTTGGTGGCCATATTGGATATTCTGTATTTTGATGGACTTTGAGGCCGAAATTGGTTTTATATATGTTGTGGGGGTATTCTGATTTCAAATTGCTCTTTTCAAAACTGTTGGATAAACGGTTTGGCGGCCATATTTGATCATTTTCCCGCCAAAAGCTCCCATACTAAAGCAACAGAAAATTTCAAATGTGTTTTGCTCGATAACCACTGGGCCGATTTCAATTGTGGCAGGAACAATCCTTATGTGGCAGGAACAATCCTTATGTGGCAGGAACAATCTTTATGTGGCAGGAACAATCCTTAGGCCATAGAGATTCAAGTTTGTTCAAATGAACCTGATCGTCCAATTTGGCCAGCAGCCATCTTGGATTTTGGCAGATTTTTTGAAATATCTTAAAATCTCCGAAACCATTTGAGGGATTGATTTCAAACTCATGAAATATCAGTTCAGATAAAAGCCGAACCAAGTTTGTTCAAGGGAACTTGATTGGCCAAATGGATCGGCGGCCATCTGGGATGACCTAGTTTTTGTGAAAAGGGCTTCTCCAGAACTATTGGACAGGTCGGGACAAAATTTGGGAGATATTATTAGGGACTAAAGGCCATTAGAGTTTGTTCCATGGAGATATATCAAAACAACATGCCCGTCATTAATCAATCAAAATTTAACTTTTTGGGGGTAATCTGGTATTTTCTCCAAATTTCTGAGAAAATGATAAAAAGACCCTGATATCGACCACTGGGCCAATTTTAGTAAAACTTGTCTAAATCTTCACAGAAATTTGATCGGTAAATTTTTTGCAGTTGTCATCTCATTTTGTTCGTTTGTGCCAGTGGCCAATCATTGCAGGTGAGCGATACAGGCCCCTTTTTGTCTCTTGTTTAAAATTTATGAATATTTGTTTATTTATTAATATTGAAATTTCTGTCTTATTTTCAGTAAATGATAATACCAATTCTCGGGTAGTCTTGTGGGCATTCTTCGAAGCTCTTGTCTTGGTTGCCATGACGCTTGGTCAAGTTTATTACCTAAAACGATTCTTTGAAGTCCGGAGAGTTGTATAACACATCATTCTAGAATTAGATATTTAATCAATTCATTAGACAATTTGTTGGGTCAGTTTTATGCACATCTCTAGTTACCGTAGTTTCATACATATTTTAACCCTTTCCACAGCAAACCCCTGAAAATGTACATTCTTTAAGATGCATAGCATATTCTGTTGAATATTTTGAAATTAATATGACTGAAAGCATGGCTTCCAGGCATATTAATTTTTTTAAATTCAATAGATTTCCTATTCTTTGCCCTGAGATTGAGATATATGGAGCTTATCAGTGATAGGGTTAACAGTATAATGTAGATGCCATAAATTATTAATTAGCCCTTTAACTCACATCGGCCAAAAATTGCCTCTGCAGTAGTTTTCAAAAATGTCCATTTGCAGACCAAGAGAAGAGTATTTTTGAAAATTTATCACTGAAATGACTGGCTCGATAATCGAGCCAGTCATTTCAGTGGTAAATTTTCAAAAATACTCTTCTCTTGGTCTGCAAATGGACATTTTCTATGAGAAAATTTAAATTTTTAACAAATTCAAGGATTAAAGGGTTAGGGTATGTAATATTGTGAATTGTCTGGATGCTGTTACTGCCTTAGGCAAATTAATTTCAAAATAGTCAAAGTTAGTTATCTTGATGTATGTGGATGAAAGGGTTAATGATGGGTAAACCTTAGTAAAGTGATTAACCCGTAACATTCAGAATTCATACAAATCAGGCAGAATCCATTTGAAGCAAAAACTAATTTTCTCATAGGAAATGTCCATTGGGAGACCAAGAGATTATTTTTGAAAATTTATCACTGAAATGACTGGCTCGGTTATCGAGCCAGTTAATTCCAGTGGTAAATTTTCTTTTGGTCTGCAAATAGACATTTCTGAAGATTAGTGAAGTTTGAGTGTTAAAGGGTTAATGACAAGTTACACTGTGGAAGATAATGGTCCTTTCCAGTTTATCTGTCAATCATATGACTTCATAATCAACTACGTGACGTCATAATCAATTACGTCAGGAATAGCATAGATATGTTCATCACGATTTCTTAATTGATGACGGACTAAGTGTTGTTGTACGAATTGTATGTCTTTACTATTTAATAAACATGCTTTTGAATATTTTGAAACTAATAGACTGGGCGATGGTGCTGCCATAGGCAGTGCTGTGGCTGCAACACAGTCAAATTAGTTCCAAAATATTCAACAGCTTACATGTATAGTTTTCTGAAAATTTTGATCCAGGGAGTGCAGGGTTCAATCGATTCCAACATGGGCAAAGCATGGGTTAGCTAAACCTGGATTCCTCCATTTGACAAAGTTTATATAGCTTCATGACCTGCCACTTAATAGTGTGTAAATACTTTATCTTAATATGATTTACCATGCTTAGTCAATGTACATTTACAGGCAAGAGAAGAATATTTTGTACATTTAACTCTGGGGTCAGTCAATCCAGTAATACATTTTCTAAAATAATCTATTTGAGCTATAAATGGACATTCCTGAAGACATCCGCAAAGACTGGTTTTAGCCACCTGGAGCGTTATAGAGTTAACACTGTAATTTCATGGATGGATGGGTTAGTATAGTAGTCAGGAGGGTAATTAATTATCCTCATGATCCTAAATATTAATTTAATTAATATATATATATATATATATATAAAGGCTTTAGATTACACCATATCTGTGATGTTACGTCATGACCAAATGAAATCTGTCCAGATTAGTGAGCCCAGGTTAATGTCCTTCTGGCTGCAATGAACAGTAATTAACTGATTTACAGCTAATTAGCTGGATGGATTCTGTGACATTTTATAGCCATTACAGATCTTATGGTGCTATTAAAATTAAATGGCTCAAAATCCATTGCTCAGATTTGAAAAGCTCTGGTTTCTATCGGCATTGATGGATCCCAGGCCTGATAGGTGATGAGGCCAAGGTAAATCTAAAGCTCTACTGAACAACTTTAATGCATTGCTGCATTAACCTGTTAGCTCTCTAAATTCCAGTGTCTCAATTTCAAGACAGTTCTCCAGGGAAGCTGTTGAATATTTTGAAACTAATTTTACAAGAACCTGTTTCTTCCATAGGCAGCAACAGCTCCATGTCAAATCTGTTTCAAATTATTCACCAGATATTCCCTAAAACATAAACAATTAGCTGTTTCTGGTTAGTGAGAGTTATTGTTAAAATTGAGATCCCCCACGCCTCTCCCAATATGTTTTTGATTTATTTGACCCAGCACACACCAGTCATCCTGTACATAGTGTACACTTGTATCTAATTGTAAAAATGTTTGATTAGTTGCAAGCGTTTATGTGAAGTACTGGTATGGGATGTATTTGATATATAGATGCATTATTTCTAGATCTAGTTTCGTCAGATAATGCCGGAACCTTAGGCCTATTAGCCTGATTAATCATTTCTAAATTTATATTTATAACATAGTTTTTTGAGAAGTGACGGTTAAATCATGATAAATATCTTACCCATTTCACCGATGAATTCCTCATTTTCAACGCAACCATAAAGGACATCTGTTGAATATTTTGAAATAAATTTGACTGGAAGGGATGCAGTAGCAACGGCTTCCAGTTCAATAAATTTCAAAATATTCAACAATACATTTTACAGCGTAAAGAAATTACTTTTTCAGGGATTTGTCGTTAAAAGGATTAATGAGTAATAGCGGAATCCATCTCTAGATATGCCCTGCCCATTTCTAGCCAAGTTCCGCCCACTTTGTACACAGGTATGAATAATTTTTTGACACTGAAGCCTCAATTCCCAGAATCTCAATTTAAAGGTACAATACAAGTTGAGTATTTCCAAACTAATTTTACTGGGAACTTAATTTCACGGAGAACTGCCAGTCAAATTAATTTCAAAACATTTAATGTTTATTAAATTGTAACTTGACCAAAGACCTAAAATTCAGACACTCGCTCTGACTGACATTTGCCCCTTTTGTGTCAAACCTACCTCATTTGATTGTGATGACAGCTAACAAGTGACATATTGAGATTATAATGTCGGATACTTGAGTGACAGATCAGATCACACTAACCATTACTGTATGGCATATTCACTGACTGTTCACGGGGAATGTTTTGTGACGAGGTGAACAGCTTTGATAGGCGACTCCCCGTGAAAACCAAGACGGATGCAAAATATACAGCATCGTCAATTGAGACACATTGATTATTAATTTAAGCTTATAGCAATGCGTTTTAGCGATTGTAGTATTATGTTAGTCTTCGCCCAATGGTTGTATATTTGTCGATTCTTGCCGAGATCCTGACATTCATTATGATGCAATAAATATGACATAATGCATCGCTCCGCTCCTCTTAGTCACCCCTCCTAAATATGTGACATCATAATAAGAACATTGATGATTGGTCAAAGATAATCAGGACAACACGTTCAGTAACGCAATCATAGTTCACCATGAATGCCTCCCAGTCAAATTGGTTTCCAGATATTCAACAGCTTACCTGTATAGTTACCTTGATATTTAGATGCATATGTAGTGGGCAGAGCTAAGCTTGAAATAGCTGGGGCATAGTAAGGAAAGGATCTGTCTATTCAGTTCAAGTTTGGCATGTCAAAACTGCTTGACAAGATTACTGGGGATTGCATTTGTGCAAAGTTTGTCCATATCCACCAGTGCAAACTTCTTAAAAAGAATATCTCCATTGGATAGTGTTAAAATTTCTGTGACAAGCATTGGTTTGTATTCAGAATAATGGGGCATTTTATATCAGTTTGATTTTCCAGAACTTTCTGATTCATGAATGCTGCTTCAGATGTACTGTACAGGCAGCTCAGAAATAACTTATCATGTTTCCAAAACAAAATAAAACACTGTTGGATGGATTGGAAGTCATCGCTAACTTTGGGCATAAATGTCTTCCAATCCTATTAGGTTCAAAGTATTTAACAGAACGTTTACTAACATCTTTCTGTATTTGTTTTGGAAACATGTTAACTTAACTATGGGCTGTACTGTACTGTCAGCAGACTAGCATTAGATCTATCTGGCCAAGTACTCATGTAATTATATTGATGTATTTTGATAACTGGTGTACATTTCATTATCAGATTTTATTTACTTGCCATAATTTGTCATCAGTTTTGGATATTAGACGCTGTAGAATACATGTTTCCATTGTTATTAGATGTCGTTGAAGCTTCTTCGTTTGTGTCCTTGTTTAATAACTGATTATGTTAATCTGATTTCAATCAATATTATACGCTGGGAATACGATATAATTTGTAAATAATTATTTTCCTGGAATTTTTATAATTAAATGACTGAATAATATACTAATTTATTCTCTGTTATCTTTTGACAATGGGTCAGTGGTGGCTCATATGGTGTTTATACAGAAATGTACGTTAATATAGTACATGTCTAGGGTTTATACCAGTTCATAGACTGTGTTCACGTTGTTATAATGACCGTGTGTGCATGTGTCGCCAAATACCACACTTAACCACTCAAAGGTGCTTAACAAGATTGTCTTGATTTGAATGGTTCAATTTTGTGACAATTTCGAATGGGCTGCATGGCTCTTCCAAAGCTTGGATAAAGCATGTCAGAGTCTGGGTGCCATTCTCTGTGCAATGAGAGATATTAGACACAGTGGAGCCAGACCCTTCAGACACTCAAACTCCAGCCCATTCAGACACTTGACCACCAGACCATTCAGACACTTGAACACAGACCATTCAGACACTTGACCACAAGATCATTCAGACACTTGAATGCCAGACCGTTCGAATACTTGAACACCAGACTATTCAGACACTTGAACACCAGCCCATTCAGCCACTTGAACACCAAGCCATTCAGACCTGTGAACACCAGAGCATTCAGACACTTGAACACCAGATCATTCAGACACTTGAACAGCTGACCATTCACACTTGAGTGCCAGAGCATTCGGATACTTGAACACCAGACCATTCAGACCTTTGAACACCAGACTATTCAGACACTTGAAAACCAGACAATTCAGACACTTGAACACCAGACCATTCAGACACTTGAACACCAGACTTAAGCCACTTGAACACCAAATCATACAGCCACTTGAACACCAGGCCATTTAGCCCTTTGAAGACCAGACCATTCAGACACTTGACCACCAGAAGTGTGATTTTGTAATTAATACATTCTCTAACTGGGATCATTTCATTCATGTCCTTTGCCAAATACTGCATGTATGAAGACTTAACATCCACGTTTTAAGTGTTTGGTTGCAATATGATGCCAATAATACCATTTGGTGCCTGTGAATCCTGCCTGAATGTGGTTTCAATCATCATATATGTCAACATGCCATTCCATGTACCAGGTTGAGGGTCGTGATGTGTGACACGCTCCCTTTTCAGAAACATTTGGAGTACAGCTGATGCTGATCCATTTCTAGCTAAGCTCTTCACACTTTCCTGTGTTGAATCAATTTCATACTTTGAACCCCGTCTTCCCAGAATTACATTCAAGACAAGCTGTTGAATATTTGGAAATTAATATGACATGGCGGTGTTGCTGCATATGAGCTTGGCAACAACAGCTCCAAGCCAAATTAGTTTCAAAATAGTCAACAACATGTTTTAAATTGTACCTTTATCAAAGACAATTTACAGTTTTGTGAAGGACCTCATTTTTAGCTCACCTGGTCTGAAAGGCAACTTTTCCTTTAAACAACTCAAGAACCACTGGGCCGATTTCAATTATATATGGCAGGAAGCATCCTTAGGGCATAGGGATCTGAGTGGTCAAACGAAGCCGATTGGCCAATTTGGCCGGTGGCCATCTTAGATTTTGGCCGATTTTTAGAAACGTCTTAAAAATGTTCTCCAAAACCTCTTGAGGGATTGAAGCAAACATGAAATATGATCTAGGGCAAGAGCTTGAACAAGTCTATTCAAGGGACCTTGATTGGTCAAATGGTTCAACGGCCATCTTGGTTGACCTAGTTTTAGCGAAAATAACTTCTCCAGAACCGCTGAAGGGATCAGGCCGAAATTTGGCAGATCTGATTATGGATTCGGGGCTATTAAACCATGTTCAAGAGAGGTTTATCCGTCAAAAAACATGGCCGCTGTGGGCCAATCAAAATATAGCGTGTTTGGCGGCCATGTATATTTTATTTGATGCATTTTGAGGCCGAAATTGGTTTTATATAGGTTTTCTGGGTGTTCTGATCTCAAATTTGCAATTTTCGATAAACGGTTTGATGGCCATCTTGGATCATTTTCCCGCCAAAAGCTCCCATACTAAAGCAATGGGAAATTTAAAATGTCTTCGAGAACTACTGGGCCGATTTAAATTATATTTGGCAGGAAGCATCCTTAGGGCATAGATTCAAGTTGGTTCGAAAGAAGCCGATCGGCCAATTTGGCCAGCAGCCATCTTGGATTTCGGCTGAGTTTTAGAAATGTCAAAATCTCCGAAACCGTTTGAGGGATTGATTCAGAACTCACGAAATATGATCTAGTGCAGGAGCTGAACTAAGTTTGTTCAAGGGAACTTTATTGACTAAATGGTTCAAGGGCCATCTTGGATGACGTGTTTTTCGCAGAAATGACTTCTTCCCCACAATTTCCACTGGCTGAAGTGATCAGGCCGAAATTTGTGATATATGATGAGGCACTAAGGGCCATTAAACTTTGTTCAAGAGAAGTTGATCCGTCAAAAAACCTGGCCACCATGGGTCAATCAATATATAGCGTGTTTGGTGGTCATACTGGATTTTTTTATTTGATGGACTTTGAGGCCAAAATAGGTTTTTGCGTATTGTGATTTCAAATTTGCCATTTTCGAGACTGTCGGATAAACGGTTTAGCGGCCATCTTGGATCATTTACCCGCTAAAATCTCCCATACTAAAGCAATTGGAAATTTTTAATGTATTCTCGCGCCATCTTGGATTTTGGTCGATTTTTAGAAATGTCTAAAAATCTTCTCCAAAAGTGCTTGGGGGATCAGTTCAAAATGCATGAAATATCATCTAGTGCAAGAGCTGCACCAAGTTTGTTCAAGGGAATTTGATTGGCCAAATGGTTTGGCGGCCATCTTGGATAACCTATTTTTTGCCAAAACAACTCCAGACCCACAGCGGACTGGGCCGAAATTTGGGAGATATGATTAGGCACTGAGTGCCATTAAAGTTTTTTCAAGGGAAGGAGCTACGTCAGAAACATGGCTGCAGTGGACCAATCAAAATGTAGCATGTTTGGTGGCCATATTGTACTTGCAAAAATGTCCACAAACTCATTTAAAAGACTACTAAACCACCCACCAACAATTTTGACAAAAATGCAGTGCTCCAGGTGAGCGACACCAGCCCCATGGGCCTCTTGTGATGGAGCTACGTTACTTTGATTGACATCAGCTAATGTGATGTATTTGATTATGACATCAGGTTGTTGAGTGACAGATCATATCCCTCCATCTACAGCAATATAAGGGGCCATGTGACCAGAACTGGTCTAGCATATTAATTACGTGTAACATGGAAATCTGCCTGACAATGACAAATCCCATACAATTTCTGTAATAATAAGAATGTCTTTATTTGATGAATAATATACACGACAACTTCCTAGCTTATATCTTATTCTTTGTCAGACTTGAATAGTGTCTATCCATTCTCTTTTCTCGGCATATCGGTTTGGACGGTCATAATCAATTCCTGGCACATATTCTGGCTCTATCTCCTCTGGTTCTTTCAGAGTTACCTGCCCATCTTGTAATGCTAGGAGAAATGCTTGCATCTGAAAAACAAGAAAGAATACATTGCATTCAGATTGTTCCAGTTGATAATGTTGCCTAGAGCAATCTATATTTCATCAACAATTTTCATTCAAATATATATCAACTCTGTAGCAAGTATCAATCGCATAACTTACTAATTATTTTAACAATAATTTGACTGAATGCTGTTGCCGACAGCAACAACTTTCATTCAGATTATTGTCCAAGTATCAGGGTTTCTCATAAGGGTCTTTTTGAGGGTATAGACCCAAAGGTTGTGATACTGGGTCCATAGGACCCCTGAAAATCTTGCACGATTGTTTAATATTAATTAGATTTTTGCACAAACACCCACAAAATCCCCCAACAGACCCCCCTTTAGTGGGTTGGTCTGTAGTTTTATTAACCACTATAAAAACATACTTACTGTTCAATCACTACTTGCTAAATCAAATATCTGCATTTAGCTATCAGAATAGGTTTTTATTCTTGCCTATACACTCCCTAATGCCTATACCATCACCATGTAGACCCTCCACCAGGCTTCTGGTAGAGGGACCCCCTGCATTAGCCCTACAATAGACTGGCACCAGTCTGTACTCACTCCTTGGTGACGCTTGTCACTAAGCACGCTCGCGCATGCGCAGTAGGTCCCAATTGTGAAAACTGAATCACTTTTCTAAATTTAAGTGCTGTACATCCAGCCTAGATTCTCAAATCAATACCCAGCGGGGTGGCTGAGGCCGGGTCGTAGTGATTGAACGGTAAGTATGTTTTTATAGTGGTTAATAAAACTACAGACCAACCCACTAAAGGGGGGTCTGTTGGGGGTTGTTATTACACCACAAAAACATCCATTACCGTTCAATCACTACTTGCTAAACCCGTAGATTTGGTCAGTGCCCAACTACGAAACTGGTGGGAGGTGATTTGAGAATCCATAGGCAAGGATAAAAATCAAAACAAACATAACCAAATGATAATAACATAACATAATGGTGCATCCTAATCAATCACACAGTGATTAACAACCAAATAAAACTTTAAACAAAGATTTAAACCAAAAACCAAGGAACAACTCTCACCATTCTCCGCGGACTCACGGTCCAAATAAAAATGGTGGGATGTGCTTGGTAAATGGTCTTCAGCCTTCTTGGTTAAAATAGTAATGTTCCTAAAGAAAGATGCCGCTGCGCTCTGGTCTTTCAAATAAAAAGAGGTAAAAGTAGACTCAGATTTCCATCCTGCAACTTGCATAACCTCGTCTACAGAAGAGCCAGCAAACAGAACAAAAGAGGTAGCCATCCATCTAACATCATGAGCCTTAATGTGAGAGATTGATTTGCTCAGGAGAAGCAATCTCGTAGCATAGTTGAATGGTGTCACAAATCCATCTAGCAATGGATGCTTTAGAGACCGGTCTGGCTACCCCTTCCGTGCAGGGAACCCATAAGTGAGACGGATCGGATCTTTTAAAATCGGTACGACGCTTATAAGCCTTAAGAGCTCTGACTGGACACCAAAATCTGTCAGACGGAGAAAACGAAGATAAAGACTTTAAAATAATCGGCTTAGCTGGATAACGGTTTGATTGCGTCTTAGACAAAAAATCCCTTCTAGGATATAATACCAAACCGTCCCCAGCTTCAATAAATCTATCCTTTTCAGCAGAAAATGCATGGATCTCAGATCGTCTTCTAGCAGAAGCAGCCGCTACTAGAAAAACCGCCTTAAACGTTAAAAGCTTTAAGCTAATCGAAGCGATGGGTTCAAAATGATGCCCTGCCAAAACCTGAAGAATCAGCTACAAGTTCCAGGAAGGTAAAGGT
The DNA here is from genome assembly GCA_034401795.1 of Chaetoderma sp. LZ-2023a. NCBI lineage: Eukaryota > Metazoa > Mollusca > Caudofoveata > Chaetodermatida > Chaetodermatidae > Chaetoderma > Chaetoderma sp. LZ-2023a. The sequence goes on from CM067370.1 coordinate 15,035,572, forward strand.
TTAGCAATAGGAGGCCGAATATTACCTAAACCTCTGATGAACCCATTCAGCACCTTGGTATCCTTAACATCCGCATTTAACAAACAAGGAAGAGAAGATGCTAAGGAAAATCTATATCCTCTAACAGTGTTAGCAGTCAGATGAAGAGAATCGAACAGATAAGATAAAAAATCTAACACTTGGGATATAGAAAAAAGAATCGGGCACGAGATCATGATTTGAGCACCATTCTCCGAATATCTTAAGTCGACCCTTGTAAACTCTTCGGGTCGACTCCCTCCTGGCCGAATTAATGATTTCCTGAGATCTTGCAGAAAATTTATTCTCAGTGACCGAGCACTCGATATTCTCCAAACACACAGACTGAAGATTCCTGGGTTTGGATGAAGGCACGGTCCCCTTACTTGGGATAACAGATCTGGGGACACTGGCAGCAGACGTGGTAAGTCTACTAGAAGATCGAGAAGGTCTACGAACCAGATCCTTTTTGGCCAAAAGGGAGCTATCAACAAAATCTCGCAGACTTGATCCTTGACTTTCTTCAGAACCAAGGGAAGCAGGATAGTCGGAGGGAACGCATACGCGAAGATTCCTGTCCAGGACTGAGACAGGGCGTCCACCGCCAACGTCTGATCATCCGGAAAAGGAGACATGAAAGAGGAGATCTGGGCATTCAGAGGTCGCGAACAGGTCTACATGGGGACGATCCAGGAGGCTGAAGATCGCTTTGACAACCGACCTCTAACTGCCACTCTGTGTGGGCGAATTTGGAAGGGCGAGACAACTGATCCGCCAGAAAATTCAGACATCCTGGGACATGGGAGGACACCAGGAAAATCTGCTTCATACGACACCACATGAGGAGATTCCACACCTCCAAACAAAGGCGAGACGACTTCGTGCCTCCCTGCTTGTTTATATACGAGACTACTGTCGAATTGTCTGATCGAATCGAGATCTTGAGGCCCTGCACGTGATCCGACCAAGCAAGGAGTCTTCTTGACAGCCCACAATTCCAGAATGTTGATGTGGGCTGACGACTCCTCTAGGGACCACAGGCCTGAGACCGAAAGGGAACCCCAGACCGCTCCCCATCCCTCCTGGGAAGCGTCTGTAAAGATGATCGCTTGAGGAGAAGACTTGACCAGAGGAACACCCATCATAAGCAGAGAGCGATCCTTCCAGAAATCTAGGTGGGGCCTTAAATGCTCTCTGACCGGGATCTGATGGTACACTGAATGGGTCGACTGTTTCCACAGGGACATTAGATACATTTGGAACGGTCTCCTCATCAGCGCCGCCCACGGAATGATGTTCTCGACGCTGACCATCAAGCCTATCACCCGGAGAAAGAATATTGCTCTGACCACGGCAGAGGATGCCAGAATTTCCATGGCTACTAGGATGGCTTCTACTCTTACATCTGAAGGCAAGACTAAGCCTTGACCTAGGTCGAAAGCCACACCTAGGTGGGTGAAAACCTGAGACGGGACCAAAAATGATTTTTCTAGATTTATTACCCATCCTAGACTGGAAGCCAGACTGCAGACCTCTGGAATGATGCTTGCCAGAATTGAGGCAGATTCTGCTTTTAGCAACCAATCGTCTATGTAAACGTGAAGGGGAATAGAACGACTGTGCAGAAAACCTGCCACTGCTGACACTAGGCGGGTGAAGAAGAAAGGAGCCGTGGTCAGGCCGAACGGCATGACTCTGAATTGCCATACCCGGCCCTTGAACGCGAATCTCATGAATTTTCTGAATGGAGGGTGGATGAGAATGTGAAAATAGGCATCCTTGAGATCTATGGACGCTGCCCACATGCCTGGACTCAGACTGGCGATAATCTGCGATACTATCTCCATCTTGAATTTTGGGGTGGATATATGCAGATTTAATCTCTTCAGATTGATGCTTGGACGCCATCCACCTGATTTCTTGGGGACTAGAAATAGTTGAGTAGAATCCCGGGTCTACTCTCCAACATGGAACCTCTTCTATAGCCTTCTTCAACCGCATCGACTCCAATTCGTCTTCCAGGGCTCCCAATTTCTCCAGATTGGATGGAACTGGAGTCCATTTGGGCTGGTAAGACAGAGGAGGCGGCAGATCTATCCAAGACGGTGCATAACCCCAGCGGATTTGATCTAACAGTCAGGAGTCCTGCGCGAGGGCTTGCCAAGTCTCCCAGAACAGAGACAAGCGCCCTCCTACTGGCACACCGATAGATCCAAAGGTGGTAGAAGAGGATGAAGGACTGGTAAATGAGAATGGGAAAGGCCTGCCCGGGCTGAGGCCACCCCTTCAAACCCGTCTAGGTTGAAAACCTCTAGAGGAGCGTCCTCTAGAACTAGACCTGGAACCTCGAGAAAAATTGACCCCTTCTCACCTGAGGAGGGGCTTGACGAACCTGGACTCTAGGTCTATGTGAGGAAATGGATTTAAAACGATCCTCCTCCGCAGATCTGGAATGGGAAGGAGAGGACCGATTAGTGTTCGTAAAAACCCTTGACGGATAAGCCCCATATTCATCCGGCCTAAGACTCTTCCTCCTGGGAGAGGAGGAGGGACTCTTCACCGCGGAAGAGTCTCTTTTTGCTGACGGCCTCAAAATAGAAATCTGATCCCGCAGATCCCTAGCTGATCTAAGACGATCAGACTCCGCCCTAAGGATCGAGGTAGAATTCTGACCGAAAATATCTGAAATAACAGATCGGTGAAGAGAGGAATCGCGGCTTACTGAAAACAAGGAAAAATCTAAGCCTGAATCAACTATCTGGAACTCTAATTCTGGAGACAGAACGACCGAAACAATAGGATCCAAATGATCAAACTCCGGAGAAGATGAAGAATAAGAAGGCAAAGTAGGGACAGACGGATCAGAAGAAGAAGATATGTGAGACGGCGCAGAATAATTCTGATGAAGGGAAGCCGGAATATGAAGAAAACCTGGAGGCGGAGATATAGATGACGGATGAAAAAGAGAAGACGAATTAGAAACATGAGAAGACGAAAAATCCCTAGCAGACAAGCCAGATACAGAAGAAGAGGATGGATGACTAATACTCTTCTGAGAACCTGCTTGAGAGAAAAAGGAAGGAGATGAAGAACGAGAGAGAGATACTACCTCACGAAAGGAAGGATGACCAAAATCTGACGCAGAAACAGACTGAAAACTAGAAGGACGATCAGGATAATGTCTATCAAAAACGGGAGGACCGGCGCGAAAATAACTAGAATCGGAATTAACAGACCTATTACTGGACTGGGAATCTGAGTTATTCGGAAGCTCATAACTTGATGCGCAAACAGAAGTTCCAGCCGGGACTGAAACACCGAGACCGGAAATAGAACGCTTCATATCTCCTAAGTCGGAAGTAGAAAAACTGTCACCAGAAGCGGAAACAGAAAACCCGGAACCGGAAACGGAAGTCGCTTGCAAGGACGGGTCAAACGACCCGGACATGCATAAGTTGAACTGGAAGTGGCTACACTACCCCCGGAACCGGAATTAACCAAAACTGGGCCGGAAAAGGAGGATGTATGCAACAACGGATCCAACTGACTCAGATAAGCATAATTCCCACCGGAAGTAGCCACACTACTACCGGAAGAAGAGCCTGACAATCCGGAAACGGAACGGTGCATAGATGGGTCCAACAGACCCGGATGCACATTCTTCCTACCGGAAGTAGCAGCACTACTACCGGAAGCGGAAGTCGAAGAACCGGAAATGGAAGACGACATATGATGCACCGCCGGGTCCAACAGACCCGGAACTACATTCTTCCTCCCGGAACCGGAAACTATAGCCGGACACTGATGAACCAGAAACGGATGTTGACGCATAAGCCATATTCTCATGAGTCACCGGATGTTCAGCCAGGCCAGAAACAATCACGGTGCTCATTTCCGGATGCCCGGTAAAACCAGAAAACATTCCAGACAGCAAACCCGCTTGCCCGGACAAGCCAGGAGCATAGACGGGTGCTTCTTTAGAGGCGATCGGCGATCTTACCACCTTCCTGGCAATCGGTATCACTGTGAAACGGACCTTAGCTTGAGGTGACAAATCGGAAGCTTCCGCCCCCGATGCCACCGCTTGAGAATTAAGCTGGTCCTCAAGTCTAACATGGTCTTTGACCTGGCTCCTACCGGAGGATGCCTTACCAGGTTTCTTTCTTGTCTCGCTGGACATACTTTTGGGAGACTTGATTGCCTGCCTCGATGTTAAGGAAACCGGCTTTCCCCACTTACGAGATCGAGACTGGGGGCTAAATTCGGAGTCTGACGACTCCTCTTTAGCGGCCTTAATAGCAGATGTAATACGCTCGTCTAAAGATTTAGTCAATACGTTTGCAAAGGATTCAAATCTGGCGAATAATGCCATAACCGGATCTGTGATAGAGGAGCTGCCCCCCCTCCTTTGTTGAAACCGACGTATTAACAGAGGTGGAAGCAGATGCTACTGCTTTAGGACCTTCAACAACGGAGGGAGAGCGACCTGAGGGCAACGCAGGCTTAACCACAAAGTCCTTGAAAAACGCTTTAGATACGACCAATGGCCAACCCTTGCACACTCCACACATTTTTAAAGGGGTGCAGGTGGTACACCTCAGGCAAACATGTCCCGCATAATCCTTAGCGTGAACCCGATCACACTTATTCGACGCACACTTTATTCTCTCAGAAGATAATGACACTTCCTATAAAAAATAAGAAATGATGCGAAATAAAGCAACTAGCTTTGAGAAAACCCTGAGAAATCAGAGGCTACGCCTTGGGCGATTTTAATAAAGTGTCTGAGGAAAGAATCAGTAATGATTCTGATTAATGTTTGAGAGCAGTAGGACCTACGTTACTAGGAGTGGTACTGGCTATTATTATTATCACATGGCACTCTTGATGGTATATAATAGGCATGGTTACTCTAACCTCGAAAACGGTAGTGGTGACACGAAAACTGGTAACTCCAAACGTTAGAGTTACAAACACCTCTAAAACACCATGATATAGAAGTTAAACATAACTTAGGAAGAATAGACTTCATGGTAGGCATTCCTGAGTTAACCTCGTGATAACTGGAAAGTTTCTAGTTAGCAAGCTAAAACTTTTATATCGATTTGATAGCTGACAGTACTGTATAGCTAGCAGAATATTTGAAAAGTGCTTCAGTTTTCACAATTGGGACCTACTGCGCATGCGCGAGCGTGCTTAGTGACAAGCGTCACCAAGGAGTGAGTACAGACTGGTGCCAGTCTATTGTAGGGCTAATGCAGGGGGTCCCTCTACCAGAAGCCTGGTGGAGGGTCTACATGGTGATGGTATAGGCATTAGGGAGTGTATAGGCAAGAATAAAAACTTTATTCTGATAGCTAAATGCAGATATTTGATTTAGCAAGTAGTGATTGAACGGTAATGGATGTTTTTGTGGTGTAATAACAACTAGCATTGGACCATAATTCATAGCTGTGCACCCATGATACTCTCTAATCTTAGCATGGATGAGAAAAACTTCATGAATCCAAAATTTCAGTTTGGGACCCCCAGATTTCAGGTTGGGACCCCTAGATTTCTAGGTGTGGGGTCCCTGTGACCTCCAAAATTTAGATGCCATGAGAAACACTGCCAAGTATACAACACACTTTCTCATATTTTGTCTTGGCAATTGACACACTTGTGTTGACCAAATTGAAATACAGGCTGTTGAATGTACTGCCATGAATACGTCATACTTACTCAAGCTTCAAGAGCTGGCAGACGTGGACTTTCTTTGAGAAATCCTGGCTTGTACAGCCCATAGTCTCGAATATGGCATCCAAAAGTTACCACGAATATGGAGTACAGGCATTGCACCCCGGACAACATTGCCGGCTAGGCAAATTGAACAGAACTCAACGTGCATCTTACATTTCATGCAAGTGTCTCTATTTAATGGGACATTACAATATATCAACTGCTAAGGTGAGCTAATTGGAAAATGTTAATGTTGAAAAAGGCTTTTACCAATGTCACAATGACCTTGACCTCAACGTCATTGTGTGACACCATTTAGCTATAAGGAAATATGTGTTTATGGTTGGGTCCAGTATGCTTAACAAAAGATGAGATATAACTGCTATGTTTAGGTAAATGTAAACTAAAATGTTATGGTTGAAAAAACACGTTTTTATCAATGCCACAGTGAATGACTTTTGTAGGAAATCAGGTGTACCTTATGCCACAGCATCAGAGAGCCAAAACCTACAGCCATATATAGGTGGTGCCCCCTCACTATAAGGAAGAATATGTCCATGTTTGGATACAGCATGATTAACCAAAGACTATATATGAACTGCTAAGCTGAGCTAAATGCAAAAGGTTAATGTTGAAAGAAACGTTTTTACCAAGGTCACAGTGACCTTGCCCTTTGTCCTAATGGCTATGGTATGATGCCCTGTCATAAGGAAGCATGTGTTCAAGTTTGGGTCCAGTATGATTAACCAAACATGAGATATGAACTGATAAGCAGGGTTGGTAAGTTTTGGACACTAGTGGTTTAAACCAGGTTTAAACCATCTGCTCAAAATCGGTTTTGGACACATGAAGTGTCCAAAACCTAAAATCCTGGTCAAAAATATTTCTCCATAAGCTTAAATTATATTTTAAGTTGATTAAAACCTGTTACTACCAGTCAAATTAGTTTCAAAAATATTCAGCAGGGTGTTTTCCTTATAATTGAGACTAGACTGTGATTCAGGGATTAAAACCTGGAAGACATACAACTGAATCTACTGATAGTGCATGTATTTGTCTAAACATTAAGTGCCTGTCTACCTGCTTTAAAATTGCCAACACATATATACACTGATCATAAGATCACAGCTCATACATGTAAGTGACAGTAAGTCTGTTAAGATGTTTTTACTACTATTAGCTGACTTAGCCATGCTAGTTAAGTTTTCTCATTGCTTTTTGATAGCTATCATGGCTATGTTTATACTACAATATTCCTCTGATACATGTTTACACAACTAGCATACAGTGACTAACCACTAGTCTGACAATTAATACAATTATCAGCTTATTTCATCACTATATAATTCTACTCCACTTTCTATTAGAAATCAGTTATCAAGTAAATCTTCTTAATTAAGTTCATCTGTTTAGTTCCTGTCTGGATGTTCTCTCAGTATAATATTAACTTTTGATGTTATTTGAAATACTTGATCAAAGATGTATTTTAAGGATCCAATTTGGAAGCATTTCTTAGAAGTTCAGAGTAATGGAAAATCATTTGCTAAGTGTAGAGAATGTGATTACAAACTTGTAAATAAAGTAGCAAGAATGAAAGCCCACTATCAGAAGCATGAGACACCGACTCCAGAACCCATCATCAGTGAAGAGGTAACTTCTATATCACTTAACATATATACAAGATTTGTTTGAAAACAATTTGACTGAAAGTAATTGCTATCTTAGAGCATGTAACTGCAGTAAAATCCTTTAATAAGATAGCAACTACCTTCAGTCAGATTGTATAATAGGAAAACTGTTGAATATTTAGAAAATAACTTGACGAGAAGCTGTTGCTGCCTCAGGCAGCAACAGCTTCCAGGCAAATTACTGTCTAAATATTCAACAGAAAATCTGTTAACTTGTAAGGAATTTGCCATTTCTGGTCATTCATTATTATTGAAAGAGTTAAATACAGGCTGTAATTATTCAACTATGATGTCTATGCCTTTGAGTGTGGAAGATGGCTGGAGGTATTAACAATAGGCTCTGAGTGGGGAATCAGATCTAAGTTCAGATAACCTGCATGACCAGCAACATGTCATACCTCTTACACATTTCATAAAACTGAATTTTCATGCCTGTAATCTTAATCTGTCAACATGCATAATATTTGTAATAACTTTATATATCTTAATATACAATGTAATACAATTTGTATGTTATTATGGTGTTTTGTTTCTTTTATTGCATTATTACTAAGACTAGTAAGCATGAATAAGCATAGTACAAATATGCTGAAATTAGTTTTGGACAGTTTTGGACTGGTTTAAACCCTTTAAGACAGGTTTTGGACAAACTCTGTTCAAAATTAGTTTTGGACAGTCCAAAACCCAACCCTGCTGATAAGTTGTGTTAAATGCAAATTGGATGAGGCGGGGGTATCGTAAAGTCGAGCTAAAAAGTAGGCCTATATGGATCCAGTATTTTAGAGTTTCCTTAGATGTCATATTTAACTACTGAGATGGCTGATGCCAGAATTGGTTGAGTGAGTGCTAAGGTGACATAGTGAGTAGTAATCAACAAGGCAGCTAGTGATCATTAAGAAATGAGTATTGCACTAGGTGAGCGTTTATAATTCATGCTTATTACTGTCTAATACTTAGTTACTTACCGTGTCAGAGTGATCATGCTCAGCCAGTTTGTCATAAAAGACATTTGTCAATCCAAACTGAAGACATCGCTGTGCTAATACTCTACCAATGTTTTCAGCTGCGGCAACATCTGTACAACTGACAAAACAGAGAAACAATGAGGCGCTTTTAAACAGATCTGTACCAGCTGATGGCAAACGGCTCAGTCCCGATGATACTGTAATGACGTCAATGTATGTGTATTAACCAGATTTGGCCCTGCACCAATCATGCCAATAGCATAGACATAATTTCATTTGCTTGAATGTTAATTTCTTTCATGATTTTGAAAAAGGCCAAATTTGCGCAAACTTATGAAAAATTAACTTCGTCCACAGAGAACATTTCATGGAAGAAACTCATGAACCAGTTAATGGTTAAGCTGGCTAGTACTCTGAAGAATTTCCATTTGCAGGCCAAGAGCAGATTCTTTGAAAATCTATCACTCGATAACCGAGCAAGTCATTCCGGTGGGAAATTTTCTAAAATATTCTCCTAGCCTCTTAGGAGGGAAATTGCCAGCTTTAAAAACCTTTTCCCATCAGTAATCATTCACCTACGCTAATTTTAAGTGAGTACCCATATGCCCAAGAAAAATTTGTTTGGGGGGCAAGATTTGCTTCTGAAGCGGGCACCCTTGGCGGAGGCCTGTGAGGGTCTTTCCTCCGCCAAAGAGATGGCCAGGTTTAGTGGTTCTCCTGGATTAGTAGATATATACATGTATTTGTAGGTAGTATGAGAAGCCATTTCCTGTATTCTGAGTGATAAACAACAAGCCTACCTGTATGGTTGCTTTAGAATTGAGATACTTGCCATAGCAAGATCAATGTGTAAATGGTTCATACATCTTTAACCCTCATATCAGCCAAAAACAGCTTCTGCAGTGGTCTTAAGAAATGTCCATTTGCGGACCAAGAGAAGACTATTTTTGAAAATGTACCACAGGAATGACTGGCTCGATATCCGAACCAGTCATTCCAGTGGTAAATTTTAAAAAATAGTCTTGATCTGCAAATGGACATTTTCTATGAGAAATTTGAATTTTTTAAAACAAATTCGAAAGTTAAAGGGTTAAGCCTTGTTTGTATCACCATGGTTGCACATGCAACTAGCTTCATGTCAATCACCCCTGCCTGACACTATTTTAGTCATTTGACAACGGTTTAATCATCGCACACAATCCTTGTGTGACATGAGCAAGGTATTAACATTAAATACATCTATGGTTTGTAAGTGTTATCCAAGTGCTTGCTCTGAAACACATGATACCTGACCCTTACCTATACAGGTTCTCTCTAAGTGCTTGCTCTGAATCGCATGATACCTGACTGCTTATCTATACAAGTTTGAGGTGCGTACTCTGAAACACATGATACCTGACTGTGCTTACCTATACAGGTTTTCTCTAAGTGCTTGCTCTGAAACGCATGATACCTGACCCGTACCTATACAGGTTCTCTCTAAGTGCTTGCTCTGAAACACATCATACCTGACTGTGCTTACCTATACAAGTTTTCTCTAAGTGCTTGCTCTGAAACACATCATACCTGACTGTGCTTATCTATACAAGCTTTCTCTAAGTGCTTGCTCTGAAACACATGATACCTGACTGTGCTTACCCATACAAGCTTTCTCTAAGTGCTTGCTCTGAAACACATCATACCTGACTGTGCTTACCCATACAAGCTTTCTCTAAGTGCTTGCTCTGAAACACATCATACCTGACTGTGCTTATCTATACAAGCGTTCTCTAAGTGCTTGCTCTGAAACACATTATACGTGACTGTGCTTACCCATACAAGTTTTCTCTAAGTGCTTGCTCTGAAACACATAATACCTGACTGTGCTTAGCCATACAAGCTTTCTCTAACTGCTTGCTCTGAAACACATAATACCTGACTGTGCTTACCCATACAAGCTTTCTCTAACTGCTTGCTCTGAAACACATGATACCTGACTGTGCTTATCTATATAAGCATTCTCTAAGTGCTTGCTCTGAAACACATCATACCTGACTGTGCTTACCTATACAGGTTTTCTCTTAAGTGCTTGCTCTGAAACACATGATATCTGACTGCGCTTACCTATACAGGTTCTCTCTAAGTGCTTGCTCTGAAACACATGATACCTGGCTGTGCTTACCTATACAGGTTCTCTCAAGTGCTTGCTCTGAAACACATGATACCTAACTGTGCTTACCTATACAAGCTTTCTCTAAGTGCTTGCTCTGAAACACATGATACCTGACTGTGCTTACCAATACAAGCGTTCTCTAAGTGCTTGCTCTGAAACACATGATACCTGACTGCTTACCTGTACAAGCTTTCTCTAAGTGCTTGCTCTGAAACACATGATAACTAACTGTGCTTACCTAAACAAGCTTTCTCTAAGTGCTTGCTCTGAAACACATACCTGACTGTGCTTACCTTAACAAGCGTTCTCTAAGTGCTTGCTCTGAAACACATGATACCTGACTGTGCTTACCTATACAAGCATTCTCTAAGTGCTTGCTCTGAAACACATCATACCTGACTGTTCTTACCTATACAAGCGTTCTCTAAGTGCTTGCTCTGAAACACATCATACCTGACTGTGCTTACCTATACAGGTTTTCTCTAAGCGCCCATTCAGCAGTAGATGCAGATGCAACAGTCTTGCCTGTGCAATGTTCGATTCGTCCTGTTGTATGGCGATTAGTCACAGAAAATTTTAATCTGGCAACAAACACATAGACATAGTACAGCAATGTCTACACAGTGTACAACATGTACCACTAATTGTGCTGCTAAAACTAACATTCAGGAGGTGGCTTAATTCATTACATTTGACTGGTTAAACTTATTTATATCTATTAATATCCAACCACGCTTTTCATTGAAATTAAGATTTTTAGCTCACATATTCGGAGAACAAAGCTAATGTGATAATTTCTAGTTACGGTTTGCATCTAGCCTATGGCAAAAGTATCCGACCCATAGTGACATTTTATATTGAAACTGTAGCTTTATATGTCGACTTAACTTATACAAGGTGACGGATCGGCCACTGTGCCCACTTAATCATAAAACGTGCATGAGATAAAAATGCATCTATTATAACTAGAACAGTAAGTCCAAGGCTAACTAACATCCACTAGCATACAAGAAAGGTTTCGGTAAATTGTCAACCCACCCACCCACCTAATGAGAGATCATTCAATGATCCAACATAGTATCACTACACATGCATCACAGCTACAGATTCCAATGGTAGCAAGCATCTCCGGACAACATCTAGACAGACAGATGGTTAATTTTCACTAATTCAATGCCAGTAACAATCTGAAATTGGGACCAATGAACATGACAGATACAGCTGAATGAATAGGTCCAATAGTAGGGACCATTGTACTACTACAAAATTTCAAAGAAATCCATTGAAAGATGGCTGAATGCATATCCAAAAAAATAGAATATGTGGGCTATATACTGTATAAGATGATCTCTGGCATTGTCTGGAAGACTGGTTTGAGGTTTGAAGTTGACAGAGATACAGTAATTGATTTAACTGTAACAATGATATATGCTACTACCAGCACAGAGCACACGTTATTCATGGATTGCTTTAATAAATAATTAATCATGTGCTGGGTTGAATGCTTGGTACAATAATTCAGATCAAGTAACATTCAATGATACAGGAATATGGAATGATCCCAGTCAATCAAGTTAGCGGTCTTAAACTTGAATTGAGCCAGGCAGTGCCAGGTAAAGTTTGCTTCATGTAATCAAATGTAAGTAAGTAACCATGTATGTTTGACTATGTTCTGCGAATGCCACCACAGGAGTTTGGAATTTGCTGTTCTCGGGGCCAACACCTACACCTATAAAGCTCCTACAGAAAGCCACTATTCAACAGAATATTCCATTATATTATAAAGCTTTTGTGATTTCTGCTACATGTAAGAGTTAAAGGATTAGCCTTCTGTGAGCATGTAGATGCATGCAAGAAATGGTAAGTAAGTCAAGTGAGACGTATACTGTAATTCATGAATTCATTTCCTCACTCAATTGTATGACATCATTATCAACTACGCGATGTGTATGCTGACGTCATAATCATAGTTTTCTGGAAATTGATAGTCAGGGAGTTCAGAGATAGATCGATCTGAACACGAGCATGCTGTGGGTGGAGCTTAGATAGAGATGGGCGGGGTTTAGCTAAAAGTGGAAAGGTCTATTGTTAGAATGTGTGATCAATGCTGTTGTAATCTGTTATTGTCTGTGATAATACACATACTTATGATAATAATCCTTGCGTGGAAACTGTAGATCCCATCCTATCCGCTTGTATGCAAGACCAAGAAACTCCAAATTCCTGTAAAAATAAATGCAATCCACTTAGCGTTAAACAAGAGGCCCAATGGGCCTGTATCGCTCACCTGGAACATTGGCATTTCAACTAATCTTATTTAAGTTTTACATCCATCTGTGCCGCTTCCAATGAGTTTCAGTCAAATAGTTTAGTTTTCAAGATATTGACAACAATCTCTGGACTGTTTTTTGCAATAGTGATTATGAACAATGTTTAAGCGAACATAGATGACATCAGTGCTAACAACAACTGGTTTCTTAACTGTCTGACTGCTTACAAGCCGGTGCAGCCAATAATTTCAATTTTCAAAAGCTCTTGACTTGTTGAATATTTTGAAAACAATTCGACTGAAAGTTGTTGGTGACTTAGCCACCAACAACTTTCAGTTGATTTGTTTTCAAAATATTTATCAGGCTTAGAGATATAACCTTTGGAATATGTCGTCTGCAAAAACGCAGCAGTCAGACGGTTAATAGAGGATTAAATACAATTGAAGAAAATGGTCTCTAAAGGCAGGTGGTCTCTTAATACAGGTGGTCTTTATAGCAGGTTATTCCCCACCACCACACAATCCATTTAACACATGCGCATCTGGCTGAATCACCAGATTAGCAGAAGGGGTAGTAGGGTGAGCTGGAGTTTATTTAGAAAATAATTTAACTGAAAGTCATTGCCAGCAATAACTTTCATTGCTGCCTTAGGCAGCAACAACTTTCAATCAAATACATTTCAAACCATTTTTAAGAGCACAGATGTCAGAGCACATAATACATACCTTAAATATTTAGGCAGTGAGGGAAAAGGTTAATCTGTTAATTGGAGTTATCTACTTTGGCACTAAAATCTGATAAATGGTACGTGCACAGAGAGTGTCTCACCAGAACCATTCTGTATGTGACATTGCCTCGCCAGAGGCCTGCTGTATGTGACATTGTCTCGCCAGAGCCCTGCTATGTGACATTGTCTCAGCAAAGCCCTGCTATATGTGACATTGTCTTGGCAGAGCCCTGCTATATGTCACATTGTCTCACCAGAGCCCTGCTGTAAGTGACATTGTCTACCAGAGCCCTGCTGTATGTGACATTGTCTCACCAGAGCCCTGCTGTATGTGACATTGTCTCACTAGAGCCATGCTATATGTGACATTGTCTTGCCAGAGCCCTGCTGTATGTGACATTGTCTCGCCAGAGCCCTGCTATATGTGACATTGTCTTGCCAGCGCCCTGCTATATGTGACATTGTCTTGGCAGAGCCCTGCTATATGTGACATTGTCTCGCCAGAGCCCTGCTATATGTGACATTGTCTCGCCAGAGCCCTGCTGTATGTGACATTGTCTCGCCAGCGCCCTGCTGTATGTGACGTTGTCTCGCCAGAACCCTGCTGCATGTGGCATTGTCTCACCAGAGCCCTGCTGTATATGACATTGTCTCGCCAGAGGCATGCTATATGTGACTCTCTCGCCAGAGCCCTGTTGTATGTGACAGGGCTCGTACACCTTTCTGTGTTTGAAATTCCATGACTTTTCCATGAATATTCATGATCAAAATAAAAAAATTCCATGAACTCCAAGAATTAATATCTAGGAGATTTGTGTTTATGACCTAGCTCTAATAATAAGATCTGAGTTATTCTGCAACATGTCTGAATATTGCCTCTTGCGACAGCCTTATTTTGATACATCTAAGTTGTTGCAATAATTTTTATTGCATAGAAGTGATTTATGCCAACAGATTTCTTTTTATTTTACATGATTACCATTTTCCATGACTTTTCCATGACCTATGATTAAAAAACACTTATTTTCCTTAAGTTTCTAGGGCTGGAATTTAAATCTGCAAATTCCATGACTTTCCAGGATTTCCATGACCAGTACGAACCCTGATGTGACATTGTCTCGCCAGAGCCATGCTATATGTGACTGTCTCGCCAGAGCCCTGCTGTATGTGACATTGTCTCACCCCAGCCCTGCTGTATGTGATATTGTTTCACCAGAGCACAGCTGTGTGACATTGTCTTGCCAGAGCCCTGCTGTATTTGAGTCCCGCCAGAGCCCTGCTGTACATGACAGTCTTGCCAGAGGACTGCTGTATCTGGCATTGTCTCACCAGAGCCCTGCTGTATGTGACATTGTATCGATAGCCCTGTTGTATCTGGCATTGTCTCACCAGAGCCCTGCCGTATATGACATTGTCTCACCAGAGCCCTGCTGTATGTGACATTGTCTCGCCAGAGCGCTGTTGTATGTGACATTGTCTCACCAGAGCCCTGCTGTATGTGACATTGTCTTGCCAGTGCCCTGCTGCATGTGACATATGGCAGAATACAAACTAATATGCTCATAGATCTTTCTCAGAGTTTTTACCTGTTAATTTTAATGCATATATTTAATGAAGCCATCATACCTTGGATTGCGATTCATAAACTGTGGATTAATTTCATAATCTGCATTGTTAGTCGGTTGTTTCTGAGACGTGCCACTATTAGCACTGCTGCTGTCACTGCTATACATACACATACAGGTACATCTAGCCACACCCAAGCCAGCTCGATCTAAGACATTAAACAAACACATTACCTGTGTATTAACCTTTTGACCTTTGAAATTCTCCTTTCTCAATTACAAGGCAACTGAATAGGCAAGCGGTTGAATATTTAGAAATTAATTTGACTGGAAGTCTGGAACATGTTGCTGTTATAGGCAACAGCAGCTCACAATCAAATCAATTTTAAAATATTAAACAGAATATTGTTTACATCAATAAGAATTTCTTGTTTAGAATGTAATGGTTAACCCTTTAACCCACAAGTTTCTTTTCAAGAAAATTTAAATTTTCTCATAGAAAATGTTGATTTGCAGACCAAGACCATTTTTGAAAATTTACCACTGGAATGACTGGCTCGGTTATGGTATGCAAATGGACATTTTTCAAGACCAGTGTTGAAGACATTTTTGGCTGATATGGGTGTTAAAGGGGTAATAGATTGACATGTACATATCAATGTAATTAGGTATATGAATTTGGCTTGGCTGTAACGTTCAACAAAAAACATTATATTTGCTATGGAACTAAGACATTGCATCCAATTGAAGATGGGGCTGAAGCTAATATTAGCCCGACTCCCGAGTCCTGTGGCTAGTAGACAGTAACCAGAGCCAACCAGGGCTAGTACCATAACTCCTAATTGAGGGTTGATTAGACCAGTAGCTTAGTAACATGAGTAACCAGAGGGGACATTTCTAGCTATGCGCCACCAATTTCTAGCTACGCCACACACACAGTTTGCACATGTTGCGTTCGATTGAACCCTGAAGTTCCAGTATCGCAATATCAAGTTAACTATGTAAAAAGCTCTTGAATATTTTGAAACAAATCTGACTGGGTGCTGTTGCTGTCTATGACAGCAACAACGCCCAGTCACATTAGTTTCAAAATATTGAACAGACTTTATTAAATAGTACATAGATGTACAATTTGTACACTTGACAGAATTTCAAATGTTCATGACAGAGCTAGATACGTACTTCTTTATGCATTTTGATTGTGATATCAGCTTACACGTGACATAATTGTTTATGACATCATATATTGGAGTGACAGATCAGATCCATCCATTGAATATCCTATGATACACCAAATACTCAGCTGTTAGATAATTAGAAACTAGTGTATTTGTCAAAACAGAGCTTCTGGAAGCTTCAACATACTGTAGCCCTACTGAGTGATTATTTACTATCCCTTACTTGTAGTCCTTAGATATACATGTTATACATGTTCTAGTTACTCTATACTCCATGTCCTAACCAGAGTTATGGTTTCAATGTGTATGAAAATTAATGTATTTATAAAACCACTGTTACGAGAAGATGTTGCTGTGGTACAGCAACAGTTGTATTGAATTGAACACATTGAAACGGAAGTTAAAAATTCTGTAGTATAATGGCTAAAAGTGCTCGGAAAACTGATAATCAGTACATAGGGTTAGGATTTATAGTAATCACAAGTCCTGCTGACTAGTGGCTTATAACATCTGTTTAAAATTTTAAATCCAGGAAAGATTAATCGCAGAGCCTGAACCAGGCTTTTATTTGGGTACACTTTAGCTGTGTAGATGGTATAAAAGAGGAGCCTCGGAGGTGATATTTCACACAAATTTGAAAAAAATATCAGAAGATACCATACAGCTCCGCGATTAGCTCTTGATTCGGTTTTTTTCATAATTTGGGCACCCAAACTGATGGCGCCCAATTCCTTTATAACGGGTTCAAAATGAGTCTGGATAAGGCCCAGGGGAGGGAGGGGGGAGTCATGCAAAACTGTCACAAGACCAAATGGCATTATGATATTTATCACATATTCTTTACACAAACACAGACGCTGATTTCTTTAAATACGGAAGGGAATTAACGTGATCAATGTTTGAAGTTTATAGAACACTGTTTTATTGTAATCAAAGTAATTTCATGTTTAGTACGTGCTACGTCAAGTATGACCTAATATTGATGAGAGTTGAAATCCCTAATGTTTATTTAACCTTTTGAACCTCGAATTTGTTTAAAAAAAACATGTCCATTTGCAGACTATTTTTTTAAACTTACCACTGGAATGACTGTCTTGGTTTTCAAGCCAGTCTTCCCAGTGGTAAATTCTAAAAAATAATCTTTTTGATCTGCAAATGGACATTTCTCAAGCCCACTGCTGAAGACATTTTTGACTGATATGAGTGTTAAAGTGGTACGGTAACATGATATGGTGAGTAGGAAGCATTTACATTTACATACCAAGTAAATTCAGAAGCTTGCCAGTTGTTTGCATTTTCACGCTGTTACGATCAACATGTCAGTACATTCAGAACTGCAAATACAACAGAATAACAACTTCAAACATCTTTTAAACAAGAGGCACAGGGGTCTTGATGCTCACATGGTCCATAATTAGCATCCGGACCATTAGCATTTGAACAGACAACAGTCTTTAAATTCAACAGTAACAAGACATAAAATACAAAATTGGAATTCAGTACCCATGAAATTTAGTAGAAAAGTAATGATGAACGCTGACCACACTATCAGATTGAACTTCAGGTTCCATCCATCCAATAAAAGAATCATATATGGCCACCAAATGCTAGATTGGTCCATAACAGCTATGTTTTATCATGGATCAAGCTCTCTCAAGTGAAGAAACATTAATCGGCAATCGACGTTAGGCAATGTTAGGTATTGATAAAATCTAATTTGTTTCAGCCTGATCAATACAATTCCTGAGATACCATTTTTGAGAAGATGGCCACCAGAAAAATGGATCAACAAAATTGTGAATGGCTGGAGTGAATTACCATCATGTGACTGTAGGGCTCATCCACACAACTTTCATTGAAATCCACACATCCATGTGTCTTGAGAAGTCATTTAAAGCTATTCCCTTTAATTTCCTATATGATTTTCGATTATGAAAATTCAAGAGGACTGCCGGAAAAATAGAACAGTTGAAATTCTGAAAGGTGGTTCTGGAGTTCACCATTGGGTATTTCTGGCAAAATTTCATTTAAATAGGGCCATTTATTAAGGACATGAAGGATGAGTAGCGTAACATTTTTGGAGAATCTTTTCAAAAAGCTTAAGACATGTAAGATATTTACCCAAAAACTGATAATTCAAAATTCTGAATATAAGTTCTGGCATGTCCAGCCTACCACCATAGTATCCGTCTAGCCAAATTCAATTGAAATCCACTAAGCGGCTAAGGCATGTAAGGAGGTGATGCATTTCGACAATTAATTCTTCATAAAATCAAAGATTTTCACCTAAAAATCAAAATTTTGAATAAAATTTCTGGAGCCTCAGCAGCATAGGATCCTTCCAGTCATATTTGGTTTAAATATACCAATCGGCTAAGGAGAGGCAGCTTGACAATCACTGGTAAATTTTCCATAAAATCTCGGATTTTCACCCTAAAAATTGAACGAATTTCTGGAGTCTACAGCCATAGGATCCGTCCAGCCAAATTTGGTTGAGATCCACCAAGCGGGTAAGGACGAAATGCGTTTTTGACAATTTCCATTACATTTTTAATAAAATCTAATCTTTTCTAGAAGGAAAAAGATTTACAAATATAAATGCTGAATTTAAGTTCTGGAGCCTGCCACCATAGCCAAATTTGGTTGATAAAACAATTATTAATTTTCTTGATAAAAGCTAGGATTCACCAAACTAATTCTGAATAAAATTTCTCATTCTGGAGCCTACTTCCATAGCAAATTTGGCTGAAATAAAAGGTTGTGATGCATTAAAAGATGACAATTTCGGGGAAATTTCTCATAAAATCTAATATTTTCACCCAAAAAAATGGCCAATCAAAATTCTGAATAGAATTCATCATAGAATCAGTTCAGCCAAATTTGGTTGAAATCGGTTCAACCGCTAAGTCCAGACGAGATGTGACTTGACAGATGGACAATGGACAGACAGACCACCATCATGGCATACACTCACTTGGCCCTTGGGGTCAGGTGAGTAAACAACCATTAAATACTGGTCTGTTAAAAAGCATTGAGCTCAACAGATCTGACAATTGGACTCGCCTAAATTTACATGTATGTGTAAGACATGTAAGATGTCCATCAAGATCTAGTGAAGATGCAAATTTAATATACAATCTGTTTTCACACTGTCAATATTCACCATGTGGAACGATTTAACTATTTCAACGACAAATTCCTGAAAAATAAATTCTTTACAACATAAAACTTATTCTGTTCAATAGTTTCAAATTAATTTCACTGGAAGCCATTGCTATAGGGCCTACGGTTGCCTTGAAAATGAGAAATGGGAAATTAGTGTGTGAAAGGTTAATAGAAATCTATGTTGTAAAGGTACAAGGTGTGCTCAGGCACTCTATGAGTATATGGACTTACATTTTTAAAAACAATTTCCAGGACATTTTTGGAAATCCAAGATGATCATCAAAACAAATGACCAGTCCAAATTTTCATTAGAAGTGTTGAACCCTACTCCAGCTATGTTTTGTTGATATCGGGCCATTGAATTAAACTAAAGGATTTCCGGAAAATAAACGAAAGCTAGGATTTCTTTTTTCACGAGAGAGTTGATACTTACCTCCCTAATACTTTTGATATTGCTAAATATTGGCGTTCACTCAATAAAACACTCAGATTAAAAACAGTTAGGTGCCCCTACTGGGCAGGTAGAGAGAGGTAGTCCGGCGGATGCCGGCCCCACCACCGCGCATGCGCCGACTACTACTTCCTCTGACTAATTTATTGGCTGACACACATGCAACTACTAAGAGCCTGAAGACCGAGCCTCTGTGGGGTGGAGAGGCCGGGTCCGTATCTAGGGAGGTAAGTATCAACTCTCTCGTGAAAAAAGAAATCCTAGATTTCGTTTATTTCACATCAAGAGTATACTTACTTCCCTAATACTTTTGATATTGCCAGAATTCGAAAGTGAATCTGGCGGGGGGGAGATGAGGTCAAAAGACCAGCTCTTCCCTATACGCTTTCACGCGTTTACGGCACTTAAAAAACGTCTGAAACTGTGTGAGAACACAGTCAGGATTTGACAAACCATCGGATAACACAACCGATGCATGAGAGATGACCGAATGTCATATGCGCTCCCCCCCTGGGAGGAAGACTAGATGACCTCAATGTCCTATACGCTCTCTACATACTAGTGCCACGTACTACAGGACAGAGACGAAAGTACTCCATTTTCGTATACTCTCTATGAACCACAACCCACACAAACCATCACCATATTAATAATAACGGGTAACGCGACAATACATTCAACAATGAACAACACATAAACAAGACTGACCTTGTTGAACTTGGAAGCTGTCATCACGTTCCCAGTAGAGAAGCCTGATGCAGTCCCGACAAGTGGTTGTTACCATTACTTAAATGTGATGTATATAAGCAACGAGGAAACTCTCCTCATAAAACATACAGGCGATCATTGTTTCAAAATCGACAAGGCGAGAGGATTTGAGGTGTCACGGAGGTAATGGTCTGTAAAACTTGACTCACAGTGCCACTGAGCCACGGACATAATGTCATCCACAGGGACCCCACTAAACAGGGCAGTGGATGCCACGACACCGCGGACACTGTGAGCCTTGGCCACATCAACCTGTCTCCCGGTGGCGGATTTGTGACAAAACTGAATACATTCTACAATCCACCTGGAAATGGTGTCCTTAGACGCCCTGCCATGGGGTTCAATATATGACAACCATAACGCTGACTGGTCGGTACGCCACTCCGAAGTACGCTGTTTGTACCGGAGCAGCGCCCGTACGGGGCACCATACTTTAGAATTAGGATCATATCTAGTTAAAGATGGCAAAAAAATAGGTTGACCTGGATATTTCAAAGACTGATTCTTAGCCAAGAAACTAATCCTAGGTAGAAGCTTAAGGCCTTCCCCTGTAACCACAAAACGGTCATCCTCGGCTGATAAGGCGTGAATCTCACTCCTACGCCTCGCCGAGGCCGCAGCAATTAAAAACACAGTTTTAAGAGTCAACAATTTCATAGAAATGGAACTAAGTGGTTCAAAAGGCTTATCTCCTAGTACCTGAAGCACCAGAGATAAACTCCAGACTGGAATCAGTGGTGGATTCCTTGGTCTTAGATTGCCCATGCCTTTAATTAATACATTTAATGTACTTACTTCATCAGTTCCCCTATTAGCCAAGCAAGGAATAACAGTCATTAAAGCTGAT
The DNA here is from genome assembly GCA_034401795.1 of Chaetoderma sp. LZ-2023a. Lineage (NCBI taxonomy): Eukaryota > Metazoa > Mollusca > Caudofoveata > Chaetodermatida > Chaetodermatidae > Chaetoderma > Chaetoderma sp. LZ-2023a. The sequence continues at coordinate 15,057,084 of CM067370.1, forward strand.
TTATAACCAGCAATAGAGTTAGGCTTGAGGCTATAGGCATCATACAGGTGACAGAGGAAATCAGCTACTACCTGAATAGATGAATCCATTGGATCAATACATCTTTTTGAGCACCACTCTGCAAATCTGTTGATTTTATAATTATATGCTCTGGAGGTTGACCCCCTCCTGGCTTTGGCCATAAACATGGCCGCTTGCTCAGAAAAGCCCTCCTTAATTCTAGATTCCTTGACAACATCCACGCAGTCAATCGGAACATTGACGGATTGTCGTGAAGGGCCTTGCCCTGGAAGATAAGGTCGTCCATCAGAGGCAGAGGAACCGGACTGCAGACCAGAAGGTCCAGCAGATCCGTATACCACGATCGGCTTGGCCAATCTGGGGCGATCAGAAGCACTTGGCACTCCTGCTGCCTGATTTTCTGAAGCACCTTTGGAATCAGGATTGCTGGAGGGAATGCGTATGCATACATTCCCGCCCAGCTGATAGCTAACGCATCTGTTGCGAAAGCGCTTGGGTCTGGAATCGGAGAGACGTACGTCGTCATCTTCGCATTCTTCTTCGTTGCGAACAAATCGATGTTGGGCTTCCCCCAATGGTCGAACAGACGATCCGCCACACATTGATTTAGTTGCCATTCTGTGGGTAAAATACTCATCCTTCGGCTCAATGAGTCTGCCAGCAGATTTAGCCTTCCCGGAATATGAACTGCTCTAAAGGTAATCCTGTGATCCAGGCACCAACAAAGCAATTTCCAAGTCATCATACAGAGACTGGGCGACTTCGTTCCGCCCTGGCGGTTTATGTAAGTCACTACTGTTGAGTTGTCTGAACGAATAAGAACAATCTTGCCCTGAACTTTCTGTAAGAAATGTTCCAGGCCCAGGACTACTGCTCTTAGCTCCAGTAGATTGATATGTTCCTTTGACTGATCCAGATCCCAAAGCCCTGATATTGTGGACTCTTCCAGACAAGCTCCCCACCCCTCCATCGATGCATCTGTATACACAGTCACCTGAGGGTGGGGAGGGGTTAGCAAAACCCCCAGCAAGAGATTCTCTATATTCAACCACCATTGCAGGTGGTGAATTAGAGGCGCCAACACTGACACGTTCGAGTCCAGCGAACCTGAACTCTGGGTCCACTGTGTCATGAGAAACAACTGGATCGGGCGCCTGCGTAAGGCCGCCTGCGGAATGACTGGTTCCAATGAAACCATCAAACCCAGCATTCTCAAGTAAACCCGTGCCAGGACATGACGACTGTCGCACACCGACTGTATTAAGGAGATGAGTCTCTGAACCCTCTCCTGAGTAGGATAAACATATCCCGTCTCCAGATCGAAGAACATGCCCAGGTAAACAAACTTCTGGGATGGAGTCAGCTCTGATTTTTGGAAATTGATCATCCAGCCCAAGTCCGTGAGAGTTTTCAAAACAATCTCAAACAGATTGGCCGATAACGTTTCCTGGGTGTGTGCTTTTAACAGCCAGTCGTCTATGTACGTGTGGACTGCTATGCTTCTCCTGCGGAGGTATGCCGTGATCGCGAGAACCACACGGGTGAAGACCTGAGGAGCCGTGGAAATTCCGAAGGGTAATACCATGAATTCCCACTGTCTGCCCTGGAATGCAAATCTCAGGAAGCGACGGAAACTCCTCTCTATGGGAATGTGGAAATAAGCATCCTTCAAATCTATTGAAGCTGTCCACATTCCCTGCTCTAACCCCGCCAACACCGAGCGCACAGTCTCCATCTTGAAACTGGGCGTCTCTATGAACTTGTTCAATGGCTTGAGGTTGAGAATCGGCCTCCACCCTCCGGTGTTTTTTGTTACTAAGAACACGGTTGAATAGAAGCCCGGGCACCTCTGCGCCGGCTGAATAGCTCCTTTTTGTATGAGGGAATTTATCTCTTCCTCGATACACAACCTTTGATCCGGATCCCTCGGAATCGGAGTCCAGATCGGCACGAGAGACAGTCGCAATGGCGGGCCTGTCATCCAATCGGGATGATACCCGACAGAAAGCCATCGCAAGACTAAACGGTCCTGAGTCAACCGCTTCCACTCTGGCAAGCGGTCGGCCAATCGGCCACCCACCGGTCCACCTAGGGAGAGAGGTGGACATAAGGAGTGCGAGAGTGGCACTGTCTTCTCGGCCAGAAACACCGGAGTGGTTCCCACCGTGGTAACCGGCCCATCAGGCCCGATTACCGCGACCAGATCCCCGCGCGCCACGCCCAGCACCGCGTGCACCTCGGTGCGCGGGTGGCTGTCTGACTGGCTGCGCCTGGGGAGCCTGCGCCCCCCTCGCTGCAGGCCGAATCGCACGCGGCCTAGGCCGTCGCTGCGATGGTGGCTGGCCTCTGACCTGGCCACCTCGAGCCTGCAGGGGACGATACGCAGGGGGTGCTGCGCGAACGCTCGCACGACGGAGCACTTCAAATTGCTCGCGCAGCGCCCTCTGGTTGTTGACCAGAGTCACCGTCTCCTGGAGGTGCCTGCATCCCTCACCTCCAAAGAGACCAGGACCTGTCATAGGCGTACGCAGTAGCCTATTGTACAGGTCCTGGGACGGGCACAGATTGTCCAAGGCAAACGTGTGCCTCGCCCGGACACTCCTGGTCACCGCCCGCGTCAAGCAGTCCAGAGCCAGGTTGATACCATCCTGGATGGCTCGCTGGACTGTGACCGGGCTTGGTTGGCGAGATGCGGATGCCGTTACCACCCCCTGTAACAGCTGGGAGACGTGGGACAGAGCAGCAATCGACGCTCTCCCACTCTCCTCCGCATCACGCAGCGCGGCATTTGCAGAACGCAACGCGTTCGAGCACAGGACACCCGTGTCAGAACGGGAGCCTGGCCGCGCATCTTCGCCCAAAGCCGCGCGGTCATCGACGCTTGGCTTGGGCACCACACCGTACCGCTGGTAGTCCAGGGGCACGATGCGGCAACGCCTGGCCACCTCGCGAGGGGCCTTCGCGAGACGCCCATTCGCCTTAATGGACGTCTCCGCCGCCTCGAACATGTCCACGACATGCTCAGCCAGCGGCAGAGATGGCATAGCGTTTACAGTCGGCCTACCAGCTAACCACGGCCTGTGATCTCGCTGGCTAGCCGACTGCTCCACGGGCAGATCTGGCCGAACACTCACCAGCCACTGGCAAGCGTCCGACCAATCCTCCTCCGTGGCTAGCTGCGAGCGCTCTACAAGACGGGGCCTTCGTCTTCCTCCTGAGCGCACGCAGCAGAGCTTGACGGCGGGTATGCTGATACCGCTGGCAAGCCAGGGACAACATGCGGCCCCGAAAGACCAGGCATGTTAAGCTCACTGGCTTGACCAAGAGCAGGCGCCGTGGTAGAGCGCGGGGCAGACACCGCCCCACCACGGCCCAGACCAGCACCAGCGACACTCTCGGCAAGCCGAGGTATGCGGTAACGCTGGCCTTCAGCACCGCCCAGGGTCACCTTCTGGACCGTGAATTCTACTCCTGCGTGAGTAGAACCATGGACCACGTCGCCTGCATTCCCCGCGAGGGGTGCACAGACGTCGTAGTCCATGGTCACGTCCCCAGACGGCGACCCTAGCAGGAAATCCTCTTCCTCCTGGCCAGAAAGATTAGACTCCGGGTCAGCAAAGAGAGCTAACCCGGACTGGCCAGGGAAGGTGCCATAGGAGGCAATGGCACCCGCGGCGCGCGGATACCCAGGGTCTGATGAGCAGACCGCGGGTCCCAGCAACAACCGATTTCCACGGCCCCTCGGCGCGGCACCAAGCCTGCTGCCAGGGTCGTGGAACGCCCCCATCAATGGGGCCACCTCTGAATCGTTCTCAAACAACGGAACCGACCTAAGGAAAGTAGATTCAGAGGCGGGGATAACCTGCTCTGAAGCAGATGCTGAGGACAACAAAGGAGCTGGCCCAGGAAGCATGCTGCGAAGCAACTCTGGGACCAAATCCTTTATTGTCCTCTGCATCTCTCCCAACATTTCGGACCGGAAGGCCTCCATGTCCACCGCGGACGAGGCCTTCCTCTTACCCTTCTTCGAAACACTCTCTCTCTTCGCCTTCCTCTCCTCCTCTACGCCCTTCTCCTTTGCCTGCAATGACAAAAAGTCAGACATCAGTTCGCCCCCCACCCCCCCATTGCTTACATACGTCGCACTTAAGCAGCGGTCCACAGGGACTGCAGCTGAAGCACAAATGGGGAACAAACCGATCCTTCAGAAACCGGCCACAGGACGGACAACCAGGTCTCTGAAACAGGACAAAGGACGAGGACAATGAGTAAGTTAGTTACGGTTAGAAACTCAAAACCAAACTAAAGAGAGGGACAAGATCATAAAGATCAGTAATCAAGAAACCAGCGTTGGACAAAACTTTAAATGTTAATAAAGAGCAAGGCTGATTATGACGTCATCAATCCCTTGACAGAAATTAAATCGGTCCGCAACAAACATCCAAGTGCAAGGACGAATTGTATTCGCAACTAGAATAACCTCACATGGATATTCAGACTACACACCATCAGATACCCAATGATAACAATGGTTTATAAAACACTCATTATTTTTTCAAATAATTCATATCACCTCATATCATTAATTAGATACCTGACACCTGGTATAGACAAACCATCCAACGTGATGCACTGGAGCACTCCACCAAGACTACGCCTCTTAACTCTCTCCACCTCAGGGGAAGGAATTGGATCAAGAGGGCAAAGTGAGAAGACCTTTATATCAAGCCTCCAACTCACTGAACATAGACTTTTTGGTTAGATAACCTAACAGTATTAGTAGGAAATGGAACCGTGGTGGAGAAAAACAAACCCTCCTGTGCTGAGATGTCCACTAATAATGCAAATCCATACCTGTGGACATAAACACAAAGAGAGATTAGACTTATATAGCACCGAGTTGAAAAAACAACTCAAAACCGGCGCTCATCACGGTACACGCGAGTCCCGGAAACACATTACACCGGGGAAAAAACTCGCTAGAATATAGTTGAAATCACCTGATAAAGAGATCCAGCACCATCCTCCGGAGAAGTCGCCCTTTCCGACATCTTTCTCTATCTTCCCAGGTATATTCAAGCTATATTACACAGATAAACGAGTGAAACTTTCTAACAAGCACAAACGCATGTGAACTCTCTGCCAATAAATTAGCAAAGAGGAAGTAGTAGTCGGCGCATGCGCGGTGGTGGGGCCGGCATCCGCCGGACTACCTCTGTCTACCTGCCCAGTAGGGGCACCTAACTGTTTTTAATCTGAGTGTTTTATTGAGTGAACGCCAATATTTAGCAATATCAAAAGTATTAGGGAGGTAAGTATACTCTTGATGTGAAATCAGAGCTGTTGGGATGGGACAGTCTACACGAAGGACGGTTCAAAATGAGAACAATTAATAGTTTTACTACCAGAGGTAGAATGTGATTACCAAAATGAGAACAATACTGATGTCATATCACAATGATTTTGTGGATATCCCTCTCAATGTCTACAAACAAGTGCAGAGCAAGACAAGGGGTCACAACAACATGCTGCTAACTGTACAACATACTCGCATGCTAGCACAATGGAATTCCATGTCAGCTGTAGTGGTTAGTCAGCCTTCACCTCGACTCCTTCAGGGCTGCTCTTCCATGATGACATCATTGTACATAGCCTGTAAATATTTTTAACCTGCATTAAGATGACCGGTACCCCACGCTCATGTATTAATACTCTTCAAGAAGTATTTGGAAAAAGACGGTCGTCGGTACGAAGAAGCAAGACTAGGATAAACATAAGAAGGAAAATGAGAAAGCCAGCAAAGGAAGGATAGCCAAAGAATGAGAAAGAGAGAACACTAGAACAAGAAAAGGGACAGACGAGAAAAACTCATCCTGAAGAGAGAGACAGAGACAAGAAGCTATCCATTGATGAGCCGGGGACCAATCATCCAGAGGCCCTAATCGGGTAAAACCTCATCCGATCCCTGACCTTGACTGATCCAGGAATAGAATCTAGAGAGAATAGAAAAGACCAGCGGAAAAAGAAGAGCGATTGAGTGAGGAATCACAGATTACAGTAAACAAATAGAAGACTAAACCAGAGACAACAAATAGAAATCTAGTTTCTTAGAAAGAAAAACAGACACAATAGGACATAGAAGAACAAAGGTGAAGAAGAAGTGGAAGAATAACAAGGAATAAAAGAATTTGAAAGAACAGAGGAGGAAAAAGAAGATGAAAAAAGAAGACATGATACGTAGAATAAAGACTAGTATAAGCAGAAAAAGGAAAGTGAGGAACCCCTGAGAAGGAGGGATAGCCAAAGAATAAAAAAGAGAGAAGATTGTGAAAACAAGATTAAAGAAAATCTCGAGCAGACATAGCATAAAAAGAAAAGTAGGAAGACTAGCGCGAAACAGATTGAGTCAGAACTAAGGAATTATTATTAGAAGAATAATCTGAACGATCAAGCGATTCATAACCATAAGCTTGAAAATAACTCCCGAAAAGAGAATCAGTAAAAACTGATAAACCGGAAATGGAAATAGGATACTTAGCCGGCTCTAACAGACCCGGACAACGCCTCTCAAACCGGAAGTGGAAGCACTACCACCGGAAATAGATACAACGAAACCGGAACCGGAAAAGGAAGTTGAAAGCTTAGCCGGATCTAACAGACCCAGAAAAGAACCTCTCCTACCGGAAGCAGATACATACTCGGAAACGGAAAACTGGAACCGGAAATTGAAGACGAAAGCTTGACCGGATCTAACCAACCCGGAAAGCACCTCTCAAACTGGAAGCAGCAACACTACTACCGGAAACTGAAGCGAAATAACCAGAACCAGAAAAGATAACGGGTGCTTGACCGGATCTAACAGACCCTGAAAAGCACTTCTCAAACCAGAAGCAGAACCACTACCGGAAATGGATGCGGAAATAACTGGAATCAGAAAATGATAACAGATGCTTGGCTGGATCTAACAGACCCGGAAAATCATCTCTCCTACAGGAAGCAGATACACTACTACCGGAACCGGATGCGGAAATAACCGGAACCAGAAAATGATTACAGATGCTTGGCTGGATCTAACAGAACCAGAATGAAGGAAATTTAAATTTCCCTTTCTCCGAGATCTAACAATACTCACCATTCTGTTACTTCTGATATACAGCTGGCCCTGACAGCTGGCCCTAGGACTAGACTTAGAAAGCTTTACCGACTCCTTGGAACCGGGTACTCGGCTCCCAACTGCCGAGTACCCGTCTACCATGAAGCTCATATTGTTTGCATAGCCACCAAACAAGAGAAACCTATGGCTTGCCTCCGTGGGGCTGGGAGGCTGGGTCCGTAACAGAATGGTGAGTATTGTTAGATCTCGGAGAAAGGGAAATTTAAATTTCCTTCATTCTCCTTCGATCAATACTCACCATTCTGTTACTTCTGATATACACCAGATTTGGTCAGTAACCTGGTGGGAAGGGGCAAGCCATAACTGCTACTTTTGCCCCTTGGAGAAAGAGCTAGACTAAAAACTTGACTAATGGAGACCTAAAAGGACCATCAAGTTAACGGAACCGAATCACATTCGCATCACTGCCCGACCCCTTTTTCTCCTAAGAAAAGGGAGATAACTCACGAACATGCATCTCGCCTGAAAACACAAATATGCCAAGAGGTTTAACTGCTCTTTGCATATACAGATGTATTAGCCTGGTAATGAGCATGAATATATAAGATGAATGAACATGATATATAGACATAATACAAAAAACTCTCAATCTTGAATTACCTCATGATAAATGGATTCCAGACGTACCGCCTCCAACCATTCACTTGTCCGGCCATCAGTGACACAATCTGGTTGTCATCCTCTCGCTCGACCATGTCTGTTTCTTAATTCTTTCTTACCAAAGTAAAAAAATGGAGAAGAGAAGTGTGGTCGCTTAACTATCGTTTCAAAACAGCTAAAGCGAGTGGATTGGCTGAGTCTGACATATCCCTCATATAGTAATCCGTGAATGAGGACTCACAGTTCCATTGTGCAACGGCCATGATGTCCCCATACGGAACACCACTGTAAAGTGCGGTCGAGGCGGCTATTCCTCTAACATTGTGTGCCCTTGCGCATTGCACCTGGTGCCCAGTCACCATCTCATGAGTAGTCTGAATGCATTCGACTACCCAACGAGAGATAGTATCCATGGATGCGGCGCCATAAGGCTTCTTATGGCAGATCCATAGATGTCTATCGTTCGACCGTAACGAGTCTGTCCGTTTTCAGTACTTAGTCAAAGCACGGACCGGGCACCAGACACTGGCATCACGATCAAACCTTGTTAGTTTCGGTATAATGAGCGGTTTGCCAGGATATCTCAAAGATTGATTCTTTGACATAAACTCTGCTCTTGGCAGAAGACGCAGACCCTCTCCGGAGACAATAAATCGCTCCCTCTCTGCTGAAAGTGCATGGATCTCACTGCCAATAGAAAGAACGCCTTTTGAGTCAAATGCTTTAGACTAGCCGAACGCAACGGTTCGAAAGGGTGCTTGGCCAGTACATTAAGCACTAAAGATAGACTCCAGGCTGGAATGACTACCGGTTGTCTCGGTCGGAGATTGCTCATTCCCTTCACCATCACATTTAACTGGGCCACCTCTGGACTATCCCTGTTGGCTAGACAAGGGATAACTGATGCCAAAGCTGACTTGTATCCAGCAATTGTGACGGGAGCTAGTCCTGAAAAGAACAGCTCACAGAGAAAGTCTGCTATTTGCTGAATAGTGGATTGAAAGGTATCAATACCCTTTTCTTCACACCAGTCTGCAAATCTGTTAACCTTGTAGTTATATGACTTGAAGGTTGACCTCCTTCTCGCAGCCGCGAGAAAAGCCTTCTGACGTGGAACGTTGTTTGATAACATCCACACAGTCAATTTGAACATTTCGGGATGCTCGTGTTGGAAGAGTCCCTTGGCCTGGGATAATCTCGGGTAACTGCACTGGGTTTTCCACCAGCAGATCTAGAAGATCTGTGAACCACGCCCTGCTGGGCCAATACGGCGCTATTAGCAGGACAAGGCACGGTTCCTCTCTGATCTTCACCAATACCTTCGGCAGAAGAATGGTGGGTGGGTACGCGTAAGCGTGCATCCCCCTCCAGCTTATCGCCAGAGCGTCTGTATCGACGGCATTTGGATCTGGAATCGGCGAGACATAAGTCATGATTTGAGCATTTTCCCTTGTGGCGAACAAGTCCACGTTGGGTTTGCCCCAATGCTCGAAGATCCTTCGTAGAAATGGAGGGTTGAGGGACCATTCTGTTGGCAGAATTCTCTGTCTGCGAGACAAAGCATCCGCCACAATGTTCAATCGCCCAGGAATGTGAGCTGCTTTAAAAACAACCGACTAATTCCTGCACCATTGAATCAAGTGCCACACTTTGATACACAGTGTGGGTGACTTGGTCCCGCCTTGGCGATTTATGTATGATACTACCGTCGAATTGTCCAACCGTATCAATATCACCTTGCCCCTGATCATGGGAAGAAACTCTCCCAACGCCAGTTCCACTGCCATCATTTCCAACAGATTGATATGCAGCTGGCTCTCCTGGAGAGTCCATGTGCCCGAGACCTGGTGTTCTCCCAGGCAGGCCCCCCAACCCCTCCAGCGATGCATCCGTGTACACGGACAGCTGGGGGTGGGGTAGGTGTAGCGAAACCCCTACTAGGAGATTCTGACGCTTTTTCAACCATACAAGATGCGACATTATTGGCTCCAAAACTGGCACCAGTTTTGACAGGGGTTCTGTTCTCTGTTTCCACAGAGACATCAGATACAACTGGATAGGTCTTCGCATTAGAGCAGAGTACGGGATCACCTGCTCCATGGAGATCATCATGCCCAGCATCTGAACAAACCGCCTCGCCCGAATGTGGTTTCCCAATCGAAAACTCTTGAGGATGGCTAACAGAGACACCACTCTGGGCTCTGCCGGGTAAACCCACCCTCCTCGAGATGGAATCGCATCCCTAAATAAACGAAATGTTGAGTGGGTGTCAACTCGGATTTCTCCTTGTTGACTATCCAGCCTAGATCTGAAAGTAACTTCAGAGTCAGAGCAGTATCCACCTCTAACCTGGCTGCCGTGTCTGCCTTGATCAGCCAATCGTCTATGTAGGTGTGTAGCGCCACGTTCTCTTTTCTGAGAAACGCTGTCACTGCAAGGACCACTCTTGTGAAAACCCTTGGAGCTGTCGACAGGCCAAATGGGAGGACAATAAACTCCCATACTTGATTCTGAAATGCAAATCTCAGAAACCTGTGACAACTCCTGTTCATTGGAATGTGGAAATATGCATCTTTCAGATTGATCGACACGCACCACATTCCCTTCCTCAATCCTGCCATTACCGACCTCGGCGTTTCCATCTGGAACCGAGGCGTATGGATAAACCAATTTAATGGCCTGAGATTGAGTATGGGTCTCCATCCCCCTGTGCACTTGGGAACAAGGAACATATTTGAATAGAAGCCTGGAGTGTTCTGGTTTGCTGGTTTTATTGCTCCCTTCAGAAGCAAACCTGACACTTCGTTTTGAATGGCTTCTAACTTGTCTGGGTCCCTTGGTACGGGTGTCCAGACAGGTGCCAAAGACAGATTCTGTGGTGGAAAGTCCCACCACTCTGGCATGTATCCCTGGGATAACCATCCCAGGACCAGACTGTCTGACGCCACACCTCGCCAAGCCTCGACGAAACGCATGAGCCTTCCACCCACTATAGACGCCTAACGGGGTTGTCCGGCTCGCGGTACGCTTCCCCCCCCTCTCTTAACGAGAGGGAGAACCATTTCGGTCTTGGCTCGGCTGGTCTAACTGGCACCGCTGTTCCTGTCGCACAGGTGCGGTCCAGGCGGATACGAAGGGAGCTCCCGTACCCTCAGGTACGATCCACTCCCTTCTTTCCGCCCTTTGAGGACTTACCCTTCCCCTTGCCCTTCCCGCCTCTAGGGTGATCAGGAGCAACATTGGGGAGGGTAGGGGCCCCCACAACCTTCCTGGCTTTCTTCGCCGGCGGCTCAGAAAAGCCAGACGAAGCAGCAGCCGCACTAGGCTTAGCTTTCGCCTTGCCTTTATGCTTCTTCTGCTTCTTGGAAGGTTGCACGGTCAGCGGCTTCCCTACAACCCCTAGTGCGTGCGCTTGCCGCACCAGCTCTAGCTGTAGGTTCACCGCCAACTGATTCTGCGCAATGCTAGCCGTGTCCTCTAAGATGGCCCGCGCCTGGCCACCGAAGATGCTAGGACCTGTCAGGGGCATCCCAAGAAGACACTCCCTGACGGCTGTAGCCGGACGCATATGGTCAAGAACCATTTGCCTCCTGGACTTCGTAACACGCGCCTGCACCCTTGCCAGTGCGTCCATAGACAGCACCAGGCCGTCATTGATGCACAAAAGCGCTACAGGGTGGCCTGCCCCCGCTTCAGCCCACACCGACTGAAGAAGGCGATAAGAATGGTTGACAGCACTCATGGCTGCCCTCACACCCTCATCGCAAAGGGACAGGACTTCCTCGTGGTGTACCTGGGATTTGTCCACCAGTGCCGGGGCGGGGCCACCGAATCCATCGGTCATCCTCGGTAACCGACGGGTGACAACACCATACCTGTCGTATTCCTCCCGTGGAATACGACACCTCGCCCGCACCTCCCTGGAGGCCACAGGGAGCTGGCCCTTGGTCATGAGTTGCTTACTATAAATAGCCTCTAGCAACTCAATAAACCGTGGATCCAGTCCAACGGACTGAATCCGGGCTGCGGGCAAGATCCCCGTCCTAATCGATGCCACTGATGGGCGGGGCGCATCCTCCTCGGCCGTGGTCGAAACCACAGACGGGTCTACCCTGGCTAGCCATCCAGAGCCCCAGACCAGTCTATTTCCGAGGAGGACACACCCGTGAACACGTCACCCGTTGACATGTTCACGGACCTACCAGCCACGGCCTCCCGGCTAGGAGCCGCCGCTGACACGCCAGGAACTCCGGTACCATACGGTTCCGCCGCCACCCCATGGAACACACCAGTCCATGGAGTAGGCCCGCACGGAAAACCGTGCGGACCCATAGCAGACACGGAACCGTGGCCAGCCACGGGCGCCAACGGCACCCCATGTCTGACCGCCGGACCAAGCGAGATAGGTGAGTACCACGCCTGGCCCGGCACACCCGTCACTGTGTCGGTTGGCGTCAAACCAACCATCACGGGACCGTTGCCTGGTACCAGATTGGCCTCAACCATGGGCGGAGCCGCTGCCCTGGCTTGCGCCAAGCCAGACAGATGGAGGACGGTTCCGTCCAGGATGGAATTGACCTCCATATTCTCCACTCGTGGCATCACAGGCCGCAGCAACCTCTCCTCCTCGGCCTCCTCATCTTCGGACCACGAAGAGTCATCACTAGACGAGGAAACTGTGGAGCCATCCTGGCGGACGGCTCCCATGCCTGATGGACCGGCCACCGCTACTGGACCACCCGGAGGTGGCCGCAGAGAGACAGAACCCGTCAGGCCAGAGCCTGGCGGGACTGCCAGAGGGCCGTAAGAGACGGATCCCTCGGCGACCAGTCCAGAACCACGTCCAAGGACAGGGTCCGAACCAAGCATGGGGAGAGACTGCCCACCAACTTTCGGCAGCAGGGACGACACCAGCGTGGGCAGAAGGCTATGCAGAAAGCCCTGCATAGCCGGACCAAAACACGCCGGCGGTGCCATCTCCGCCACCTCCAGCTGAAGACGTGGAGCGCCCCCAAGGGCCGAAACGGACGCTCCATGATTTCATTTCGGTCCACCTGACCCCGCGTCAGACCCAGCCATGTCCTTCTGGGCAAGGAACTTCATCATCATATCAACGGACCACACTGCACATATATTACAATGATTGTCAAGGTTACATAATGCACACCGAAAGCAGACATGATCCTTAAACAGGACCCGGACGAACTTGTGGCACTCGTCACATGATGGCGGGGCCGGCATGGCCTATAAATAAGCACAAACCTACAATAAGCAAGCGGAACGAGACAAAGATGGAAGGCAGACAATTAATTTTCAAATATATTGACCATAAATTAACTGTAACCCTCCCGCACCCCACCCCGCAACGTTACAGCAAAGATTGCATTGATTAAGATGACAAGAACAAAGCGGGCATTAATACACCCATAAACTGATACAAGAATGTATCACGGAACCAGGAATCATATCGCCTAGCATTCGGGGTATATTTACCAATAAATATAAATTATACTCCTAACGAAAGCCAAAACGATATGTGAAGAAACAACAAAATGTAACAAAGTGCTGTAGCACACGGTAAAACCGCAGACACATATCATAATCAAGAATTTTGAAACCACCGATCATTGCAAACAGATCGTGATAACACGCAAAACTTGAAAATTCCAAACTTTTCTGGTACCATTTTAGTACGCAGCACCTAGAATAAGATGCGCGAATTAATGAAAAATTGTCTTCACATAAACATCCGAGCAACACGGGTGTGACGTCACCCGCCCGGATCTTACGGAGAACGACGTCAGCCGATATTCGTGTTAAAAATACTGTAGCAAACACCTATTTTCATATCTGCCGATCGCCTGTTGGGGTTTAAAGAAGGCGATCATCCGGCATATTCCGTTGTTAACACACGTCCCATCTTCTTAGGGGTTAGAAACTGGAACATGCGACACACACGATATTTTAGAGACCTAAGTCTTCTAACTATGGAATAATAAGGAAATATACAACCTGGTTATCCTCGGCGGTATCCATATTAATCCAAATATCCTTGTAGAAACGCACCAGCTATCACAATAACCACAGACAAAAAGACTTAGATTTAATTTCTCAACATCTTTCCAACTGCAAAAGCATGTATTCCTCTTGTTGCTATGGAAACAAGAATGAGCTTCATGGTAGACGGGTACTCGGCAGTTCGGAGCCGAGTACCCGGTTCCAAGGAGTCGGTAAAGCTTTCTAAGTCTATAGTCCTAGGGCCAGCTGTATATCAGAAGTAACAGAATAGTGAGTATTGATCGAAGGAGAAAATCATCTCTCCTACCGGAAGCAGATACACTACTACCGGAAACGGAAGTGGAAAAAACCGGAACCGGAAAATATAAGAAGAAACAGCCAGATGAAAATGAGACTCTGAATGTTCAGCCAAGCCAAAACAATCAGAGCTCATATCCGGATGCCCGGTCAAACCAGAAGACAATCCGGATTTAGAACCCGCTTGCCCGGACAAGCCAGGAGCAATAACGGGAGCGGACATAGAGATCAAAGATCTCTTAACATAACTGGCTTTACCTTGCATGGGATGAATTATCGGTAACTTCCGTCACCGACGCCACTGTATGAGGGTAATACACCCCCTCAAGACTTATGTGGTCTTTAGACTGAGACTTACCAGAAGTCATATTACAGGCTTTTTCTGAAACTCTTAGCCTTAGTCTACATAGGACGTAATTCTTGCCTGGTCATGAAGGACGTGGGATTCCCTCATTTGCGAAAACGGCCGCAAGAATTACGCCTATCGTCTTAAGCAGACTAATCCTCTATATAAACACGGAAATAGAGGATATCCACTCATCTAGAGATTATGTAAAAACATACTTAATGAGAGATCTCTAAATATGGTAATCCGCTAAAGAAAACAAAACCTCTATACAAGAGACAAAGTAACGGATTTGAAAATCTCACTGAAAGACCAAGAACTTCACGAAGTTTCGCAAGATATTTTTATGTAGGCACTAATAGACTAACTATAGCGAGTAAATAAATAGGTGAGTACTAAGGGGTTTTATTTTAAAGCATGGTTTGATTGATAATAGTAAAATAGGCATGGATTGTAATACCTCGAAAACGGGAGTATTTTTTGACACGAAAACCGGTAACTCATAAACCAGAGTTTAAAAAAACCCAAAACGCCACGAAGTATACAATCGACATATTAGGGAGAATAGAGTTTATTATAGACATGATTCCTGTATCAGAAACACTTAAATATGTAGCTGAACTGTCCTGCTTGCAGAATATTTGAAAAGTGAATCTGTTTCCTATTTGGGATCTGTTGTGCATGTGTGGGCGCGCTTAGTGACAGGCGTCACCAAGGAGTGAGTACAGACTGGTGCCAGTCTATACTGAGGCTTATGATGGGGTTACCTTATCAGTAGCCTGGTTAAGGGTATGCATGGTGATGATAAAGGCATAAGGAGGTATGTAAGCGAGCATAAAAATCTTATTCTGATAGCTAAATGGAGATATTTGATTTAGCAAGTAGTGATTGAACGGTCAAGATGTTTTTGTGGTGTAATAACAACCATTGGACGGAATTCAACCAAATTTGGTATGTGAGTTACCCATATCAATGTGGAGTGGATGAACACATTTACATTTGGTCCCGGCCCCAGGGGTGGGGGATGGGGTCAAAAGGTCATGAAATTGATTGTAATGCAACTCCTCTGACACTGTTGGACGGAATTCAACCAAATTTGGTATGTGAGTTACCCATATGATCGCGAAGTGCAAAATGGCATTTATATTTGGCTCCATCCCCGGGGGTGCATTGTGGGTGTGTGTCAAAAGTTCAAAGCGGTGAACGTGGGGATTTGCCATGATGCGTCATTGACCAATCAATCTAGTTTCCGTCTTACAACTATGCTTAATGTATACTATTTCCATCTTCGCGGGAGTGAAATTATTAAGTTTGCACTGTATAAATAGTGTGTATACTGTAATAATCAGTTTTTACACCAAAATTCTTCATAAAATATAACAAAAATTTTACGTGGAAATCTACAAATCATGTGATGTCAGAAATTTGCGAGTAGATTCAATATTTAGAGCGAGTACTTGGCATAGTCTTCTGCTACTCGCGGATCTGTAATACGGACGCAGAATTTCGAAATTACTACATAATATTATCATTGCGTAATGGTAACGGAGTACTGCAGGTTTGATCCGATCCACATAACGGATACCCGTTTGAGCACTGATAGGAATCATGCATACGTTTGACTTATTCAATATTTTGCGTATTTGGTAATTGGATTGCATTTTTAATACGCTGGAGGTGTGATTTAAATCGGGTTTTGAAAATATATTTTTGCATATTTACGCAAATACTCTGCTTATCTGGAGCTCTGATCACGTGGTGCCAATTCTACTCGATTACTCCTGCTTCAAGTGAGAGTAAGTGTGCGCATGCGTATATAGGTAAGGCAACCATGTGAGTACCCCGATAACGAAACCGAATTCAACCTTTCCCTGAAGTTTCATCACAATAGATACTCTTAAGCATGCGACATAGCAAATACAGTAGAAAACCTGGATGACAGAAGAGGGTTTCTTCTGCTTCTGGCATTTAGTAGCCACCATCAACAGGTTGATTATTATGGTACCTGTATTAGTGTATATAACCCTAGTCAGGCGAGTAAGTAAACCTGTAAGTAGAAGTAAAGCTATCGAATGAAAAACAAAGAAGCTGGCACACACCATCAGAAAGACAGATGGATGGAGTCAGGATAGACGGATGGGCGGGAATAAAATTTTTAAAGTCTTGCTTCTGACCTTAGTTAGTTAGGAACATAAATTTGGATCGCCTGGCCTGGGCCTGTAGGCTGCAGCTTCAGACCTGGAAAATATTGAAATGTTCCAGATTCAGTGAAAGTTTGAGCAAGATCTAATACATTTAGTGAACAAGTTACATCTTTAAACACACATCTAACATAATTTTTAGCTTAAATTGAGTAGGCCTAAATAAGTGACAAGTTTACTTACAATGCTATGATGCTTAGAAGTTAGATGCTAACAGATTCTGCCAAACTAAAACTGTAGCTTGACAGGGATCACTCATTGTATGGTTTATGAAACAAAGTTTTCTATGTAAACCAGGTGAATGAATTAAGATATCTTACGAAATCGATTATTAAATTATGTGCTAACTTCTTTAAAAGAAATAATGGAATCTTAGTGTTAGTCACACATTTTACGATGAGGTAATTTTTGTTTGAAATCATTAATTTCTCCCCGGAGTGTTTTGGTTTTCTCTTTTACATAAGGAAGAGATTGGGAAAACGTGCCTTGGCCAATCAGAATTCGGTATTCGCACGTTTTCTCGGAGAACATCAAAATATTGAAATATACATATATCAGCCTTCGCACGTTTTTCGAAATCTGGTGTCTTTACAGTTTTTAACCATTGCAAACATCTATTTTAGCGAGCAAGGTAAATCCCACACATTTTATGCACAATGCCATATTTACTTAATTTTAATTAGACGTCATGAGATAGCATCTACTATGGGATTTAAAGATTAACTACACAATGTTACCAGTTTTCGTAAATCATGAAACCAACTGTCAATTCATATACATACATATCCTCTTCTGCTGGTTAGGCTAGTAAGCCTGTAACAGATTTTCACTTTCTTCTTGAACCTGGGTTTCATTAACCTGTTTAACTGATTGGGTGCAGATGGGTGAGATCGGGAACTGAATTGTGTAGAGGTTCTCTCATATCTGTCCATGGCCTAACTGCCATAACTTATGGTTACATAAATGCTCACCGCTACCCATATATGTCGCCTCGCTTTACTTGTGATCTATCAAACTCCAACAATAGATCTTCTCTTACTGTCAGACAATATCATAACTATGTCCATCTAATCCATTAACATTTTATATAATCTCATTTTATTAGATAAACACTATCTCTCCATCACAGTAGCCAGCAATAGCCTTTAGCCACCCCTGTCCATGCCTGTCCGGTTCCCGTGCTTATCCTGCAACAAACCTGTCAAATCTAATCAGCGTGCAATTCTATGTGACTGTTGTGGTGATTGGGTGCATTTAAGATGCTCCCAAGGGCTAACTATCGCAGATTATGAAGAACTCCAGAGTTCTGATGAGCCATGGTGGTGTTTTCAATGTAACCAAACTAATTTTCCTTTTAATCACTATGAAAACGATACTTAATTTCTGCTTAATATCATAGGTGCCAAATATGACTACAGTACATATAGGGCAGTTTTACAGTCCTGGGCACATTTGAGATTTGACCACTTTCTGTTGATTTGCTTGATAACTCTATTATAATAACGGACATTTACATTCCACACAATCCATGGGAGTTAGCTGCAATAAAAACCGAAAACGGAATCAAAATATCTTTACCGGTGACAGAATAATGGCCATTTTACCCCTTAAAATACCCCAAAATGGGGTCTCATTTGAGAAATAAGCTACTTAGACATATGTAAATGTGTACATTTGTAATCTTAAACTAAGTCAGTGACTTGTTTATAGCTAAATTGGTGTGTTTTGTAAACAATACAAATCATAATAACAATGTCCTAGGAATTTTTTTACAAAAAAATAGCAATATTGCACAACATACATTTTCCGTCAATTGAAATGTCCTTTCTGACACAAATTCAATACCATTTTAGATCTATAATATTGGATACATTTGGAATTAAAACAAATCCTGCAGCAATTGGAAGGTATTTGTCACAATAAATAAAGTAATGAAAAATTAATTTAATCTCTGGTTAACAACGGACACAATATATAAATTAATGAAGTAAATTTCCGTCAAATTGATGTCCTTTCCGACTCATTAGATTTGTGCATGCCAATCACAACTAAATAGATACATCAAAAGATTATGGTTTAGAATTGTTGCCTTAGGTTGTACTGAACATGTGCAGAACTAGGGAAAGTTCTGTCACATTACTTATTTATTGTTTTAGTATCTTTTATGCATTTAAATTGACTATGTCAAAATGTCCTTTCCGACACACCATTATTTATCACAGTTAATCAATATATAACATGGTCACAATAAGTTTTTTGGTTTCCAATCTATTGCAATAGTATCCTCTATTCTCAACAACAGCTGGAGTTATCATTTTATTGATAAACATTTTAAAAGTTAACTTTTGGGGACTAATAATGTTATTTGTAAGACAATGATGAGCTATGTCTAACATGATTCAATAGATATTCTAATTTGGTGCCCACATGAAATTGACTGACAAAAGGCTGAACATATTCTACTATTCAGGATATTATATAAATACAAATAGAACAACAATATACCAGTTACCAATATGCTGAGCATATGTGTCGGAAAGGACACCCGTTTTGACATGTTAATTACATGTCTCTGCTTTTTGTATTTTCAGAATTCTGATGCATGATCACATGTGTACCTGTTGTGTCTGATTCACATGCATGCTTCCACTGAACCTACCTGCTGTCACTGCTGCTATTGAGTATTGGCTTGAATGCATATCCTTTTTGCATTACTCTTGGTAGCCATTAATATATATCTGAATTTATTGTTCAACAATATGGATCAGTATTGCTGAACAATGAAATCAGCCCTGGGTGTATGAACCCTGCCATGTGATCAACTTTAATTCTATTTTCAGATTAAGTAAACTATTCCAATATGTCAAAGTGGTCACTGCCTGCACTTGAGAATGCCTGCAGACGATTGAGGAGTAAGAGTGCTGTAAATGATCAGGTCAGTGCTGCATCTGTGACATCTGGCAGAAGCAGATCTACAGTTTACAGACAAAACAGGAAGCTGAAGGACCCCGAGTCATACACCGAATACAAACAGAAAGACAATGAACGAAAGAAACAAGCATATACACCTGTGGACTCGCTAACTGATGATGCTCAGAAAGAGCAAAGGAGCCACTGGGCGAAATGGAAAAGAAACATGAGGGAGAAGAAAAAGAAGAACAATCCGGAGAACAAACATGAACATATTGGTATGAGCATGACGGATGATGACAACAGACAGAAAAAAGGGAAAGTAGAAGCAGAAAAACTGCACAACATCTCCGGAGAGACAAGGAATTGGACAGAGCAAGGAAAGCATCTGCAAATACGACCCCATGTACGAAGCCTTCGAAACGTCCATGTTCCCAGCAGAAAAGCTCTTCCTCGAGAGCAACTAGATACCGTCAGCTTCAGCAACTGAGGTCCCATATGCCCAACATCATATGCCCAAGCTGTTGAAACTTTAGTCATAAATGCCACACCACGTAAGAAGAGTAAGCTTTCCGAAAGAGGTATCAACCCAAAGAGGAATCTAGAAGATGAGATGATTGCATCCAGTGTCAAAAATCATATTGGTACACTGAAGGCCGGAACAGAAGAAAAACGGAGACAACTGAATAACATAGCATTGATGATGAAATACTAAAAAAGTAGATCAAAACAGAGGATTGCTAACAGATTGGGTGTAACAAGAAAGATTCTTAGAGACAACAAACCCAAGAAGAAGAAGAAAAGGAAAGATGCTCTCTCTCAACAGTTAAAGAACGATGTTGTTGATTTCTGGGAGTCACCAAGAATCTCACGCATACTGCCTCTAAAGAAACGAGTAAAGAAGGGAAAGGTCACACATCTGCTGGAACATTCCTGCACAGAAGCATATAAGATCTACAAGGAAGAG
Source organism: Chaetoderma sp. LZ-2023a (assembly GCA_034401795.1). NCBI lineage: Eukaryota > Metazoa > Mollusca > Caudofoveata > Chaetodermatida > Chaetodermatidae > Chaetoderma > Chaetoderma sp. LZ-2023a. The sequence goes on from CM067370.1 coordinate 15,077,618, forward strand.
CATCCAGACACAAAGATAGGCTACTCCATGTTTGTCAAGCTGAAGCCATCAAATGTTCGGACAATCAGATACAATGAAAGAATCATCTGTTGTTGCAAAGTCTGCGGGAATGCAAAATTGATGTTGAATGCTCTAAACACGGTTTGCAACGAAAATCTGAAAGTAAATGCAGTTGCCGAGATGGTTATGTGTACAGAGGTCAATGAGAAGTGCCTGAATCAGTCATGCAGGAGATGTCCTTCTGAAAGCCTCAGAGCTCACTACAAACCATTTGTGGATCTTCATGGTAATAACAATATAATCTACCGTACATGGGATTATAAATCACATACATCACAGAAAACAGGAAAGGTATCCCGAGTACTAAACTTGCTGAGGAAAGAAGCAAAGATGACTGACCTGGTAAATGTCCTTTCTAAGGATGTTTGCAGACTGGGCCCTCATCTCTTCAGGGCCAGATGGCAGCAGAATCAATACAGCAGAGCCCACGAACTGATGCCCCCCAGATCATCGGTTATGGTACTAGATTTCTCTGAAAATTATGCTTGTAGTCTACAAGACGAGGTTCAACTAAACTGTAACAGCTACATGTAATAACTCTGTGCAAAACTATGACCAAAACATTGTCAAAGTCTTATGTCCCTTCCGATACATAATGAGTCGGAATGGACATTTATAATTGACAGTCAAATACACAAAATATACCTGAGATACAGACTTTAAACACTGGTATTGAGACCATTGGTATGCCATAAGCATGTCAATTTGTTTTTGCGTAGATACTATGCCTTATTTTTTAATAACACACAACTTCATGGAGTCATTGCAGAAATTTGCATACCAAGAATCGTGATATTTCATTAAATTCTCATTTATTTACATATTTCGAAACGGTTTTCGATAAAAATCAATCTCAAACAACCATGTCAACAATAAAACAGCTCAATCATTATTCATTATGGTGTTTTAGGTTGCACATTGATAAGTATTTGACATTTTTAATAAATACATTATTTTTCACTTGTTCAACTTCCAGCTACATTTTCTCACTAACCAGATCAGATTTTATAATGCCGTTTGTTTCCCCATATCCTTGAGGGTGTCCTGTATCAGAATAAATTTGAAAAAAATCTAAAGATTAAACTTTATTTTTTATGTCTGTGAGACAATTCTGTACCCAGGATTGTAAAACAGCCCATATATAAATGCAAACATACTTGTAAACCCATTCAAGCTAAATACTTCTAACCAGGGCAATGAATACACAAATTTCTCTGAAACAGATATTGATAATGAAGGTATGAATTTTCCACTCTGTGACTATATACTTCAGAAAGAATTTAATGATAATATTATCAAGAGTACTGATGCTATCACCTTTTCAATGATTCATATTAACATTAGATCGCTGCTAAAAAATTTTGATAAATTTAATAACTTTATGGATTCCAGCTCACATGAATTTAGCGTCATAGGAATTACTGAGACATGGTTGAAACCTGACTCACCACTGGACTTAATTAATATGCAAAATTACAAATTCATTGAAAAACACAGGCCAACTAAAAAAGGTGGTGGTGTAGGCATCTACATAAAGGACAGTTTACAGTATGATTTGAGAGATGACCTGTCAATGAATGAAGAATTTATTGAAACTATTTTTATTGAAATTCTCAATGAAAAAACTAAAAATAAACTTGTCGGTGTCACATACAGACCTCCTGGAAGTGACAACGACAAATTTATGAAATCATTCGAAAAAATTCTAAATACCATACAAAATGAAAAGAAATCCGCTTATATATTAGGTGACTTTAATATTGATTTGTTAAAACAACATAGCTTCTACACTCAAGACCTATTAAATTTATTAAAAATATCTGGCTTTTATCCATTTATAACGAAACCAACAAGAATTACAGAATGCTCGGCTACTGTTATTGACAACATCATCTCGAATAATGCTGTAAGTTGCAAGAATCAAACAGGTATCTTTGTTGTAGATATTTCAGACCATTTACCTATTTTCTATATAGAAAAAGAAAACAAAAAAGGAAAATCATTTGTAAAAGAAACAGTAACTTGTAGAGACTTCAAAAAGGAAAATATAGAAATGTTCAAAAACAATATGGCTAACATAAACTGGAACCAGGTAATTGAATCCCAGTCATGTGAAGATGCCTACAACACCTTCCACACTATATGCTCTAACATCTATGAATCTGCCATTCCACTTTAAAATATTAAGAAATTTAAACAAAATCCTACTAAACCATGGATTACAAGAGGAGTGATAGCTGCCTGTCACAAGAAAAACAAGTTATATCTGAATTTTATTAAATATCCGACAAAGTATAATGACTCATAATTCAAGAAATATAGAAACAGGCTAAATCAGATAATTAGGACAGCAAAAATACATTATTTTCATAATAAATTTGATGAACAAAAAGATAATATAAAGGAAACATGGAAACTGATTAAATCATTACTAAATAAGAAAAAAACCAATACTGAAGCATCACGGTTTATTTATAATAATAGAGTCATTAACGACAAAAAAGAAATAGCAGACAAATTTAATGAGTATTTTACTAACATTGGTCCTAATTTATCACAAAAAATTCAACCCAGCTCGAACATACATATAACGGACTTTCTAACAGGTAGTTATCAACACTCTATTTTCCTAAATCCAACAGATACTCACGAAATCTACAAAATACTAATGCAAATTAACACAGCTAAAAGTGCTGGAATCGATAATTTCAAATGGAAAATTTTTAAACACTGTGTAACAGAAATACTAACACCATTGGACCACATCTGTAATCTCTCACTTACACAGGGAGTATTTCCATCAAGATTAAAGGTTGCACGTGTGACACCCATATACAAAGCTAAAGATGTATCTGACTTTACTAATTATCGGCCAGTCTCGGTACTTCCACTTTTCTCAAAACTCTTAGAAAAGCTGTATTTTAGTAGAATTACTAAATATCTAAATAAAAACTCAATCATATATCCATCTCAATATGGTTTCAGAGAAAAACACTCTACTATGCTTGCCATTGTGGATATGATAGAAAAATTATCAACCTCCCTTGAGAATAATGAACATACGCTAGGTGTATTCTTGGATCTTTCCAAAGCCTTCGATACAATTGATCATACAATTTTACTGCAAAAGCTTGCATACTATGGAATAAGAGGTACTGCATTGAACTGGATACAGAGTTACCTGTCAAACAGGGAACAGTGTGTACAATTCAATGGGGCTATCTCTGAATACAAAAATATAGTTTGTGGTGTTCCCCAAGGTTCAGTTCTTGGGCCCCTGCTGTTTCTCCTATATATGAATGACATACCCAAAGTCTGCAAACATCTCTCACTAATACTTTTTGCAGATGACACAAATGCTTTCTGCAGCCACAAGGATATAGAAATTCTATACAAAAATGTCAATAATGAAATGGCAAAATTAATAGACTGGTTTAAAGTAAACAAATTGTCCTTAAATGTATCAAAAACTAATTATATACTATTCACAAAATCTAAGAAACTAAAAGAAATAGCTCTCCCAAACCTCTATATCGACAACCAGATAATTCAAGAAGCACAATATGCTAAGTTTTTAGGAGTATATCTGGACAAAAATTTAACATGGGAGAAGCATATTGAAATTATTACTACCAGGGTAGCAAAAAGCATTGGCATCATTCGCAGACTGAAACCCTATCTAACACCTAATATTATTAAAACCCTGTACTGCACAATGATACTTCCTCACATCACCTACTGCAATGCTATCTGGACTAATACATCTCAAGCTAGACTAAAAAAACTAAAATCTCTGCAAAAGCAATCTATTAAACTATTTTCACAAACAGCAGGTGGCCAGGATATCTTTAAATCAGAAAAGGTCTTAAAACTTGAGGACATAGGAGGGCTCCAACTATACACAATCTTAAGGGACTTCCACAATGGCAACTTACCCTCATCCTTATCTAACATTTTTATGCTCAATACACAATTGCATCCTCACAAGAACAAGAGATAACCTCCATTCAACACACCACCAAACAAAAGCAGCACAACAAAAACCCTCATACAAAGCAATTCAGTTATGGAATAATACAGACACAAGCACACGCACAGACATCATAAAGCTACAGTACTTTAAGCAGAATATCAAAAAGAAGATTATAGAAACCTACTAGACTCTGGAAAACACACACCATCATGGCATGCTATTCTCATACTTGCACCCAGTCACCAGAACAAATAATAATAATAATATTAATATTAATAATAAGAAGAATATCTGTCATAATGGTAACTACCAAACAACTAACTCTACCATCACAGCCTAAAAAATACTTTGTCATTGATAATAAGAATATGTAATATAGAATTATTAACTTAAGCAAGATAAGCACACATCCCTCTGTCATGTCTTTCCCTGTAAAAATGTAAATTGTCATACGTCTATTAACTGTTGGACTGCTGGAAGCGGACAATAACTCCAATTGGCAATGACTCTGGATTGGCTGAGTATTCTAGAAAAATTTGACTGAAAGTTGCTTGTGGCTTAGCCACCGACAACGTTTGGTCAAATTGTTTTAGAGGTACTCAGCATACCCTGAGTTAGGCTCCATGGAAAATGTAGACTGCAGAGGCTTGGCAGCGAGACAGTTAACTATATGTATATATAGGACTATAACATGTTAACTGTATGTATTCAGTATTCTCATGTCCTATACTGTTGTTGTTATATGTTATATGTTATATGTAGGGGTCCACCGCCACATAGGCTCTGCCTTTGGTGGACTACCTGTTGTGAAACTGTAAATGTATATTCTATATCAAAATAAATAATCTTGAACTTGAACTTGTAGTGTGTGTGTGTTGTAATATTTGAGGCGTTTATATGCTAGTTCCCAATGCTAGGGTCTAGACTCACGCCTGGCCTTTATGGTTTCTGTTGAATTCTTGTGAATTCTTGTGACGTCGGTTTGTGCATTAGCTTGTGTCTCTCTGTGTGTGTGTGTTGATCGTTGTCTCTCGATTTTGTCTCATGTTGCTGTTCTTTTCCATGGCTTTTTTTGTTGCTCCTCATGCTTGGGCGTGTGTAATGGGGATGGCCTAACCTGGACCTAACGGGGGTGGGGAAGGGATGGAGTAGGTGTTGGGTCGGGGGAGGTGCGTACAGTCTTATGACCTGATGCACCCAAGGGGGGGGGGGCCTTAGGTCAGAGACCTCCCGGCCCCTTTGGGGGGAGTGGGGAGGTTGGGGTGTGGGGTCTTTCGGGTCCTGGGACCCATTTGGTCTTCTGGCCATCATCCGAGCAGGCACCAGCGCGCACTTGTTTGATTTTGATTGATTAGGTAGCCCGTATGGTGACTGTGTCCGTCCGAGGACGAACTCGATCAGTCATCCGGGTTACATCCCTCCATAGTCCCATCGAAAATTCCGAAAGATTCTAATTCTAGCAATTTGGTTTTGGTTTTGTAATCCGTATGTTGCGTGGTTCCATCCGAGGAGGGATCCATTCAGCATCCGGTTTACTTTGATTATGCCGAAATTTCTTGCCTACCTAACCCTAGCTCACGTTCACACAGTGATGGGCACTGTATGACGGGACCTCAATTTAAAGTCCTTCTCTCGGTAGTGCTTATCAATCCTTCCTTTAAAGGCGTTGAGTGTTGGAGCTGTCACTATGTGATCAGGTAGGCCATTCCAATGCTTGTTCACTCGTATGCTAAAGAACCTCTTTCTGGTATCACTGCAGAAGCGTTGTTTGGTGAGCTTGTAACTGTTAATAATAATAATAATAATAATAATAATAAATAAATAATGCACCAAGAAATGTTGATACAAATTAGGCCGCATTGTTATATATGACAATAATAATAATAATAATAATAATGCTGCACCAAGGAATGTTGATACAAATTAGGTTGTATTATTATATATGACTAATAATAATAATAATATTGTAAACAAGATATGCATGTGTTTTCCCATTCCAGTGTCCAGTGTGTGTGTGTGTGTGTGTGTGTGTGTGTGTGTGTTGTGTGTGTGTGTGTGTGTGTGTGTGTGTTTTCCTATCGACCTCAAAAGTTTTAAAGTTTAAATCTTTCATGGTCAGAAGAATGTTTAACCATGCAGATCAATGACTAATGGATAAATAGCTTGACCTGTAGTAATGACATCATCAGAATGGAATGTGGGTAGTGCAAATGGTATTCCCCACTGACTAATACTCAGAATGAGGCAAGAAAAAACATGGCGTCGTCTATTTGTGTAATTATGAAAAGTGAACAACAAAGGATTATTTTGTACTTTAAATCATTTTACTAGTGCAAACAAACCATGAATTAAATGAACACAGATTATTTTGGAGTTTATTAAGTTTTTATTACCTTAGACAAAGACTGGATTATTACTTAAAGACTATTACTGGACCGAATAGAGGTAAGAGTATGACATTTCTAACTTAATTATTTATATTATACTCACAGTTAAAAGTGCAATATCGTCCTGTCGGTATTGACGATTTTTCGAAATTATGATGATTTCGGTATCGGTATATCGCGATATTGACGATAATATCGAAAAATCGGCCAACCCTACCATGATCCAACTATTACTGAATTATATGTTTATTATATGTTAAATGTAAGGGGTCCACCTCTGTATAGGCTCAGCCTTTGGTGGACTGCCTGTTGTGTAAATGTAAAATCTATGTGTTATATGAAAATAAATAATTTTGAATCTTTGTTACCGCTTGCGCAATCACCTACGTCTGATGGCAGTAGATGCTCCCGATTGACGTCGTACATATTGTGCGTGTATTTGAAAGCCTCGATAAGGTCTCTGCGAAGCCGCCTATATACTAGACTTGGTAGTTTGAGTGTTCTGAGTCTATCTTCATATGGTAAATCACTTAGCCCTGGGATCATCTTTGTCGCTCGTCACTGGACGTTTTCAAGTAACAGCACGTCTTTTTTGTACAGTGGAGTCCATACCACGTTTCCATAGTTTCGCATACCGGGGCATTTTGAGATAGACTGCCATTAAAGTGGGGTAAACTTACTAGCAGCTAAAGAGCACTGCCCATAGCAACGCCTTGTTTACATTTTTCATGAATCCCAAACCATAAAATCACCCTCCCCACCCATCAATCAATCAATCAATCACATTCTATTTCTGTAAGTAGGCTACTAGCCTGTTATGACAGATTTTAAAAACAATTACATTTCCTTATATGTCAGCATGATAGTAATCTGTGTTTATGTCTGCAGCATAATAGTCGTAATATACTGTAGGGTTGCACGATTTTTCGATTATTCGATTAATCGCGATTATATAATTCAAAATGATCGTGGACGATTGTAAAATGAAATAATCGTATAATCGCCATGTTGAAATTTTTATCAAGACACTTTTACGCGTGTGAAACTCTGCTCGTCGAATGTGTGAATGATTAAATAAACTAAATAAATAAATGATTTGTTTGTATTGACTCATGATTAGTTTTAGATTAATAAAGATTGTTCACTTGATCACTATTTGTAATTGTTGTTGTAATCACACATGCTTATCCCGCGTTCCCCATTCTCTGAATAGTTATGCGCTAACGGTTTTCCCAAAAAAGTTCTAAAACTGATACAATGTAAAAATTCTCACCGTCTACGCCTATGTTTAATGTATACCTCAAAACATCACCAGGGAAGTGAAATTATTTGATTTGAGCGCCTAAATATTGCGTAGCCTTTAATAAAGGTCGTTTATTACATCAAAATTAATCCACAATTTGATATAAAATGGCGTCGCGAAAAAAATACAAATCACGTGATTCGCCTCCAATTGAAGAGGTTATTTTAGAGCGAGTACTCGGATATAAATATTCTGGAATTGGGGACTCGGAACTCGGGAATTTCTATATATTATCATTGCGCGATAGGAACTGAGTATTATACTGATCTCAATAACGGGTACCCGTTTGATAAACTCCCGTTAGCGTATAATATCTTGCGAGAACACGCCGCCTCCCATCGCAGGAGACGCTGGCTCGCCAACTTAAGAAGCTGGCTATATTGTTGTTCGTAATAATTCAATTTGGATCATTTAATGTTGATCAGCGTTACAAAATTGATGCACATTTTCTCCCGGACTTGTTTGGTACATAAATTTGGTCTTAAAATATATTTATAATAAGGAAGCTATTTAATCACGCCAAGACCGTTTTATGCTTATTTTGACTACAAAAGTGTGGAATAAACTTTATTATATCTTGAACATACGTGGCCTACTATTAGTATTAATCTAATAGGTGGTCGAGATTTACAAATCCGAGGCCTGTATTGACTTCTAGAGGGGCCGGAAATGTATCAAGGCAGAGATCGGTCTGAAGTAGACACACCCTGTGACACGATTGTTATTATTATACACGTTATTCTTACAAATTTTCCTATACAATCTGCTAAGTTAGGGGGTGGGCTTCTAATACAGAGTTTTGCCGTTTTGAAACTGCTAAGAAATCATTGGAGCTCATATGTCAAAGTTAGGTAGTGGGCTTCTATTAGAGCATAGGCTACAATTAAGCGAAATACGGTACCTTCCGTTTTCTGTGTAGAAAAATCTTGATACATTCCTTTGTTTGCAATCAGCATCTGGCGTATTCTGTCCATGTATGTATACCCATGTGCCTAACCCATAATCTTACAATCTGCAGTAACATAATAACGTCCTCTAAGCAGCATTGACGTAGTTAATATAGTTCATGATTAATCGTATGATCGCGATTATTTTTTTTAATGATCGCGATTATGAACAGTGAATAATCGTGCAACCCTAATATACTGGTTGGGTATACCCTTGCCCAAGGATGCTCCCCACTAGCCAGCATCCTGTAAACATCTTATCAACTGCACAAATACAGCACAGCGTGGGGATGACCTGACATACTTAACAGATAATGATGATGGCAGATGTGGATCTAGTGGTGTCTGTGTCAGGGCATTTGAAGCCCTCCTTGGTTACAGACATTACAGAGTTCCTTTTCTTTTTCTTCTTTTCGTTCGCTGATCATACCGCCAGTCCTGTAAGTGACTATCGACATGATCATAAGCGTTAAGTGTGTGGATCCATGGTTTATTAGAGTGCGCCGTGCGGCCTGGAACCTCCGTCTTCAGCACTCGAGGTTTCTGTCAGGGTTACCTCACCGTTACCTCCTTTAGTCACCTCTTATGACACGCAGAGGATACGGAAGGTGTATTCTAAGCCCCACCTACAGGGCAAAGAGTTCCTTTTACTTTCCACCATCATCATTCATGAATCACAACCACCACTGTTGCCGCCACCAGGGATGTTCGAGAATTTGAAATCATCCATGGAATGATTCTCATTTAATGAGGTCATGAATCCAAACTGAATTAAGGTCATCTTTTCTTAATAAGCAATACAAATTCCAGGACTTGAATTCTTCCATTGATGACCTCGCCTAAGAATGAGGTCATCCATTGGCCATAGCAATTTGAAGTCTTAAAAGTGAGTGGAAAAGTGAAGATCTTTAGATCTGGCCGCCACCAGCAGCAACATGTTTGTGTCCTTGTTCAATATCATAATCTTACTCTCTATTAGGAAAATAGACAAAGTCAGTTAGGGTTCGTACTGGTCATGGAAATCCTGGAAAGTCATGGAATTTGAAAATTAAATTCCAGCCCTAGAAAGTCATGGAAAATTATCATTTTTTATCATAGGTCATGGAAAAGTCATGGAAAATTTTATAATCATGCAAAATAAAAAGAAATCTGTTGGCATAAATTTTTGCCTTTCGCCTCTGCAGTAAAAATTACGGCAGCAGCTTAACAAACATGGCGGTGGCACAGTATTTAGAATTTTGCAGAGTAACTCAGATCATAATTTATGGAGCTATGTCATAAACACAAATCTAGACATTAATTCTTGGAGGTCATGGAATTTGATCATTTTGGTCATGAAAAGTCATGGAATTTCAAACACAGAAAGGTGTACAAACCCGTTTGTTGTGTGTGTGTGTGTGTGTGTGTGCCTGCGTGTGCACGCACAGCTTAGAGTGAGCATCCTGTACACATGTACATCATAGTTATCTGTTATACAGCTGCTCACTGATGGATCCATAAGAAACAAAGGAATGTCCATGTGGTCTCCCTGATATTTACAAATATTTACTTTACAACAGAATGGAAGCGGATCGACGCCTTTTGGCTCAATTTCGCAGTGAAAATGGTGAAATTACAGGCTCGCCGATGGACCTGCCTGTGGACATAACAGTGGACAAGCTACAGCTCATTTGCAATGCTTTGTTACACAAGGTAACCGTATAATTACTCTTTGTATCAAGTGCATACATGTACAAGCTAGAATGCGCAGTCAATGCATAGCCTCATGCTTTCACCAGCTTAGTTCAAAACATTTTACTCCCATAAATGTGATCCTACCATTTGCAATCATGGGTAACTCACACAACCAGTTTTGTTGCACATCATGGAGAGAAATTATATGATATTTGAGCTTGTATTCCTTTCGCCGATGAATTCCTCATACCTAATTTTCAAGACAAGTTACAGAAAAACTGTTGAATATCTTGAAACTAATTTGAGTGGAAGCAGTGGCAGAACTGGCTTCCAGGCAAATTAATTTCAAGATATTCAATCATTCCAGGCAAATTAATTTCAAGATATTCGATAATTCGAGGCAAATTAATTTCACGATATTCAACAGAATAAGTTTTACAACATAGAGAATATACTTATCCGGGATTTGCTGGTAAACTGATTAATCCCCTGGCCACCCCATGGACACAGCCCAATATAGATGTGATCATGTAAGCGGCAATCATGTGTACATGTAACTCACAAAACAAATTCGACCACATCTAATAGTAATATGTGCATGCATGTATTGATTTAAAAACTGTATACACATATCAATATATCTGGAATTAAGATGTTTTGATGCAGTGAGAACATAAAATTGCCATAGATTAGTTCCCATTAAAGATTTCATTTAGTTGTTATGCTGCTTATTTTGAAAGCCCTTGAGTTGAACTATAGCTTTTGTCAAAGAATATATATTGTCTTTGAATTAAGTATTAGGTATACTACAATAAATACATGTATATAAATTGAAAAGCTGACAGATATAAAATTCCCACAAATTTATGTGTTGTTGTTCAATGCAAAACTGCATATAGATTTATAGTAGCCCAAGTAAGGTTTAGTTAGACTGCCAGATAACTCTTAACACTTTAGCACTCATATCAGCCATAAACAGCTTTAACACTGATCCCGAGACATGACTGTTTGCCGACCAAGAGAAATCAATTTTTGAAAAGATTTTCACTGAATTACTGGCGTGGTTACCGAGCCACTCATTTCAGTGGTTAATTTTCAAAAATAGTCTTCCTTTAGTCCTGTAAACGGACATTCTTCAGGACTACTGCAGAGGCTGGTTTTGACCGGCTTGACTATTAACGGGCTAACTTCACTTCCAGGAGGAGAAGAACCCATATGCCTTCTTTGTGAATGGTACAGAGATTACTGAGGATCTTGGGAAGAGCTTGCAAACAGATACAGGACAGCCATATGAGATCTCAGAACACGTTGTAGATATCATATATCAGCCTCAAGCGGTCTTCAGAGTGCGTGCAGTAACACGCTGCACAAGCAGCTTGCCAGGTCATGCTGAAGCCGTCCTCTCATTGTCTTTCAGCCCAGATGGACGGTCAGTATAAGATTCCATGCCTTTTATCCCAAAATATAGTACATGTATAATCATCTCACGGACGTCCACAATCATTAGCCAGTAAATTAGCTAAGACTATTTTGGTATGTTATTAGCCAAATATTAACGCTCTTAGCCATTAAATTGACATACCGGTACATGTATTTTGGGAATTTTATTAGCCAAATGCTAATGTCATGCTAACTCGTCTTGGTGTGTTGTACTGCTACATGTAGATTAATTTAGAATTCATTGATTCCATATAATTCATTTCATGTCTAGGATAGTAACAAAGTTCAGTCTAGTTTATTTCTAAATATTCAGCGGCTTACTTTTCCTCATAGCCAGGTAATCAAATTATTTTGAGATTTTATTAGCCAACCATGAGAATTATTCGCAAAAACTAATTGGTGGGTGTGTAGGTCTGTCCCTGCATCTTTTATTGGCACTGTATCAGCCATAAATGAAAGGTTTCACTAGAGTCTGTCAGTCTAGTAATGCAAGGATGTTGCTATAGATGTACGTGTATAACTTTTGTGATTACAATATGATGGCTTTAAAATGGTCAAGATGGCCAAAACTGACCTCGGCAATGGTCTTAAGGAATATCCATTTGCAGACAAACAGAAGACTATTTTTGAAAATTTATCACTGGAATGTATGTATTTTTATTTTATTGACGCACTGGCAACGTGCGGCTTCAATTTCCATGTGCTAACTTAGCCGACAGTGATGCACCCGTTAGTTTAATTTGTTGATCACCATCTCCCGGTCGGGGGATCGAACCGCCATTCTGCAACTCCGCATAGCATCAGCAACCAGGCATCTTTCCACTGGACCACCGCACCAAGACTAAAAGTCAAGGATTGGCCGACCAGCTTTCACATGTCTGATATACTGACACACTGACGATTCATATGGGACTATCTGTGGATGCATCTGTCACAATCAATCCTAGGCTTTTACGCCTATTGTACTCTGACTCCAGCACGGCTCTGGCAGTATATGTATTTTTATTTTATTGACGCACTGGCAACGTGCGGCTTCAATTTCCATGTGCTAACTTAGCCGACAGTGATGCACCCGTTAGTTTAATTTGTTGATCACCATCTCCCGGTCGGGGGATCGAACCGCCATTCTGCAACTCCGCATAGCATCAGCAACCAGGCATCTTTCCACTGGACCACCGCACCAAGACTAAAAGTCAAGGATTGGCCGACCAGCTTTCACATGTCCGATATACTGACACACTGCATGTATGTATGTATGTATGTATGTATGTATGTATGTATGTATGCATTTATATAGCGCCAATTCCAGAATTAACTGCCCAAAGGCGCTTTACAAAAGTTAAAGCTAATTTAAAATAGTGAAATATGCTTTTTGGAACAAATGGGTTTTTAGAAGAGTTTTGAAAGCCTCAACATTGTTGCTGTTTTGAATGTTGGATGGAAGGTCGTTCCAAAGTTTTGGTCCAGCTATGGAGAAAGCACGCTCTCCAATGACAAGATTGGAATTGGGTACTACGCAGAGTAGCTGTTCACTCGATCTTAGTGCTCTCGGCGCTATTCGTCTAGTTATGAGTGATGATAAATACGGTGGGGCTAAGTCATGTAGGCATTTGAACACGAAAAGTGCGACCTTAAATTCGATTCGTTGTTCCACTGGCAGCCAGTGTAGCTCTTTGAGGACTGGTCGAATGTGTTCATGCACTTTTGTTCTGGTTATTAACCGGGCTGCCGTATTTTGTGCTCGTTGGAGACGTAACTGCGATGATGATATGCCTGTGAGAAGAGAATTGCAATTGTCCAGCCTTGATGTAATGGTTGCGTGGACGAGGGTATTGACTACATTATAGTCTAGCAATTTCCTAATTTTACCGATGTTGCGAGTGTTCAGAAATATAGATTTACAGATCGACGTCACATGGCTTTCCATAGACATAGTATTGTCAAAGACTACGCCAATATTTCTCGCATTAACACTAAAAGGAATGTTGGCGCCACCGATATGAACCGATTCAATTTCTATTTTTGATCTCAAATGAAGGGAAGCGATCATAATTATTTCTGTCTTTTTCTCGTTAAGTTGCAAAAGGTTGTTTAACATCCAAAGTTTCACATCGCGAATACAGTCCTCCATAATTTCCCGGGCATTCAATTGGTTGGGTGTGTGAAAAGCTAGATACAGCTGAGTATCATCGGCGTAGAAGTGATAGCTCATTCCACGTGCGTCTAGAAGTCGTCCCAGTGGTGCTGTGTAGATAGTGAATAATATAGGCCCGAGCACAGACCCCTGCTGCACACCAGAGAGCAACTCATACTGAGATGACCTAGCTTCATTTAATGTGATTGTTTGATAGCGACTTGTTAAATAGGATTTGAACCAACTCAGTGATGTACCAGATATGCCCAGTTCTGCTAGTCGTGATAGCATAGTTGTATGATCTATCGTATCGAAGGCTGCAGATAGGTCTAGGAGTGTTAATAGCACACACATACGATTGTCCATAGAACATAATATATCGTTCTGCACGCGTAGTAAAGCCGTCTCTGTGCTATGAAGCTTGCGGTAGGCACTTTGGTACAACTCACGTAGGTTATTTACTTCTAGGTGATTCTGAAGTCGTTCTGCAATCACTTTTTCTAAGAGTTTTGATAGATATGTTAGATTCGATACCGGTCGGTAGTTGTTAAGAAGGTTAGAGTCCAGAGATGGTTTTTTGAGCAGTGGTATCACGTTTGCTGATTTAAAGATAGTAGGCACAGAGCCACTCTCCATGGACATATTTATCATATTTGTAATGACTGGTGCAAGGTCGGCGATACAGTCTTTAACCAAGTGTGTGGGTATTGGGTCTAGAATACAGGACTTTTGTGGTGGTTTCCTGATTAGTGTTGACACGTCACTGATGGAAGCTGGTCGAAACTCTATCAGAGAACATTCTGATACTGGTACATCGTTCAGAATCTGTACTGAATAATCTGGATGTCTCAAAATGTTTGCACGAATGAGTTCGATTTTTTCAGTGAAAAACTGTCCAAAATTGCCAGCTAGCTCAACTGAATTGCTGTGCTGTGGTAAGGTATTTCGTCCTTTATCTTTGTGAAGGAGCCTGTTGAAAACGGAGAACAGTTTTTTCTGGTCTGCTTTGTGTTCGGACACTAATGTTGAGTAGTAATCCTGCTTTGCTACAGTTATCATTTTGTTAACCACTTTACACTGATCAGCATATAACTGTAAATGAACGTGTAGATTCGTTTTGCGTGCAAGGCGTTCGTATTTTCGTGAAAGTCGTTTTGCTTCCTTTATCTCACTGTTGAACCATGGTGAATGTAGACGATCAGCTGCATATATAACCTCCAAGCGTGTGACCAAGCCAGTCATTCCAGTGATAACTTTAGAAAAATAGTCTTCTGTTTACATTGAAATGTACCTTCACTAAGACAAAATGTCTATTTTCTTTGCGAGTCTCAAGTCGTAACCATAAAAGAGTTAAGACCATGGAGTTAGTAGAGCCGTAGAGTGATCATGACCCTCTCAAAGGTGGAATTTCAGAGTTCAGTATTTTCTCGCCTGATCTATGGTCTCCAAAACAATATGTTTTTGTTACTAATTCTATTACATGTACGTAGTCGGATAACGTGTCAGATTAATTTATATAATATAATTAGTGATTTTCGGAAAATTTTCCAAAAATTGGGAAGATATGTGCATATTTTGAAGCATAGTGTGTGTGTGTGTGTGTGTGTGTGTGTGTGTGTGTGTGTGTGTGTGTGTGTGTGTGTGTCTGTGTGTGTGTCTGTGTGTGTGTGTGTGTGTGTGTGTTTGGGTGGTTGGGTTGGGGGTGGTTGGTGCAGGCACTGCAGGGCTGTCTGATTGTTTTTTGTTTGACAGACTGCTTAGACAGACAAATTTTTACCAATTTAAGTGTAAGAAAAAAACCAAATGGGTATTTTTAAACAAATTATTTTGAAAGTTTAATGACTAAAGCAACTGTCACATTACATGCCCTTTACACCGGCTGATTTACATGTGACTAACTGAAGTGAGTAAGTTTCATATTTAGCTCGACAGTTCATTTTGGTCATTACAGACCTATTTTGGTGTCTATAAGAAGTCATTTTTTATATTCCATCAAATATCATTTGGGATCAAATAAATCATCATCATGAAATATATTATATTATGACTTACATGTACTGTCATTTATGCAAATTACTTTTCAATTGTCTGATCATCAATCATCATTATCATCATCATGTTACATTCATCATCATCATCATTCTGAACTATAGTGATAGTGTAACCTGATGCAAGTCATTTCAGCCATGGCAATAGATGACACAAATCTAAATCTATTAACTTATATTATTAGCAAAAGCATCGGTATTAATGCAATAGGGAAATAAAAATTTACAATTGCATCCTTAGGTGACCGGAAATTTTTCTGGAAAAATATGTTGGTAAAATTTCTGGAAAATCTTCTTTTGGGAAAACTTTCCACAGAAAATTTTCCGATTCACAACACTAAATATAATTTTATTTCTAATAAACATATATGTAAATTTGGTACTTTTCAATATCTCTTCCATTTACCAAAGGAGAATTGAGTCCTTTTTGGAGGTTATATACGCAGCTGATCGTCTACGTCAAGCCATCAGTGATCAATACACTAACACCTGCAATTGAGATTTACTGAACTCATGTCCCCGGCGATTTCGCCAATTAGTCACATAGTGAAGGGATATGCATAATCACTGTACAGCTAGACAACTCTGGTTAAGACGACATGGCATGATTTCATTCACAGATACTTGGCTAGTGGATCGGGCGACACAACAGTCAGATTCTGGGACATTAACACTGAAACCCCTCAATATACGTGTGAAGGTACTAGTAAATGCTATAAACACCAGAGCTTGGTGCCACTGATTAACCTATTTCATACTGTATTTGATAGACAATACTGACTTCATGATGATACTACAGACCTGCACAAATTGAAAATGTGCGCAACCCATATTTGGGTTATGCAAATTTAGTTTAGCTAACCCATTTGGGCGTGCGCAACCTTTTTACATATATTGATGTACAAAGTAAAGAAAACTGCGTAACCCCAAAAAGGTTTACGCTAAAAATATTTGTGTAACCAAATATTTGCGAAGGACAAAATGGTTTATGGATAAAATGGCTTACACAATTTGTACAGGCCTGTATTAAGCATTTAATAGCAAAATTCAGTCAAACAGGAACCGATCTACCCATTAGTCAATTAACCAAATGCTAGTAAAACTGAAATCTGGATAATGAAAAGCAAGAATGGGCTAAATCATTGGCTAATAATTAAAATAAATTAAATTTTCTTGATTGGCAGATATCCTGACTAATTCCAGCATTTCAATTGCAAAGCAAAAATTCCTGTTTAGGTTGCTGAATTTTTAAGGCAGCAACAGCTTCCAGTCAAATTAGTTTCAAAAAATTCAACACCTTTCTTATATATTAAGACCCTAGTGTCTCTGGGCTATAGAATTGATAGTAGAGGTATTTGAATATAGATTTTCGGACAATGACTGACTGCAGACATGTTGATAAGTGACAAAGACGTGGTTAAAATATTTTATATTTGACTAACAAAAAGGGTATTTGGCTATTCTCCTTCGATCAATGCTCACCATTCTGTTACTTCTGATATACAGCTGGCCTTGACAGCGGCTCTAGGATTATAGACTTATAAAGCTTTACCGACTCCTGGGAACCGGGTACTCGGCTCCCAACTGCCGAGTACCCGTTTACCGTAGAGCTCATTCTTGTATGCATAGCAACAAGAGCAATACATGCTTTTTGCAGGAGAAGATTTTTAGTGTCTTTTGTTAAAGAAATCTAAGTCTTTGTCTGTGAAGTGATAGTTTGTGCGTTCTTGAGGATTTAACTGGATACTATGGAGAAAACCGCCTATGAAAACCAGGTTGTATCATTCTTTATTATCCATAGTTAAAAGACTTAGGTCTCTAAATTTCGCTGTGTCGCATGTCCTGATTTCTGACCCAGAGAATCTGGGACGTGTGCTAACAACGATATATGCCAGACGATCGCCTTCTTTAACCCCAACAGGCGATCGGCAGATATGAAAATAGGTGTTTGCTACAGTATTTCTAAAACGAATATCGGCTGACGTCGTTCTCCGTAGGATCCGAGCGGGTGACGTCACACCCGGTTCGCTCGGATGTTTATGTGAAGAAAATTTTTTCATTAAATCGCGCATCTCGTTCTGGGTGCTGCGTACTAAAAATGGTACCGGAAACTAGAATGTTCAAGTTTACGTGCGATCACGATCGGTTTGCGATGATCGGTGGTTTCAAAATTCTTGAGTAGATGCGTGGTCTGCGGTTTTACCGTGTGATACAGCAGTTTGTTATACATTTTGTTGTTTTCTTCACATATCGTTTGGCTTTCGTTAGGGAGTATAATTTATATTGATTGGTAAATATACCCCGAATGCTATGCGATATGATTCCTGGAGCCGTTACACATCCTGGAGGATCTAATATGGGTGTGTTTAATGCCCGCTTCGTTCTTGTCGTCATAATCAATGCGATCTTTGTTGTAACGTGGCGGGGTGGGGTGCGGGAGGGATACGGTTAATTTATGAGTCAAATTATTTGAAAATTAATTGTCTGCCTTCCATCCGGGTCTCGTTCCGCTTGTTTATTGTAGGTTTGTGCTTATTTTATAGGCCAAGCCAATCCCGCCATCATGTGACGAGTGCCATAAATTTGTCTGTTTTAGGTGTTCGCCCTGTAACCTAGACCATAGGTGTAATGTGTGCGCAGTGTGGTCCGTGGATATGATGGTTAAGTTCCTTGCCCAGAAGGACTTGGCTGGGTCTGACGCGGGGTCAGGCGGTCCGAGAGTAAATCGTGGAGCGCCCGGTTCGGCCGGTGGGGGTGCTCCACGTCCCCAGCTGGAGGTGGCGGAGATGGCACCGCCGGCGTGGTTTGGTCCGGCTATGCAGGGTTTTCTGCATAGCGTTCTGCCCACGCTGGTGTCGTCCCCGCTACCAAAGGTTGGGGGGCAGTTTCTCCCCATGCCTGGTACGGACCCTGTCCTTGGACAGGGTTCTGGACTGGTTACCGAGGGGGCCGTCTCGTACGGCCCCCTGGCAGTCCCGTCTGGCTCCGGCCAGACGGGTTCTGTTTCTCTGCGGCCACCTCCGGGTGGTCCAGTAGCGGTGGCCGGTCCGTCATGTGTGGGAGCCATCCGCCAGGACGGTCTACTCGTCTAGTGACGACTCTTCGGGGTCTGAAGACGAGGAGGAGAGGTTGCTGCGGCCTGTGATGCCGCAGATGGAGAATATGGAGGTCGATTCCGTCCTGGACGGAACCAGCCTCCATTTATCTGGCTTGGCGCAAGCCAGGGCAGCGGCTCCGCCTGTGGCTGAGGCTAATCTGGTACCGGGCACCGGTTCCGTGACGGTTGGTTTGGCACCAGCCGACACGGTAACGGGTCGGCCGGGCTGGGCGTGGTACTCACCTATCTCGTCTGGTCCGGCAGTCGGACGTGGGGTGCCATTGGCGCCCGTGTCTGCCTACGGTTCCGCGACTGCTACGGGTCCGTACGGTTTTCCGTGCGGACCTACCCCATGGACCGGAGTGTTTCATGGGGTGGCGGCGGAACCGTGTGGTACCGGAGTGCCTGGCGTGTCAGCCATGGCTCCTTGCCGGGAGGCCGTGGCTGGCAGGCCCGTGAACACGTCAACGGGTGACGTGTTTGCGGGTGTGTCTTCATCGGAGATAGATTGGTCAGAGGCTCTGGCATGGCTAGCCAGGGTTGACCCGTCTGTGGTTTCGGCCACGGCCGATGAAGATGCGCCCCGTCCGTCGGTTGCGTCGATCAGGACGGGGATTTTGCCCGCGGCCCGGATCCAGTCTGTGGGACTGGATCCACGGTTCATAGAATTGTTGGAGGCTATTTATAGCAAACAACTTATGACCAAGGGTCAGCTCCCTGCGGCCTCCAGGGAGGTGCGGGCAAGATGTCGTATTCCACGGGGGGAATACGACAGATATGGTGTAGTCCCGTCGGTCACCGAGGATGACCGATGGGGACTGGGCATTCAGAGTGCCGGGGCGGGTGGCCCCGGTCCGGCACTTGTGGACAAGGCTCAGGTACATCAAGAGGAAGTCCTGTCCCTATGCGATGAGGGTGTGAGGGCAGCTATGAGCGCTGTCAACCACTCTTATCGTCTCCTTCAGTCGGTGTGGGCTGAAGCGGGGGCAGGCCACCCTGTGCCACCTGTGGCGCTTTCGTGCGTAAATGACGGCCTGGTGCTGTCTATGGACGCATTGGCAAGGGTGCAAGCGCGAGTGACAAAATCCAGGGGGCAAATGGTCATTGACCATATGTGTCCGGCTACGGCAGTCAGGGAGCGTCTTCTTGGGACGCCCCTGACAGGGCCTAGCATCTTCGGTGGCCAGGCGCAGGCCATCTTAGAGGATACAGCCAGTAACGCGCAGAATCGGTTAGCGGTCAACCTGCAGCTAGAGCTAGTGCGGCAAGCGCACGCACTAGGGGCTGTAGGGAAACTGCTAGCGGGACAACCTTCAAAGAAGCAGAAGAAGCATAAGGGCAAGGCGAAAGCTAAGCCTGTTGCGACTTCTGCTTCAGCTGGCTTTTCTCAGCCGCCGCCGGCGAAGAAAGCCAGGAAGGTTGTAGAGGCGCCTACCCTCCCCAAGTTTGCTCCTGACCGCCCTAGAGGCGGGAAGGGGAAGGGGAAGGGTAAGTCCTCAAAGGGCGGACAGACGGGGCCGGATCGTACCTGAGGGTACGAGAGCTCCCTTCATACCCGTCTGGACCGCGCCTGTGCGACAGGAACAGCGGTGCCAGTTATACCCGTTGTGCCTAGAACGAAATGGTTCTCTCTCTCGTTAAGAGAGAGGGGGGGGGGGGGGGCGGACTGCGAGCCGGACAACCCCGTTAGACTTCGAGGCGTCTATGGTGGGTGGAAGGCTCATGCGTTTCGTCGAGGCCTGGCGAGGTGTGACGTCAGACAGTCTGGTCCTGGGATGGTTATCCCAGGGTTACATGCCGGAGTGGTGGGACTTTCCACCCCAAAATCTGTCTTTGGCACCTGTCTGGACACCCGTACCAAGGGAGCCAGACAAGTTAGAAGCCGTTCAAAAGGAAGTGTCGGGTTTGCTTCTGAAGGGAGCAATAAAACCAGCAAACCGGAACACTCCATTCAATTCACTTCTATTCAAACATGTTCCTTGTCCCCGAGAGCACAGGGGGATGGAGACCCATACTCAATCTCAGGCCATTAAATTGGTTTATCCATACGCCTCGGTTCCAGATGGAAACGCCGAGGTCGGTAATGGCGGGATTGAGGAAAGGAATGTGGTGTGTATCGATCGATCTGAAAGATGCATATTTCCACATTCCGATGAACAGGAGGTGTCACAGGTTTCTGAGATTTGCGTTTCAGAATCAAGTATGGGAGTTTATTGTTCTCCCATTTGGCCTGTCGACAGCTCCGAGGGTTTTCACAAGAGTGGTCCTTGCGGTGACAGCGTTTCTCAGAAAAGAGAACGTGGCGCTACACACCTACATAGACGACTGGCTGATCAAGGCAGACTCGGCAGCCAGGTTGAACGTGGATACTGCTCTGACTCTGAAGTTACTTTCAGATCTAGGCTGGATAGTCAACGAGGAGAAATCCGAGTTGACGCCCACTCAACATTTCGTTTATTTGGGGATGCGATTCGATCTCGAGGAGGGCAGGGTGTACCCGTCAGAGCCCAGAGTGGTGTCTCTGTTAGTCATCCTCAAGAGTTTTCGAGTGGGAAACCACATTCAGGGGAGGCGGTTCCTTCAGATGCTGGGCATGATGGTCTCCATGGAGCAGGTTATCCCGTACGCTGCTCTAATGCGAAGGCCTATCCAGTTGTATCTGATGTCTCTGTGGGAACAGAACCCCTGTCAAAACTGGTACCATTTTTGGAGCCGATAATGTCGCATCTTGTATGGTGGAAGGAGCGTCAGAATCTCCTAGTAGGGGTTTCACTGCACCTACCCCACCCCCAGCTGTCCGTGTACACGGATGCATCGCTGGAGGGGTGGGGTGCCTGCCTGGGAGAACACCAGGTCTCGGGCACATGGACTCTCCCGGAGAGTCAGCTGCATATCAATCTGTTGGAAATGATGGCAGTGGAACTGGCGTTGGAAGAGTTCCTTCCGATGATCAGTGGCAAGGTGATATTGATACGGTCGGACAATTCGACAGTAGTATCATATATAAATCGCCACGGCGGGACCAGGTCGCCCACTCTGTGTATCAGAGTGTGGCACTTGATTCAATGGTGCAGGAATTACTCGGTTGTTTTGAAAGCAGCTCATATTCCTGGCCGATTGAACATTCTGGCGGATGCTTTGTCTCGCAGAACAGAACGGTTCTGCGACGGATCTTCGAGCATTGGGGCAAACCCAACGTGGACTTGTTCGCCACAAAGGAAAATGCTCAAATCATGACATATGTCTCGCCGATTCCAGATCCAAATGCCGTCAATACAAACGCTCTGGCGATAAGCTGGAGAGGGATGCACGCGTACGCGTACCCACCCACCATTCTTCTACCGAAGGTATTGGTGAAGGTCAGGGAGGAACCGTGTCTGGTCCTGCTAATAGCGCCTTATTGGCCGAGCAGGGCGTGGTTCATGGATCTTCTAGATCTGTTGGTGGAAAATCCTGTGCAGTTGCCCGAGATTCCGAACATAATCTCCCAGGCCAAGGGACGCTTCCTACACGAGCGTCCCGAAATGTTCAAATTGACTGCGTGGATGTTATCAAACAACGTTCCACGTCGGAAGGCTTTTCTCGACAGGCTGCTGATTTCATCGCGGCTGCGAGAAGGAGGTCAACCTTCAAGTCATATAACAACAAGGTTAACAGATTTGCAGACTGGTGTGAAGAAAAGGGTATTGATACCTTTCAATCCACTATTCAGCAAATAGCAGACTTTCTCTGTGAGCTGTTCTTTTCAGGACTAGCTCCCGTCACAGTTGCTGGATACAAGTCAGCTTTGGCATCAGTTATCCCTTGTCTAGCCAACAGGGATAGTCCAGAGGTGGCCCAGTTAAATGTGATGTTGAAGGGAATGAGCAATCTCCGACCGAGACAACCGGTAGTCATTCCAGCCTGGAGACTATCTTTAGTGCTTAATGTACTGGCCAAGCACCCATTCGAACCGTTGCGTTCGGCTAGTCTAAAGCATTTGACTCTAAAGGCGGTCTTTCTATTGGCAGCTTCCTCAGCTAGAAGGCGCAGTGAGATCCATGCGCTTTCGGCAGAGAGGAACCGATTTATTGTTTCTGGAGAAGGTTTGCGTCTTCTGCCAAGAGCAGAATTTATGTCAAAGAACCAATCTTTGAGATATCCCGGCAAACCGATCATTATACCGAAGTTAACCAGGTTTGATCGTGATGCCAGTGTCTGGTGCCCGGTCCGTGCTTTGACTAAGTACAAGAAACGGACTGACTCGTTACGGTCGAACGATAGACATCTGTGGATCTGCCATAAAAAGTCTTATGGCGCCGCATCCATGGATACTATCTCTCGTTGGGTGGTCGAATGCATTCAGTTTACTCACGAGATGGCGACTGGGCACCAGGTGCAAGGCGTAAGGGCACACGATGTCAGAGGAATAGCCCCCTCGCCCGCCCTTTACAATGGTGTTCCGTTAAAGGACATCATGGCCGTTGCACAATGGCACTGTGAGTCCTCATTTATGGATTACTATATGAGGGATGTGTCAGACTCAGCCAATCCACTCGCTTTAGCTGTTTTGAAACGATAGTTAGTGACCACACTGCTCTTCACCCTTTTTTCACTTCCGTAAGAAAAGAACCTAAAGCAGGCATGGTCAAGCGAGAGGATGACAACCAGATTGTGTCACTGATGGCCGAACCAGTGAATGGTTGGAGGCGGTACGTCTGGAGTCCAATTATCATAAGGTAATTCAATAGTGAGAGTTTTTTGTATTATGGATGTGTATCATGTTCATTCATCTTATATATTCATGCTCATTCCCAGGCTAATACATGGAATATGCAGGGAGCAGTTAACCCTCTTGGCATATTTGTTTTTCAGGCGAGATATATGTTCGTGAGTTCTCTCCCTTTTCTTAGGAGGAAAAAGGGGGGGGGGGGGGGGCGGTGATGCGAATGTGATTCGGTTCCGTGAACTTGACGGTCCTTTTAGGTCTCCGTTAGTCAAGTTTGAAGTCTAAAATCTTTCTCCAAGGGGCAAAATTAGCATTTATGGCTTGCCCCTTCCCACCAGGTTACTGATCAAATCTGGTGTATATCAGAAGTAACAGAATGGTGAGTATTGATCGAAGGAGAATGAAGGAAATGTCAATTTCCCTTTCTCCGAGATCTAACAATACTCACCATTCTGTTACTGACCCAGCCTCCCAGCCCCACGGAGGCAAGCCATAGTTTTCTCTTGTTTGGTGGCTATGCAAACAATATGAGCTCTATGGTAAACGGGTACTCGGCAGTTGGGAGCCGAGTACCCGGTTCCCAAGAGTCGGTAAAGCTTTCTAAGTCTATAATCCTAGAGCCACTGTCAAGGCCAGCTTTATATCAGAAGTAACAGAATGGTGAGTATTGTTAGATCTCGGAGAAAGGGAAATTGACATTTCCTTCAATCTGTTGGCTAGACCATTGCAAAAGCCAGATCTGTGTGTGGTCAAGTACCAATATGTCAAAATATTTGCTTATTGATTTGTAGGCCAAGAGAAGACTACTTTTGGAATATTTACCACTGGAATTAATGGCTCGGTTATCGAGGCAATTATTTCAGTGACAAATTCTCAAAAAATCATTTTCTTTTGCCCTGCAAATGGACATTCCTCAAAACCAGTGTAGAGGCCGGCTTTGGCTTCGTCATTAAAGGGATAAACAATGTTGACCATTTTGACAAGAATTCTTCTGCATATTGCTGGTTGTCCAACAAATTTCAGAAAATGATTTTAAAAGATTCACCAGTTTCCTAATTATATTCAAACATTTAATTTGAGATGAATTAAATGAGATCAATCCTTTACGCCTAACGGATCACAAGTATCACTGGAAACAGCTATTGGACACACAAGATAATGATGTACAAGTAATTTATAAATAGACACCGCCTATGGATGTTCAATGGTACCAGGTTCATTGACACCAGTTAAAGGTCCGGCGATAAATTTAAAAAAATTTCTCATTAGCCTTGCAGAGACCAGTACTAGCTGACATGACCAGTAAAGGGTTAACGGTCAAATTGTACAGATCCAAAATTAACCCTTTAATCCTCAAATTTATTCAAGAAAATCTCAATTTTCTCATAGATCATTTGAATTTGCTGATCAAGAGTTTATTTTTGAAAATTTACGAGTGGAATGACTGGCTTGGTTATCAAACCAATAGTCGCTCTTGGGCTGAAAATGAACATTTATTTAGACCACTGTAAAAGCCATTTTTGGCTGGTTTTTGTGTTAAATGAGTGTGTAACATTTCTTTGTGGAGTCCATGAAGTGTTGCTGTCTGGCACTTATCATGTGTTATGTACATCGTGTTCACTCAATTGTTAGCCTTTATTCAAATGCAGTCAAAGAGATGCATATATGTGAGTGTTAGTGTTGTACAAATCTAAAACTCCATCACATTAACATAAGAGGGTTTTGTTTCAGCACATAAACACTGGATTCTGAGTATAAGCTGGTCCCCTGATGGATGTAAACTGGCATCAGGTTGTAAGAATGGACAGGTGAGAATACATGACTATCACCCACCCCTACCTCCCCTCCTCTCCCTCCCTGAGCTGTATCTAAAAAACTACTAATCTGAATCAGTCTAAATTTTAACATAGCGAAGGAACTTACCCAGATTTAATTGTATCCGGTTTATTGGCTGTGATCTGGATAAAGTAAACCGGATACCAGCCATTTTTTACCTGCATTGTGCACGTAAAAAGGTCTTATTTCAACCCATGCTCTCTCCCTCCTTCCCTCGCTCCTCTCCCTCACTCACTCCCTACCCTCTCTGAGCACTATAAAAAACCTACTAATCTGAATCCGATTTAGATCAAATTTTAACACAACAAAACCAAATCGGACACGTAGTTTCCGAGATATGCATATAGACTCAGTCACTCACTCACTCACTCACTCACTCCGCTCACACTTGATTAGATATTTGATCAGACAACACTTGTGCCTCTATACACCAATGATATTGGACATGTAATGGGTTAATGGCACTATTTGATAAAGCTACTTAAGACAGATTGGTCTGTGGCTACAGTTGGTTTCAGTGAAATTGTTTTCTAAATAGTCTATCACATTCGTGTTTAGCATACATTGTGTGAATTAATTTATTAGCTCACCTGGCCAGAATGGCCAAGTGAGCTTATGGCATGGCGACCGTCCGTCTGTCAGTCCGGCGTTCGTCAATTTTTGCTTTAAAACGCTACTCCTTATTAACCGCTTGGCGGATTTCAACCTGATATGGCTGGAAGGACCCTAGGCGGGGGGGGGGGTAGACTTCAGAACTTGTATACAGAATTTTGATTAGTCAATTTTTCTGGCAGCCATCTTGGATTTTCTGGAAATCACTTAAAAGCCTACTCGATAACCACTAGACCGATTTCAATCAAATTTATATGAATGAACCCTAGTCTAGTATGCTTCAGAACTTATGTACAGAATTTTGATTGGTCCATTTTTCCGGCAACCATCTTGGATTTTCTGAAAAATGGCGGGAAGTCGTTTAAAACGCTACTCCTCATTAACTGCTTGAGCAATTTCAACCAGACTTGGCTGGAAGGATTCTAGGCTGGTAGATTTCAGAACTTGTATACAGAATTTTGATTGGTCAATTTTTCGGGTGGCCATCTTGGATTTTCTGAAAATTTTGGGAAATCAGTTAAACGGCTACTTCCTCATTAAACCGCTTGAACGACCTCAAGCAAATTCAACTGGAATGACCCTAAAGTGCTATGCTTCAGAGCTTGTATATAGAATTTTCAATTTATTCCGTGGCCATCTTGAATTTTCCGATAAATGGCTGAAAATCGTCTACTCATTAACTACTTGGCGATTTCAACCAAACTGGCTGGAACGAGCCTATGGCGGTAGGCTTTAGAAGATGCATATAGAATTTTAATAGGTAAATTTTTCCGACAGACATTTTGGATTTTCTGAATATTTTGGGAAATCAGTTAAAAGGCTACTCCTCATTAACCGCTTGGCCGATTTCAACTAGACTCAGCTGGAAGAACCCTGGGCCTGTACGCTTCAGAACTTGTATACAGAATTTTGACGGGTTGATTTTGATGGTGGCCCTCTTGGGTTTTCCGATAAATGGGAATTCATATAAAATGCTACTCATTAATCGCTTAGGCAATTTCAACCAATTTTGGCTGGAAAGATCCTATTGTTGTAGCCGCTGGAATTTCTATTCAGAATTTTGATAGGTCAATGTTTTGGCAGCAATCGCTGAGTTTTCCAGAACCATTTAAAAACGGTACTCCTTTAATCAATAACCCGATTTCAACAAAACTGGTGAAACGATCCTATGACGGTAGGCTTCAACATATTAAATGAGAGTCTTGATTGGCCAATTTTTTGGTGGCCATCTTGGATTTTCCGAAAATCATCCATCATGTCTATTTATATGCAAATGGATTAAATGCCAATGGTCCAGGTGAGCGCCACAGGCCCTTGGGTGTCTTGTTTTAAAAAATAATATAATTAATATTTCTGTTTCATCTTATAGATTAACATATGGAATCCTGAAACAGGCAAGCAACTAGTCAAGACATTAACGGGACACAGGCAATGGATTACATGGTTGTCATGGAAACCTTTGCACTTGTAGGTAAAATAATCTCACTCGCTATGGAAATTCTTAGCAGTACATATATTAAAAAATTACAATGCCAGTTGTCCTATAGTGTTTTAAGTGGTTTAGCAATTGTAATGTTGAAGGATGATATCTGATTTAACAATAGAGTACCGTAGCAATGGAGCAATGCAGTTTTAACTATGCGCAGCCCATCTCTAGCTAAGCTCCACCAATGCTTTGTCCGTGTTGGGATCGATCATGCCCTCCCAGAATCTCAATTTCCAGAAAACTATACAGGTAAGCTGTTGAATATTTTGATCAACAGCGCCCCGTCAAAATAATTTAAAAATATAACCTACAGAATGTGTATTAAATAGAAAAGACATACAATTTGTACAACTTGACGGACTACATGTATTAAGTGTTTATGACGAACTAAATCTTATCATTGATTCAGGACGTAATTGATTATGACATCAGCCTGCATGTGACATAGTTGATTATGACATCAGCCTGCATGTGACATAGTTGATTATGACATCAGCCTGCATGTGACATAGTTGATTATGACATCAGCCTGCATGTGACATAGTTGATTATGACATCAGCCTGCATGTGACATAGTTGATTATGACATCAGCCTGCATGTGACATAGTTGATTATGACATCAGCCTGCATGTGACATAGTTGATTATGACATCAGCCTGCATGTGACTAATGATGTTAATTTTCTGGAAGATTTTCCACCTATGTCTTAGATGTAGTTTTTCGTATTTGCTGAAAGGAAACAAGTTAAATACTTAATTAGAATTATTTTTTTCAAATCAGTGAACAAACGACGTCATGTGCATTATGTATATCAAATTACAAAATATTTAGTGATAAATTTAAATGGTTAAAGAGCTGGTGGAATGAAAGCTGGTGGTCAGAAATCCAGTTTTAAAGAACTGTAGACGAAAGACTGGTGTGCATTTTGAAAACAATTTGACTGAAAGTTGTTGCTGTCTTACATGTAAGCCCTGTAAGCATTATTAACCCTTTTAATGCTACAGTCCCAGAAAACTGAATTTCAAGACAATGATACAGGCAAACTGTTGAATATTTTGAAACTAATTTGACTAAAACATGTTGCTGGTGCATTTTTTCTATTAATTAGTTTACGTTAAAAATAATTCTAAGAATAAATAAAACAATTTATGCAATGAGATGGGAAATTAAGTTTCAGATAAAAACTGGAAAATTTTCCGCGAAAAATTTCGGGCTAACTTTCCGGAACCGACTTACATCATTACATGTGACATACTTGACTATGACAGCCTGCATGTGACATAGTTGATTGTGATGTCATGATTGATCAATAGACTGGAATTTGTTCAAGAAAATTTCAATTTTCTCAAGGAAAATGTCCTTTTGCAGACCAAGAGAAGACTATTTTTGTAAATTTACCAATGGACTCGGTTATCAAGCCAGTCATTCAGTGGTAAATTTTCAAAAATAGTCTTCTCTTGCTCTGCATATGGACATTTCTCAAGACGACTGCAGAAACTGTTTTTGGCTGATATGAGAGTTAAAGGGTCAAAATATTTGCTTTGGAATGTCCATTTGCAGGCCAAGAGAAGACTATTTTTGAAAATTTACTATTGGAATGACTCGCAACATTACTGAGCCAGTAATTCCAGTGGTAAATTTTCAAACATCTTGGCCTACAAATATACATTCATCATGCTCACTGAGAACTTGACTGACTTGACCATTAAATGGTTAAAGATATTCCATTCATAAGTTTCAAAGACCAGGATGCATTCAAACTGTTGGAAAAATTAGGTTTAATAAGAATTGGAAAATTTGGTAGAATCACCTTTTTATTCCCTCGAAAACAAAGTTTGAGGTGATGTAGAAATGCGCCCGTTCGTACTGATTGATTTCACATCAAGAGTATATTTACCACCCTGATACAAATTTCCCAAATATCGACGGAGCTTCAATACTACTCAGAATTAAAAGGAAATGGCCACCACTGGGCAGGTTACTCAACAGACAGTCCAGCGGATATGCGGCCCAAACTTGCGCATGCGCGGGACTGTCTCTTTCCCGTCTCAAATGATTGACCTGCCATTGCAACACGCTTTCATAGATTTGCTTTTGCTTTTGATCTTTTTGAAGCTTTAAGTTGTTCTGCAACTTGATTTTGACTTGTTCTAGTATTTCTGACGCTGCCAAGTTGCCGGAGGATGCTCCCGGTCCTAGCCATCAGGTGTACTTTAGTAAATTTATTGATAAAAAATGTGCGTGTTGACTCGGATGGTATATACGGGATTCGCGCTAACACGTTGATACGTCTATATTAGGCCAGCTCTATATATTAGCTAACGCATGTTGTGCTTTGTATTTTCAGACACATTTAGCTGATTTCTAACATGTATCCTTATTAAGTATGGAGAGTAAATTTTCAGTCATTTTATTTCTAAAAAAATTTTTGGAAATTTTATGACTGAGTGTTGTGTTATTTATGTCTCTTGATGGTTTGCATAGCTTCATTGTGTTTATAAAGTTCAACTACTAATGAATCTTTGTATTGAGTGTGGAGTCTAGCATTCGCCTCTCAAGTATTCAAGTTCAAATTCTAAACATCTCCCTTGTCTTCATGACGGAAGTTTTTAGGATTTGTTTACCTTTAGTCAGGTCCATAGTTTTTCTATGGGCCTGGCTTATCGTTTTCATCTATGGGTTTAAGTTTTCTGTAAGGAATTTATTAGCCTTCTGCAATTGGTTTTTTGGTTCGTCATAACTAAAAACTAATTGTTTCCGTTTATGTCTTTTCAGAGGGTGACCTTTCTTTTCCATGGAACTACTTCTTCTGGAGTAAGTTTCACGGCTAAGCCGGCTTGGAGCCAATGGCCATCCATACTGTATCCCTCGGCTTGCCGAGAGTTACCGTGAGGAAGGCCTGGATTATGACGTCATGCATGTAGCTCCCCCCATCACGCCGTAGATCCGGCTCCTGGAATAGCCACGGCACAAGCCATGCTAGCCCTTGCGAGTCCGTATGGCTTCCCTGGCTATCAAGGGGTATTTCCATCTCCAGCTGCTACCCCACCAGTGAATGTGGTTGAGGATGACGAAGGCCCTAGGCTCGTCAAACATTCACAGGTGGTCATCAAGGAGGACTGGATGCTTGCCAATGGGTGGTGAACATCAAGCCGGAACGCCAGGCGGATCCATCGGCTTCCCTGCGGGACCAGCGCCCATGGTTGGGAGGGAAGCCGGTGACAAGCACGATACCATCTCTCCCATATACGGAACATATCGTGGATATGTTCGCTGCGGCAGAGACGTCCATTCAGCCGACGGCCTATCCCGTTATTTCTCATGACAGTGGACCCAGAGTACAGGATTCCTGGGCTCAAGGGTGTCAGTGTTGGTACCTCTTATTCACCACCTTCAATGGTAGATGAAAAGAGAAAATCTGTCCCCACCCTCAATTGACGATATACACAGATGCATCAATGAAGTGATGGGGGAGCTTGCCTGGAAGAAGACAGCATCAGGGCTTTGGAATCTTGATCAGTCAAAAGACCATATCAATCTGCTAGAAATGCGAGCAGTAGTCTTAGCCATGGAATACTTCCTAGAGAAGGTCACGGGAAAGATTGTTCTGGGTCAATCTGACAGTACAACAGTAGTGACTTACATAAACTGCCAGGGCGAAACGAAGTCTCTGTATGATGACATGGAAATGGCTTTGCTGGTGCCTAGGTCATAGGATTTCCCTGAAAGCAGTTCATATTTCGGGAAGGCTAAATCTATTAGCAGACTCATTGAACCGAAGACTGAGCATTCTTCCGATGGAATGGCAACTAAATCAGTGTGGCAGACCATCTGTTCAACCACTGAGGCAAACCCAACATAGATTTATTCGCAACAAACAAGAATGCGAAGATGACGACGTACGTCTCCGATTCCAGATCCGAGTACTATCGCAATAGTTGCGCTAGCTATCAGCTGGGAGGGAATGTATGCATACGTATCCCCGCCAGCAATCCGGACTCCTCTCCAGAAAATCAGGTAGCAAAAATGCCAAGTGCTTCTGATCGCCCCAAATTGGCCAAGCCGATCATGGTATACGTATCTGTTGGACTGGTCTGCAATCCTGTTCCTCTGCCGCTGATAGACGACATAATCTTCCAGGGCAAGGCTTTGCACAACAACCCGGCAATGTTCCAATTGACTGCGTAGATGTCAAGGAATCAGCAGTTAAAGAGGGCAGCTGAGCAAGCAGCCATGTTTATGGCAAGAGCCAGAATGGGGTCAAACTCCAGAGCATATAATTATAAAATCAACAGATTTGCTGAATGGTGCTCAAAAAGATGTATTAATCCAATGGATGCATATATTCAGGTAGTAGCCGATTTCCTTTGTCACCTTTTTTATGCCTATAGCCTCAAGCCTAGCTCTATGCTGGCTACAAGTCAGCTTTAATGTCAGTTATTCCTTGCTTCGCTAATAGGGGAAGTGATGACGTATGTAATCTAAATACTTTAATCAACGGCATGGGTAATCTAAGACCAAGGAATCTTCCAGTTATTCCGTCTTGGAGTTTATCGTTAGTACTTCAAGTATTAGCGGATAAACCCTTTGAAGCACTAAGCTCCATTTCCATGAAAATGTTGATGCTTAAAACAGTTTTTCTGATTGCTGCAGCTTCAGCCAGACGAAGAAGTGAAATACATGCTTTGTCAACGGAGCCCGACCGTTTTGTGGTTACAGGGGAAGGCCTCAGCCTTCTATACCTAGAGTTAACTTTAAAATATCCTGGTCAGCCTATAGTTTTACCCACTTTGACCAGGTTTGATCCTAATTCAAAGGCCTGGTGTCTTGTCCATGCATTAACACGTTATAAACAATGTACACAGGAATGGCAGACGGACCCTAGTGCTGTATGGCTATCTTACATGGAACCTCATGGGAGAGCTTCTAAAGATACCATTTCTAGGTGGATTGTGGAATGCATCCAGCATTGCCACAATGCCGCCACGGGAAAACAAGTTGACATGGCCAAGGGTCACCGTGTCCGTGGCGTAGTGAAATCCACGGCTCTGTTTAACGGAGTGCCGGTGGATGACATTATGTCAGTAGCACAATGGCACTGTGAGTCTAGTTTTACAGATCATTACCTCCGTGACGTCAAATCCGCTTGCCTTATCGATTTTACATAAACGTTGAACTGTATATATTTACAAATATCGTTCATACGGCTGTTGACTCACACACACTGCAATTTAGTGGGGGAATCCCCACTTCTCCGTACTGTTCCTATCATCGCCAGCGGTGATTAAAGGGAATCTCGTCAAAATAGTTTAGTCCTATATTTGGTGATGGTTATTTTTTGTCAATTTACTTACTAATATGGTGATGGTTCGTGTTTGTTGTGGTTCCATCTGAGAGTATACGAAATAAAGCTTTCGTCCGATGTCTTATAGTACTTTAGCACAAGTACATTGAGCGCATATAAGACATTGAGGTCATCACTCCCTCCTTTTCCTAAGGGGGGGGGTGGGGGGTGGGTGCGAGGAGTGCATGTTATACTGTCATTACTCTCAACATCGGTCATGTTAGCCGATGTCCAAGTCTTTTCCTGATTGTGTTTACATATGCAATTTCAGATGTTTTTTGTGCTCCAAAAGCAAAAGAGCTTGCTCTTCCATGGATGAGCCGGTTTTCTGACCTTTGCCTCCCTCCCGCCGAATTCTGGCTATGTCATAGAGTATCTGGGTGGTAAGTATACTGTTGATGTGAAATAAACGAAATCACAGATTTCTTTTTTCACGAGAGAGTTGATACTTATCACCCTGATACGATCCCAGCCGCTCCACCCCACAGAGGCACAGTCTATCAGCGTTTTATGTTGCAATTTTTCAGCCGATGATTTGGAATAGAAAGGGACTGCCCTGTACATGCGCGAGTTTGGGCCGCACATCCACTGGACTGGCAGTTGAGTACTGTAGCTCGCCGGGTAGTGTCGGGCCGTTCCGGTGTATCATGTCGACTCGCTGCGCCGCAAGTGCACGACGAGTGATGATGCTGGTTAGCATCCGGTCTCGGGGTGACGGACCTTGTACGAGATTGCCCTGCGGGAAACAAAAACCAGCTCCTAAGGCCGGTGGAACTCAATCATTCCGGTGGGGCCGTGCGACCATCGTCGCGAATATTAAACACAGCTGTCTCATCCCAAGAATTTGTGTCACCAGTATGCCTGTCCATAGCAATTTCGTGATCTATGGACTTACAACATTTGATTTGGTGACCTAAAAATATACGTCTATACAAGGAGTTTACGTAAACAATTATAAATATGCTAGATAAAACTACAGTAAGAGCATACGAAAATACGAGACATAGAGGCAGGTATATGAACTTTTAAACATGGGGCTCCCGAAGGTACCACACAGACTCATAGGTCTGCAGGTGTATCCCCACAAGGGAGGCTCCCGTACACGAGACATAGCTATTTAACTTAATATAAGTTATTATACCTCTAAGCTGAAAGGAAGACGGTTATCTCAGATGAAAAAGTGATGTGCCTCAGGCGGGCACTACTAGTGCTAGTTTGGGTGAGGAGTATTATCCTGGCATGGACCGTCGTCGCTGAATCCTTGCGAGAGGCACTTGCCTCCCACGGGCCTCCGTCTCGGGAAGGTGTCGCCATGGCTTAAAGCGGGAGAAGAATAGTAGGCAAAAATGGGCCCACTCTAATATTTCAAACAAAAAAAATGCTTTAGAAAGAAAAGACTATACCTAGTGAGATTATGACTATAGGGGTGCGTACTGGTTTACGTGAAGACGGGACGGGTGATTCCCGATGGATTCCGTCATCGCCGTCTTATGTGATTCTTAATATGCTGAATTAGTAGTTGCCGCTTTATTTCTGCAAGCCTTCTGCTTTGCTTAATTCCTTTT
Organism: Chaetoderma sp. LZ-2023a; assembly: GCA_034401795.1. NCBI lineage: Eukaryota > Metazoa > Mollusca > Caudofoveata > Chaetodermatida > Chaetodermatidae > Chaetoderma > Chaetoderma sp. LZ-2023a. Next base: position 15,112,233 of record CM067370.1, read on the forward strand.
AGTTATTTTCAGAACAAGAATTATTTTAGGCCGCAACTGGCTGATAGCTATCTAGCTATTAGACACGGCTGTCACGGAGAACAGATGCCCTAAGACATCAATACTGTAGACAGCGCTCATACATGTTACTTAGTAGGATCTCCGAACTGGGTAAGAATCCGGACATTCCGCTTCGTAACCACATAAAACATTACAAGACATGGGTTACATTTCGTGAAAGCATTATTAGGCCATTTCTCTTATCATTATAGTGGGGGGGGTGGGGGTGGGGGGTAAGAGAGACAAATACCCACCGTAAATGTCCTTCCCGCAAGGGCGTGGCGGATCTAAATATCATGCCCAGACATTTTAACAGAGTTCGGTGGGAATATGTATCTCGCCCATCACCGGTCCTATGGAACTAACCGTTTAACCTGTCGTTAGGTTTATATACAAGTTGCCAGTTTTGCACTGCGGTGCGGGAGGATTGTCAGTAAATAAAATAATAATTAATACATGTGTTTTCGCAGTGCTTTCCTACATTGGCTTAAAGTACTATCTACTAAGTATCCGAAGATACACGGGAGTGTGTGTGATACCGCACCCTAGCCATCACCGCTCAGAAACCCCAATAGTTTCCCAGAGTCGGATCAACCCATGGTGCGGATAGGGTCATCCAAACAATTAAGAAGCTACAAGGCTATAAGGAGCATGAAGAGAGACAAAATCTTACTTATGAGTCTTACCGGAGTGCGGGGCTAGATTATCGCACTACCGGAAGAGAAGAAGAATATATTACACAGTATGTAATGAAGACAGTGTCTCTAATTGTTTTGAACATATCCTATCAAGCTGTATATAGAACAGGTTAGTCGGTAGCATGCCAGGCTAAACAGAGTTATAGCACGGACAGCAACCTTAGTGAAAAAGTGTTGGTGGCGGGAGAAAGTGCTGCATATATAAGTGTTGCTGTATAGTGTTTCTTACGTGCACTGCAGTCCTATATTTTCTATAACTAAGCAAAACATGTGAATGCTGTATAGTGTTTCTTACGTGCACTGCAGTCCTATATTTTCTATAACTAAGCAAAACGTGAACGGATGGCCACTGGCCATATATATACGTAATCTAACCAGAACAAACAATACGGTGTCAAATGATTACGATATATACACCTGTGCAAAAGTTAAGCACCACCCTATTTTTACGCACATGCGAGGGTATATTCATGTGCTATGAAGAAAGCAATAGCATAAACATTTATGTACCCATCCATCTTAGTGCAAGAGGTAATAATGCAACTAGAGGAATGCTGATTATGATGGTGGGGAAACACTGTATGTTTTTGTTTGAACTTGAAAACGAGGCCTGAATATGGTTACGTTGACACAACTGACAACTATTGCCCTACAGTTGACACACGTGGCTAGATTGTCATTAATGGTGTCTGAAAACGAAGTTTAACATCTGTGCACGAGTTTGAGACTGTCATTATTAATACCGGGTATATCCACCTTGTGCCTGGATGACGGCCTGGACACGACGTCTCATGCTGGTCACCAACCGACTGATACACCATTGTGGTATTCGTTGCCATTCAAGATGGAGTGCGTCTGTTAATTCCTGTAGGTTCTGCACAGGAGGATCCCTCCTTCTCACCATGTTTCCCAGAATGTCCCAGATATGCTCAATAGGGTTCATGTCAGGGCTCCTTGCTGGCCATGGTAGGGTTTCGATGGCATTCTGGCGGAGGTATTCATGCACAGCTCTAGCACGATGTGGTCGGGCGTTGTCATCCATGAATATAGGGTGGGTTCCAGGTGCATGATTTACAAAATGAGGGACCACAACTCTATCCAGTATGGAATCTTGATATCTTTGTCCATTTAGTGTTCCAGGTACAGTCAACAGATCCAGCTTACAATCAAATGAGATGCACCCCCATATCATAACGGAACCTCCACCAAATGGAACTTCTCCCATGATGTTACGTTGGTCGTACGCCGTGCGTCTGGACCTCCATACACGAGTTCGACCATCTGTGGCATGAAGCAGGAACCGACTTTCATCGGACCAGTGTACCCGTCTCCAGGATCTCATGTTCCAGTGTCTTCTTTCGTTGCACCACCTCAGCCGCTCCTCTTTGTGGTGTGCAGTGAGGAGAGGACGTCTGACAGGTCTCCTAGCTTTCATGCCAGCAGCATACAGTCTCCTTTTGACGGTAGACATTGACACTCTATTGCGCGTTTCCCATTGCTGGCTGAGCACTCTGCTGTTGGTGAATGGAGATCTCCTAACAAGGCGTACTAGGGCTCGATCATCACGGGCAGTAGTCTTCTTCGGTCTTCCAGATCTAGGCCTGTCCTTCACCTCGTTAGTTTGCCCATGTTTTGCAATCAAACGACTGATTACAGTATGGTTAATGTTCAGCTGTCTGCCAATCTCTCTGCATGACATACCAGTGGTATGCATGCCTATGATTTGCCATTTCACACGATCACTTAACCTTCGTCTTGCCATAGCGGTTCACAATCAAGAGCTAATTCTCTCTGTACAAATAAACCACGGTCATGAACACAAAATTCCTAATCTTGTCGCCTAAATCTGTATGTAATGTTCTACACCTCAAACTGGACTTTTACATAACTGAACACGTGTGCTGTTTCCCGCCACGCACGGACATCAAGCGGCGTGAAGTCATGCATGCATGTGCATTTCGTACTTGGAATTATGTCAGCTAACGCGGGGACAAAAAGTATGGCAGCCTAGTTGTACCATCATGTTTCTACATTCTATTGTTTTTGCTGGTGCTTAACTTTTGCACAGGTGTATATATGTTAATACAGGTTAACGAACCTACAGTACTATAGTGCGGTTAGTAACACATTGAGGAAAATGATAATAATTATTAACAAATACAGAAATTATAACTATCGGTCCTAAGACCGTTGCGGTTCCTTTTAGTCATCGGGACCAGGTTTTTACGGATACAATATAATTAACAAAACCTATATAGAGAAATAATTAAACTGAAGTATAGTTACTTGAATACTTGGTAGTCATTCCCAAGTTAGGCTACCGTGTTACTGAAATTGATGCGTCAATCCGTAGTCGACGTGAGATGATGCGCTCTCCGGAAGCTGGAAAGTTCCCGCAGGTTGGTTCCCGCAAGCAAGATTCCTGCAAGAACACTCATGGTGGGTGAAGGACATCGCTCAGCACTGTAAGCCTAATAGAATGTCTAACGAGCAGTCAGTAAAAGATACGATAGTACTGCGTGGTGAAGAAAGTTCCCGTACACCGATGGTACAGATGGAAAGTGTAAACAACCTGATCACTAGTGGGGGTTGTTAGAGGCAAATGAAGATACAAAACAAAGCTTCACGGTGCTGGGTACGTCAACCAGCTCTGAAGACGCACCGGGCAGAGTTTACTTGATGCGGTCGAAAGAACTGACACAATGTGTGCGGCGGCGATTGAAATACCACTTTTAGGCGTGGCCGGCAGATCCGGCGAGTCATCCATCAAAGAACATCCTGTCTCTACATCTGTAGACTCACATATTCAGGCAGCAAAGGCCTTACCACACTTTTGTGTTCCGAATGTGGATGTTGGTTTTCGTGAGCAATTATCAAAAGTTCCAAATTCTCCCGCAGATAGGGAGTTACAAAATTGTTTTAGTGCGTTGTTTGGAAAACTGCACTCTACGGGATAAAAACCTAACTCATAGCGAAAGAAGACGCGTATCGTGCTTATTAGTAGTTGGTACAGATCCAACATGTTCGGCCCCTGGCCGAGGATTCTCTCAATCACTGGATCACTTCTTTTATACTCTCCGTGACGGCGCAGGCTCCATCCAATCATCGTTCGAGCAACAGCCAATCAGCGGGCAGCTAATAATAGTGCAGTCGAACGTTCTAGAACATTCTAGAAGTTTTGCATCCACGTGGTTATGACATCACAGCAATATTTTGAAGATAATCATGAAGAGTTTCCCTGGATAACTCAGCCATTTCTCAACCGATTTTGAAATGGTTTACAGATTTAGAAAGCCCGTTGAATTCCTGTCTTGATTAATGCCAGATTTAACGGGAAAGGAAATCAATAAGGATTACAGGGTACCATCTCGGTACACTAAAAGTGCCATCCTATCTAGGTCACAACTACGCGCTCCATAGAAACAGAGTCCCGGCGCGTGCATGCACATAATGCGTTTTAACAAACTTAGTCGTTTTTCGACACGCTGTCTCTCCCATAGGCCTATATATGCTTATAGCCTTACCCAGAGGGGCGTGTTCAGGGAACGAATCCAGGACGGGCGGCGCATACCCAGCTTAGGTGGTACAGCCGGTATCTGACCGGTCGATCCGAACTACAGTACCCTGCCAAGTGGGGGTGGTTTCTTTTTAATTCTGAGTCTTATTGAAGCTAGATCGATATTGGGGAAATATCATAGAGTATCAGGGTGGTAAGTATCAACTCTCGTGAAAAAGGGGTCCGTGATTTCGTTTATTTCTTGAGAATAACTTGTGTTTTCCTGCATCGATCTGAACTAGCTTCGCATTACGAATACGGAGGCCAAGTTCGGTTTGCGTCAGATTTACCCAGCGTTATTTGTCCTTGAAAGTATGGAATTCAGAAAATTATCCATTTTCAGACAATAACTTGTGCTTTCCGGCACCGATTTGAACCAGCTTCAGTGTACCGCTTACGAATATTCTATCAATTCACGTCAAATTTACCCAGAGTTGTCCCCCCCCCCCCCCCTTACAAAAAAATAAACGTTAATTGACAGTTTCCAGGGAATAACTTGTGTTATGCTAAAACGATTCGAACCAAATTCCGAATATAGTTTAATACTACCGAAGCGGATGTCAAGTTCGTGTTCCATTACTTTTCGACAGTATTTGCCAGAGTTACATGTATCACCCTTGAAAAATACGAACTTCTCCAGACATTAACTCATGCCAGACTAAAGGGATTTGAACCAAATTAATAATTTAGATTAATAGTATTAAGACAGAGGTCAAGCTCCTGTTTTGTTAGTTACCATCAATAATTGCCAGAACTATCACCCTTGAAAAACACAAACTTCACCTTACAACAAACACTGTAATGTAAGCATATATACCGGTTATAGGTATAAGTGAATTGCCCAGATTCGTTACATGTCATTTCAACAAAGGCAGGAATCGAGGTGGTTTGTATTGCTTGCAATGCTTTGTTAAGCGGGTATTGTGCAGCTAGTAAGATGGTATAGAGGAAGGATTGTGCAGCTAGTAAGACGGTATAGAGGAAGTATTGTGCTGCTAGTAAGACGGTATAGAGGAAGTATTGTGCTGCTAGTAAGATGGTATAGAGGAAGTATTGTGCTGCTAGTAAGACGGTATAGAGGAAGTATTGTGCTGCTAGTAAGATGGTATAGAGGAAGTATTGTGCTGCTAGTAAGATGGTATAGAGGAAGTATTGTGCAGCTAGTAAGACGGTATAGAGGAAGTATTGTGCAGCTAGTAAGATGGTATAGAGGAAGTATTGTGCTGCTAGTAAGACGGTATAGAGGAAGTATTGTGCAGCTAGTAAGACGGTATAGAGGAAGTATTGTGCAGCTAGTAAGACGGTATAGAGGAAGTATTGTGCAGCTAGTAAGACGGTATAGAGGAAGTATTGTGCAGCTAGTAAGACGGTATAGAGGAAGTATTGTGCAGCTAGTAAGACGGTATAGAGGAAGTATTGTGCAGCTAGTAAGACGGTATAGAGGAAGTATTGTGCAGCTAGTAAGACGGTATAGAGGAAGTATTGTGCAGCTAGTAAGACGGTATAGAGGAAGTATTGTGCAGCTAGTAAGACGGTATAGAGGAAGTATTGTGCACCTAGTAAGACGGTATAGAGGAAGTATTGTGCAGCTAGTAAGACGGTGTAGAGGAAGTATTGTGCAGCTAGTAAGACGGTGTAGAGGAAGTATTGTGCAGCTAGTAAGACGGTCTAGAGGAAGTATTGTGCAGCTAGTAAGACGGTATAGAGGAAGTATTGTGCACCTAGTAAGACGGTATAGGGGAAGTATTGTGCTGCTAGTAAGACGGTATAGAGGAAGTATTGTGCAGCTAGTAAGACGGTATAGAGGAAGTATTGTGCAGCTAGTAAGACGGTATAGAGGAAGTATTGTGCAGCTAGTAAGACGGTATAGAGGAAGTATTGTGCAGCTAGTAAGACGGTATAGAGGAAGTATTGTGCAGCTAGTAAGACGGTATAGAGGAAGTATTGTGCAGCTAGTAAGACGGTATAGAGGAAGTATTGTGCAGCTAGTAAGACGGTATAGAGGAAGTATTGTGCAGCTAGTAAGACGGTATAGAGGAAGTATTGTGCAGCTAGTAAGACGGTATAGAGGAAGTATTGTGCAGCTAGTAAGACGGTATAGAGGAAGTATTGTGCAGCTAGTAAGACGGTATAGAGGAAGTATTGTGCAGCTAGTAAGACGGTATAGAGGAAGTATTGTGCAGCTAGTAAGACGGTATAGAGGAAGTATTGTGCAGCTAGTAAGACGGTATAGAGGAAGTATTGTGCAGCTAGTAAGACGGTATAGAGGAAGTATTGTGCAGCTAGTAAGACGGTATAGAGGAAGTATTGTGCAGCTAGTAAGACGGTATAGAGGAAGTATTGTGCACCTAGTAAGACGGTATAGAGGAAGTATTGTGCAGCTAGTAAGACGGTATAGAGGAAGTATTGTGCAGCTAGTAAGACGGTGTAGAGGAAGTATTGTGCAGCTAGTAAGACGGTCTAGAGGAAGTATTGTGCAGCTAGTAAGACGGTATAGAGGAAGTATTGTGCACCTAGTAAGACGGTATAGAGGAAGTATTGTGCAGCTAGTAAGACGGTGTAGAGGAAGTATTGTGCAGCTAGTAAGACGGTATAGAGGAAGTATTGTGCAGCTAGTAAGACGGTATAGAGGAAGTATTGTGCAGCTAGTAAGATGGTATAGAGGAAGTATTGTGCAGCTAGTATGACGGTATAGGGGAAGTATTGTGCTGCTAGTAAGACGGTATAGGGGAAGTATTGTGCTGCTAGTAAGACGGTATAGGGGAAGTATTGTGCTGCTAGTAAGATGGTATAGAGGAAGTATTGTGCTGCTAGTAAGATGGTATAGAGGAAGTATTGTGCTGCTAGTAAGATGGTATAGAGGAAGTATTGTGCTGCTAGTAACACGGTATAGAGGAAGTATTGTGCAGCTAGTAAGACGGTATAGAGGAAGTATTGTGCAGCTAGTAAGACGGTATAGAGGAAGTATTGTGCAGCTAGTAAGACGGTATAGAGGAAGTATTGTGCTGCTAGTAAGACGGTATAGAGGAAGTATTGTGCTGCTAGTAAGACGGTATAGAGGAAGTATTGTGCAGCTAGTAAGACAGTATAGAGGAAGTATTGTGCAGCTAGTAAGATGGTATAGAGGAAGTATTGTGCTGCTAGTAAGACGGTATAGAGGAAGTATTGTCCTGCTAGTAAGACGGTATAGAGGAAGTATTGTGCAGCTAGTAAGACGGTATAGAGGGAGTATTGTGCAGCTAGTAAGACGGTATAGAGGAAGTATTGTGCAGCTAGTAAGACGGTATAGAGGAAGTATTGTGCAGCTAGTAAGACGGTATAGAGGAAGTATTGTGCAGCTAGTAAGACGGTATAGAGGAAGTATTGTGCAGCTAGTAAGATGGTATAGAGGAAGTATTGTGCAGCTGGTAAGACGTTATAGAGGAAGTATTGTGCTGCTAGTAAGACGGTATAGAGGAAGTATTGTGCAGCTAGTAAGACGGTATAGAGGAAGTATTGTGCAGCTAGTAAGACGGTATAGAGGAAGTATTGTGCAGCTAGTAAGACGGTATAGAGGAAGTATTGTGCAGCTAGTAAGACGGTATAGAGGAAGTATTGTGCAGCTAGTAAGACGGTATAGAGGAAGTATTGTGCAGCTAGTAAGACGGTATAGAGGAAGTATTGTGCAGCTAGTAAGACGGTATAGAGGAAGTATTGTCCTGCTAGTAAGATGGTATAGAGGAAGTATTGTGCTGCTAGTAAGATGGTATAGAGGAAGTATTGTGCTGCTAGTAAGATGGTATAGAGGAAGTATTGTGCTGCTAGTAAGATGGTATAGAGGAAGTATTGTGCTGCTAGTAAGATGGTATAGAGGAAGTATTGTGCAGCTAGTAAGATGGTATAGAGGAAGTATTGTGCAGCTAGTAAGATGGTATAGAGGAAGTATTGTGCAGCTAGTAAGACGGTATAGAGGAAGTATTGTGCTGCTAGTAAGATGGTATAGAGGAAGTATTGTGCAGCTAGTAAGATGGTATAGAGGAAGTATTGTGCAGCTAGTAAGATGGTATAGAGGAAGTATTGTGCAGCTAGTAAGATGGTATAGAGGAAGTATTGTGCTGCTAGTAAGATGGTATAGAGGAAGTATTGTCCTGCTAGTAAGACGGTATAGAGGAAGTATTGTGCAGCTAGTAAGACGGTATAGAGGGAGTATTGTGCAGCTAGTAAGATGGTATAGAGGAAGTATTGTGCAGCTAGTAAGATGGTATAGAGGAAGTATTGTGCAGCTAGTAAGATGGTATAGAGGAAGTATTGTGCAGCTAGTAAGACGGTATAGAGGAAGTATTGTGCAGCTAGTAAGATGGTATAGAGGAAGTATTGTGCAGCTAGTAAGATGGTATAGAGGAAGTATTGTGCAGCTGGTAAGACGTTATAGAGGAAGTATTGTGCTGCTAGTAAGATTGTATAGAGAAAATTGTGCAGCTAGTAAGATGGTGTAGAGGAAGTATTGTGCAGCTAGTAAGACGGTATAGAGGAAGTATTGTGCAGCTAGTAAGACGGTATAGAGGAAGTATTGTGCAGCTAGTAAGACGGTATAGAGGGAGTATTGTGCAGCTAGTAAGATGGTATAGAGGGAGTATTGTGCAGCTAGTAAGATGGTATAGAGGAAGTATTGTGCTGCTAGTAAGATGGTATAGAGGAAGTATTGTCCTGCTAGTAAGACGGTATAGAGGAAGTATTGTGCAGCTAGTAAGACGGTATAGAGGGAGTATTGTGCAGCTAGTAAGATGGTATAGAGGAAGTATTGTGCAGCTAGTAAGATGGTATAGAGGAAGTATTGTGCAGCTAGTAAGATGGTATAGAGGAAGTATTGTGCAGCTGGTAAGATGGTATAGAGGAAGTATTGTGCAGCTAGTAAGATGGTATAGAGGAAGTATTGTGCAGCTGGTAAGATGGTATAGAGGAAGTATTGTGCAGCTAGTAAGATGGTATAGGGGAAGTATTGTGCTGCTAGTAAGATGGTATAGAGGAAGTATTGTGCAGCTAGTAAGATGGTATAGAGGAAGTATTGTGCAGCTAGTAAGATGGTATAGAGGAAGTATTGTGCAGCTGGTAAGACGTTATAGAGGAAGTATTGTGCTGCTAGTAAGATTGTATAGAGAAAATTGTGCAGCTAGTAAGATGGTGTAGAGGAAGTATTGTGCAGCTAGTAAGACGGTATAGAGGAAGTATTGTGCAGCTAGTAAGACGGTATAGAGGAAGTATTGTGCAGCTAGTAAGACGGTATAGAGGGAGTATTGTGCAGCTAGTAAGATGGTATAGAGGGAGTATTGTGCAGCTAGTAAGATGGTATAGAGGAAGTATTGTGCTGCTAGTAAGACGGTATAGAGGAAGTATTGTCCTGCTAGTAAGACGGTATAGAGGAAGTATTGTGCAGCTAGTAAGACGGTATAGAGGGAGTATTGTGCAGCTAGTAAGATGGTATAGAGGAAGTATTGTGCAGCTAGTAAGATGGTATAGAGGAAGTATTGTGCAGCTAGTAAGATGGTATAGAGGAAGTATTGTGCAGCTAGTAAGATGGTATAGAGGAAGTATTGTGCAGCTGGTAAGACGTTATAGAGGAAGTATTGTGCTGCTAGTAAGATTGTATAGAGAAAATTGTGCAGCTAGTAAGATGGTGTAGAGGAAGTATTGTGCAGCTAGTAAGACGGTATAGAGGAAGTATTGTGCAGCTAGTAAGACGGTATAGAGGAAGTATTGTGCAGCTAGTAAGACGGTATAGAGGAAGTATTGTGCAGCTAGTAAGACGGTATAGAGGAAGTATTGTGCAGCTAGTAAGACGGTATAGAGGGAGTATTGTGCAGCTAGTAAGATGGTATAGAGGGAGTATTGTGCAGCTAGTAAGATGGTATAGAGGAAGTATTGTGCTGCTAGTAAGATGGTATAGAGGAAGTATTGTCCTGCTAGTAAGACGGTATAGAGGAAGTATTGTGCAGCTAGTAAGACGGTATAGAGGGAGTATTGTGCAGCTAGTAAGATGGTATAGAGGAAGTATTGTGCAGCTAGTAAGATGGTATAGAGGAAGTATTGTGCAGCTAGTAAGATGGTATAGAGGAAGTATTGTGCAGCTAGTAAGATGGTATAGAGGAAGTATTGTGCAGCTAGTAAGACGGTATAGAGGAAGTATTGTGCAGCTAGTAAGATTGTATAGAGGAAGTATTGTGCAGCTAGTAAGATGGTGTAGAGGAAGTATTGTGCAGCTAGTAAGATTGTATAGAGGAAGTATTGTGCAGCTAGTAAGATGGTGTAGAGGAAATATTGTGCAGCTAGTAAGACGGTATAGAGGAAGTATTGTGCAGCTAGTAAGACGGTATAGAGGAAGTATTGTGCAGCTAGTAAGACGGTATAGAGGAAGTATTGTGCAGCTAGTAAGACGGTATAGAGGAAGTATTGTGCAGCTAGTAAGACGGTATAGAGGAAGTATTGTGCAGCTAAAGCAGGGGCCATATTCATGAAGAGTGCTTAAGCATGAAAAAATGTGTAAATACGGCGTAAATCCCAAAAATGCCTACCTCCGTATTCACATAATATTTAGTCGCATCTTCGTAAATACAATGTACTGTAGTCAGGTCTGCTATGGTGCATAAGTTAGGCACTCTGTGATATATGACCCCAAGTGTTTATAAACACCAGTCAACCACGACGAGAGCTACCGTTTATCAGCGTTCTACATGTACTAATCAATGTTGTCACATGACTCCACAAGGACTGGCCAGAGTGGCATAACCAGTGACCATCAGTTAGTGCTGAAGAAGTGACCGAGACACTCAAAACAAATTCCACATCCTTGAGAGGTCACTAAAGTTTCTCCTGATGAATTATCCTGAGATAAAGAGCAACATTTTTGGAAATAGTATAAATGTATTTGTCTTGTACAAATATACTACTTGCTGTGTGCTTTCTTGCAGAGATCCAGAGAGCAGATACTTAGCGAGTTCATCAAAGGTATGTATTAGGTATCTAGCAATTTATTATCATCTCACAAACCAAACTCATTTGTATATAGCAGTGTGTGGATGTGTACATCAGTAAGTACACAGATGTGAGTTATTCATTCCCAGCACACCATTGTTGCCAAACTCATAAATTTTCAGCAAAATTTAGAATTTACATTATAAATTAATGTTTTTGAGACATAGGTCAGATTTCAGTTCTGTTGATGTTTGTCACGCTCTTTAGAGGAAGAATCTGAATTAGTCTCTTTGTTTTGATGAATTCTGTACAGGATGAACAGATACGTATCTGGGACACAGCACTTTCTCACTGTATGATCATCATGTCCGGTCACTCTGGCTGTGTGTCGTGTGTACGATGGGGTGGCTCTGATCTGCTCTATACAGCGTCACAAGATAGGACTGTCAAAGTGTGGCGAGCTTCAGATGTGAGTAGCTATAGGCAGCGTAGCATTTGGCTGTTATAATATAGTTTCAAATAAATTTTACTTTGTTGTAAATAATGTTGTAATTTTAGCTTTAATTAACTCGCTGATTTAAGCAACCAGACAATAATTTCAACGAACTCTTGACTTGCTGAATATTTTGTAAACATTTTCACGGAAAGTTGTTTGTGGCTTAGTCACCAACAATATTCGTCAAACTGTTTTGAAAATATTTAGAAGATAACTGCTGGAATATGTCATCTGCAAAAACTTGGCATTCAGATGGCTAAGTTGAGGTCGGCGTGTTAGTCTGTTAATAACAATAGCTGGATTTAATTGCAGGACTTTTTAAGACTAACTTTATTAGCTTACCAGGCCCTTCAGGCCAAGTGAGCTTATGCCATGGCAACCGTCCGTCTGTCCATTCGTCCATCAACTTTAGCTTTAAAATACTACTCATTAACCGCTTGGGCGATTTCAACCAAATTTTGTTGGAAGTACCCTATGGTGGTAGGCTCCAGAATTTCCATTCAGAATTTTGATGCATCAATTTTTTGGGTGAAAATCTTAGATTTGACGAAAAATGTACCGGAAATTGGCAAATTGCTTCTTCTCCTTACCATTCAGAGCGATTTCAAACAAATTTGGCTGGAAGGATCCTGTCACGATGGACTCCAGCATTTCCTTTCGGAATTTTGATTCATCAATTTTTGGGGTGAAAATCTTAGAGTTTATGAAAAATGTACCGGAAATTGTCAAATTGCTTTTTCTCCTTACCATTCTGTACGATTTCAACCAAATTCTGCTGAAAGGATCCTGTAGTGGTAGGCTCTAGAACTTCCATACAGAATTGTGATTCTTAGATTTTATGAAAAATTTACTGGAAATGGTCAAAATCATCCTCCTCCTCCATAACTGCTTGACATATTTCAAACAAATTTGCTTAGATGGATTCTAATGTGGTAGGCTCCAGAACTTCCATTCAGGATTTTGATTCATCAATTTGTTGGGTGAAAATCTTAGTTGTTATTACACCACAAAAATATCCATTACCGTTCAATCACTACTTGCTAAATCAAATATCTGCATTTAGCTATCAGAATAAAATTTTTATAATCGCTTACATACTCCCTAATGCCAATACCATCACCATGTAGACCCTCAACCGGGCTTCTGGTAGAGGGCCCCCCTGCATTAGCCTTACAATAGACTGGCACCAGTCTGTACACACTCCTTAGTGACGCCTGTCACTAAGCACGCTCGCGCATGCGCAGTAGGTCCCAAATGTGAAAACTGATGCACTTTTCAAATATTCTGCTAGCAGTACAGTTTGCCTGCTATCAATCTGATATAAAAGTTTTAGCGTTGCTACTGACAGTTTTCAGTTATTACTATATTTGACACGAATTATGCCTACCATGAAACCAATCCTTCCTTAGTTATGTTTAACTTTTATATCATGGTGTTTAGAGGTGTTTGTAACTCTAGTTTTTGAGTTACCAGTTTTCGTGTCACTACTCCCGTTTTCGAGGTTAGAGTAACCAGGCCTATTATATACCATCAAGAGTACCATGTTATAAAATAGCTAGTACCACTCTTATTAACGTAGTTCCTAGTGCCCTCAACATCATCATTCAGGAATCATTACGATTCCTTTCTTCAGTCACTTTCTTAAGTACGCCTATGACGTATCCTCATCAAAGCTAGCTGCTTTATTTCTTATCATTTCTTATTTTTCAAAGGAAGTGTCCTTAACTTCTGAGAAAGTAAAATGTACGTCAATCAAGTGTGATCGTTTTTCACGCTAAGGACTATGCGGGCCACGTTTACCTGAGGTGTACCTCCTGCTCCCCTCAAAATAAAAAATGTGGGGGATTTGTAAGGGTTGGCCATTGGTCTTATCTAAATCGTTCTTCAAAGATTTTGTCGTTAAGCCAGCGCAAGTGGGCTAAGCCGGTTTCCTTGACATCTAGGCAACAGATCAAGTCTCCAAAAGGTAAATCCGGTGACTCGAGAAAGAAGCCTGGTAAGTCATCCTCTGGTAGGAGCCAGGCCAAAGACCATGTTAGTCTTGAGGATCAACATAATCCTCAAGAGATGGCATCGGTGGCGGAAGCTTCCGATTTGTCATCACATGCAAAAGTTCGTTTCTCAGTGATACCGATTGTCAGGAATGTTTTAGGATCGCCGATCGCCTCTGCTCCCGTCTCTGCTCCTGGCTTGTCCGGGCAAGCGGGTTTGCCGTCCGGATTGTCTTCTGGTTTTACCGAGCATCCGGAAATGAGCACCGTGATTGTTTCTGGCTTGGCTGAACATCCGGTGACTCATGATAATCTGGCTTTTTCGTCAACTTCCGCCGTTTCCGGCTATAGAGTTCCGATTCCGGTAGGAAGAATGTGGTTCCGGGTCTGTTGGACCCGGCATTGCGTCATCCGTCTACTTCCGTTTCCGGTTTTTCACCTTCCTCTTCCGGTAGTAGTGTTGCTACTTCCGGTAGGCAGAATGCTTATCTGGGTCTGTTGTACCTGGCATTGCATCATTCATCTATTTCCGTTTCCGGTTTTTCAGCTTCCTCTTCCGGTAGTAGTGTTGCTACTTCCGGTAGGAAGAATGCTTATCTGGGTCTGTTGGACCGGGCATTGCATCATTCATCTATATCCGTTTCCGGTTCAGCTTCCTCTTCCGGTAATTCTGTACATCCGGGTTGTAGGATCTTGATCAGTTTCCAGTAGTCTACTTCCGGTTACGCATTTCCGTTTTCCTTTTTTCCCACATCCAGATTTCTTACAGCCGGGGATAAGGTCATTTCCAGTTTTCATGGATCTTTCTAGTGTTCTAGGATTATCTTCCGGGTCTGTCTTCCTGTTTTGGATTTCAGGTGATAGAGAACTTCCTGGGGTTCCAGTTTTGTTCTTCAAGTCCGGTTTACATGTTCGCTTTCCTAGAATCTTGTCATCTTCTTGCCTAAGATTTAGTCATATTTCCGTATTTGTTTAATATTGGAAATGTTGAATGGCTGGAAATATTCATACCGAGTCATTGCCAGTCTCTCTTGGAATTGTAGTCTATTGAGACATTTATTCGTTTATCAGTGACAATTTTCAACGTAATTAAAGACTCTTCTGACTGGTTGCCATATGGGTTTTTTGTTGCAGATTATTTTATATGCGCATATCATCAGCCGATAAGTCAATCTATTCTACGCATTATCTCGAGATACGATTTTTACTTAAATCCAACTTTAGATGGCCAGTTGTCTTCGGGCCAGTTAGCCTTTTTTCACGCTCCTTTTACCTCTTATGTCGGCAGGTTGACATATTTATTTTAACCAAAGGGAGTGAATTTGTATAGGGAAAACCCTGATTCTGGCGTAATCGTAGTCTAGTTTTGTCAGTCGCTGAAAAGAATTAGATTCAGTAAAGGTTTCATAGGGATCAGTATGACTAAAAGATTAATGTCTACAAGAACAATAGTCGCTTAGAAAAGAATAATCAAGCGGATAATGGGGCAGGAAGAAGGAATATAAGCCGAATTCTTCTGCGTTGACATAGTTTCGGTGAGTTCGCTTTGTTTTCATTTTTTCCAAATTTTTGGTTGTTTTCCCTTTCCTAGCGTAATTTTTTGCTCTATTTTGACTGGGTTGCTGCAGGCCTCCGGACGGTGGTTTTGGTGGGCGGGGACTCAGGATTTGCTGGTTTTGTTTGGGGACGGTCTGGCTGAGGGTTGTTGGTGAAGTGAATTCCAGTCGAGTCGGTCCAATTGCCAACCCGGCCTACTTAAATTAGTCGGCTCGGCCTAGGATAAAAAGTCATGTCGGCCCGATTTAATAGTCAAATAGGCCTAGGAATGCATTCAACTGGCTTCTTTCTTCTTCTTTTCGATCGCTGGTATCACACTTGGAGAGCCGTTCTCAAGATGAAATCTTTTCACCTGGCTGGAAGCATGGAATAATTGGGAATCTCATATTTCTATATCCTTGATTTCGGAACTTTTCTTAAAAAATTGATGATATGGAAATATGAGATCCCTCTTATACCAGTCATATTATACCAGCATAAGTCGTCTGTTGGTGTATCTAATAATATTTACTGGCGTTTACGTCTCTTTATTAAAAGACGGTCAGAATTATTAGTGTCTATTATTTTCACTAACGCGCAACTATTTTACATAAGACGTAGACAATCTTTATCCTAAAAGCACTATCTTTTTAAGACGATGGCGATCTTAAGATATTACCGAGATTTCCGTGTATGTCATGGTATACAGATTATCGTGTGTAGTAGCTACCATAGAAGTCTAGGTAGGCCTGCTACACTTGATAAACTTTATCCTATTTAAGCGTACTGGTTAGCCCAATAATATTGCTATAGCTATGTTCATATGTACAGTTAAATGCGCAGTGTCGGTTCGGCCTAATAGTGAACCTATAGGTATATACATGTGTGCGCATATGTGCATTCGTATGTGGTTATGGGTGATACTGTAGGGTCAACTCAACCCAAGGGTATATTCGCACATGATAGGCATAAACATAGGTCGAGTTGGAACTAGGCCGAGTTGAGGGTGGGCCGGGGTGTATTTGGGCCGAGTTGACTGGATACCGGTGAAGCCACTGGCAACTTTCGGTCGGATTGTTCCCGGACTGTTCGGTGGGTCTTGGGTTTTTGCTCGTTGTAGTTGTTGTCTGGGGGGCTGGCGACGGGCCGGTTGGAGTGGGGTGGGGGTTGCGCTGGAGGGGTGGAGGAATGGCTGAGAATCTTTGGATTTAAGCAGCCACCAACAATTTTCGGTCAAAATGTTTTCAAAATATTTTGCCGGTCCAGAGATATTACAGTTGTAATATGTCGTCTGCAAAATTCAGTATCCAGACAGTTAATATCAAGTATCAGTGTTCAATCTTTCCTTTTATCGGGATGTCTAACACAATGTCATTTGTTATTACAAAGATGAAATTATTGATTCTAAGACTATAAATATAAGAATCAATAAATATATACAAAATCTTTTAAGTTTTCTGCCTCTGGGCATAAATATTGAATGGTTTAGGATATCTAATTGATCAGTATACCTAAGCCAAGTCTTGAAGCTGGCTTGTTTTTCCTATGTCGTTGATTTAAATATGGGACAGTTTTGCAATCATTATAGGATCCTGTCACGTTCAGGCTGATGATTTTCCAGTGATTGCAGTCTAATACTTCAGTGTAGAAGAAGTGAGTGCAATCTTGGGAGTTAGTCGACCTTAGGTATATATATATATATATAACCCTGTGACTTGAAGAATGAGTCTAGGTCGTTTTTGAATGTGTTTTATGTTGGCGCGTTAATTGCTTCTGTTGGTAAAGGATTCCATACATTAACACTATTTGTAAGAAATACTTGCGTAGATCAAGTATTATTTGACAAGCTGACAAGATGATCTGTCAAGCCTGAGCGGCTAGGCAACCGTTGATGTATTCAATAACAATTTTCTTATTAAATCTGCTCCATTATTATACGATTTTTAAATTAGATAGTCAAATGTTTGCCATAGTCTCTTAACAGGACCTTGTCATGCGTTCTATTCGTAGACTTGTGATGATGTCATCACAAGTAAGTTTCCCTTATTTCATCTTTTTGAGTGGTGGTTTGGGAAACCGTAATTTCTTTTCTTCATTTTATCTTGCTAAATTCTGTCACGATTTGAGGTTTCCGAATTCCAGTCGGGATTATTGCAGATCTCAGGTACAGGATTTGGCTATATCTTGACTCTAAGCACTCCCTTAGGCTTACTATGGGTTTTTTTATTTCCCACGATAGCTGGTTAAATCTCTATAAAAAAATTATCTATAATTTTTGCAGAGTCTTTAGCTTTTTAATAAGTTAGGCTATACTGATATGAGACTTTTCTCCATTCAGGGTAAGCGGTATTATTAAAATATCCATAATAAACATGAGTTACCTCTTTAGTGAGGGCTAAGCAATAAGGATATAGCCCAGGATTTTGGTTGGAGCATCATGGCAGATGTAATCTATGTGTTTTCTATAAGCAGTCCTCTTTAGCATATAGTAAGTTTGCCACATCTTTAAGGGTGGCCCTTATCAAAAGGGCCAGATATTCTTGGATCTAGAACCCTTCTCTGCAGTCTCCTCCCAAATGGTCTTCTGTTCCTCTAATCAGAAGCTATTAGCTTTAGAGGGGTTGTTGTCTTCTATGCTTGTCAAGGAGTCTAAGAAGAGGCTCTTCTTTGGAAAGTAAATCCAGGCTTCTGTTCATGGGTTGGATTGTCTGATAGGCATCTAAATCTCGATTCGTTCAGTCATTGCCATGGGGTTTTCTTTCATTTTTAGAAGGAGGATCAAGTTTTTCTTGGGATGTCACTAGATCCAATCTGTTTGCGACATGTCTGATTGGCCAGATTTTATCTTTCATGTCTCCCTTTTCGGAAAGTCAGGTTAAGGGTCTCTAGTTCTTGATTCGATCAGACAATTCGACAGCAGTCTCTTATATCAACAGGCAGGGGGGCACAAAGTCGTCTCCTGTACTTGGAAGTGTGGAACCTCCTCATGTGGTGTCGCATGAATAAAAAATTTCTAGTGTCCACTCATGTCCCAGGCTGTCTGAGTTTTCTTGCGGACCAATTGTCTCGGGCGTGGGCTGTGGATGCCCTGTCTCAGTCCTGGTCAGGAATCTTCGCTTATGCGTTCCCTCCCACAATCCTGATTTCTTTTGGTTCTGAAGAAAGTCAGGGACCAGATCTGCGAGATCTTGTTAATAGTTCCCTTTTGGCCAATAAGGATCTGGTTTGTAGACCTCGATCTTCTAGTACCTACCATCATCCAAACCCAGGAATCTTAAGTCTGTGCGTTTGGAGTATATCGAGTGCTCGATCCTTGAGAATAAAGTTTCTACAAGATCTCAGGAAATCTTCGATTCTGCCAGGAGGGAGTCGTCTCGAAGAATTTACAAGGGACGGCTTAAGATTTTTGGAGAATGGTGTTCAGATCAAGGTCTCATGCCTGATTCTGTTTCTATTTCCCAGATGTTAGACTTTATCTTATCTGTTCGACTCTTTACATCTGTCTGCTAACACTGTAAGAGGATATCGATTTTCTTTTGCATCTTCTCTTCCTTGTTTGTTGAACGCTGAAGTTGAAGATACTATGGTTCTTAATCTTTTGATCAGAGGGTTAGGTAATATTCGTCCTCCAGGTGTTAAACCTTTGCCTTCCTGGAACTTGGCTCTGGTTCTTCAGGTTCTTGGGCAGGTCATCATTTCCAATCTATCTCTACGATTAGCTTAAATCTTTTAACTTTTAAGACCGTTTTTCTAATTGCATCTGCTTCTGCTAGAAGACGATCCGAAATCCATGTTTTCTCCGCTGAAAAGGATAGGTTTATCGAATCTGGGGACGGTCTGGTCTTATATCCTTGAAGGGATTTTTTATCAAAGACTCAATCAATCCATTATCCAGCTAAGCCGATTATTTTACAATCTTTAACCTCCTTTTCTCCGGCTGACAGATTTTGGTGTCCTGTCAGAACTCCAAAAGTTTATAAGCGTCGTTCTGATTTTTAGAGATCCGATCTGTCCCTTTTCTGGGTTCCGTATGAGGAGGGGTTGGCCAGTCCAGTCTCTAGGGCATCTATTCGCAGATGGATTTGTGAGACCATTCACATTAAAGCTCATGTCATTAGAGGGATGGCTACCTCTTTTGCCCTTTTTGCTGGCTCTTCTGTAGACGAAGTTATGCAAGTTACATGATGGAAATCCGAGTACTTTTACTACTTTTTATTTAAAAGACCAGAGCACAGCAGCTTCCTTGTTTAGGAACTTTATGATTTTAACTAAAAGGACTGAAGACCATTTACCAAGCACATCCCACCATTTTCGTTAGAACCGTGCGTCTGCATGTAATGGTGTGAGTTGTTCTTTGGTTTTTATTTATTTCTTTAAGTTTAAAGAAATCCTTGTTTGATAATCACTGTGTGATTGATTAAGATGCACCATTATGTTATGTTATTAACATTTGGTTATCTTTTGTTTGATTTTTATCCTTGCTTATGGATTCTCAAATCTCCCACCAAAGTTTCGTAGTGGGGCACTGACCAAATCTACGGGTTTAGCAAGTAGTGATTGAATGGTAATGGATGTTTTTGTGGTGTAATAACAACCCCCAACAGACCCCCCTTTAGTGGGTTGGTCTGTAGTTTTATTAACCACTATAAAAACACTTACCGTTCAATCACTACGACCCGGCCTCAGCCACCCCGCTGGGTATTGATTGGAGAATCTATTCTGGATATATGGCACTTAAATTTAGAAAAGTGAATCAGTTTTCACATTTGGGATCTACTGCGCATGCGCGAGCGTACTTAGTGACAGGCGTCACCAAGGAGTGTGTACAGACTGGTGCCAGTTGATTGTAAGTAGTGATTGAACGGTAAGTATGTTTTTATAGTGGTTAATAAAACTACAGACCAACCCACTAAAGGGGGTCTGTTGGGGCATTTTATGACAAATTTACCAGACATTGTCAAATTGCTTCTTCTTGTCAACTTAACTGATTTCAAGCAAATTTGACCAAAGGATCCTATGATCATAGGGGCTAGAACTTGCATTCAGAATTTTGATTCATCAAATTTTTTGTTGAAAATCTTACATTTTATTACAAATTTACCAGAAATTGTCAAATTGCTTCTTACTACTTTGAGCAATTTCAACCAACCTAGTCTAAAATGATCCTATGATCATAGGCACCAGAATTTCCATTCAGAATCTTGATTGGTAGATTTTTCCTGTGAACATTTTTCCCATCTTGTTTAATGTGGCGAATCATGTATATTTAAATGCAAATGCTTCAAATGCTAATGGTCCAGGTGAGCGTCACAGGCCCTTGGGCTTCTTGTTTATTGTGACGAGGTTTCATGCACAAATATGCTTCATCAAGATGCACAATTATGCGCGAAACTTCGTCACAATAAATTAAGTTAGTCTTAAATACTACATATACATTTGAATCCTGGTAATAAATGGACATTTCTCAAGACCACTGGAGAAGCGGTTTTAGGCCGACTTTAGTCTTAAACAGTTAAATAGAATCAAAATACATTCATCAGGCTGAGAGTACATTGCATTAAGAAGTATATTTTTAATGAGAAATACAAATTTGACATGTTTGATAACAAACATGTTTACATTCGAACTCTGCCTTCATTTTTGTCAATCCTTTAACTATGAAAATGGTTAAAGGTCAAAAGCACCATTGCTCAACATTGACATTTTATTTCCATACTATACCGGTAACTAATACTGGACACCAATGGACTTGATAATGGCTGCCATGGCATTGATTTTATTATTATTAGCTCGCCTGGCCAAATTGGTTTTATATATGTTTTGGGGTATTCTGATATCAAATTTGTCATTTTCGAAGCTGTCGGATAAACGGTTTGGCAGCCATCTTGGACCACTTTCCCGCTAAAGCTCCCATACTAAAGCAATGGGATATTTAAAATATCTTCTCGATAAGCACTGGGCAGATTTCAATTATATCTAGCAGCAACATTCCTAAGGGCATATAGATTTAAGTTTGTTCAAACAAACCCGATCGGCCAATTTGGCCAGGGACCATCTTGGATTTTGGCCAATTTTTAGAAATATCTTTAAAAATCTTCTCAGAACCCACTTGAGGCATCGATTCGAAATTCATGAAATATCATCTAGGGGAAGAGCAGAACCACATTTGTTCAAGGGAACTTGATTGGCCAAATAGTTTGGCAGCCATCTTGGAATATCTAGTTTTCGCGAAAACGACCTCCAGAACTGATAAATAGATCGGGCCAAAATTTGGCAGATATCATTAGGGACTACGGGCCATTAAAGTTTGTTCAAGGGAAGTTGATCCATCAAAAACATGTCCGTCTTGGGCCAATCAAAATGTAGTGTTTTTGGCAGCTATATTGGATTTTTTTATTTGATGGGTTTTGAAACCAAAATTGGTTTTATATATATTTCCGAAAAAGTTGATCCCGATCCCACGATGATTCATAATAAGGAAAAATTAGTAACCTCTCCGAGATGTAGAAATTGTTTGAGTGTAGCTTTCATGACCATCTCGTTCACTCCTCAGCACTAACTGACGGTCGCTGGCAACGTCACTGGTCAGTTCTTGTGGAGTCACGTGACAGCATGGACTGGTAGACTGCTGTCTATTATCTAGTCTAGCTCAAAATAAACAATTAAAAACTCTGCACTCTCCGGGTCCTGCCCATACTGTGTCCGGGAATTCCCATAGCCGCAGGTACCGAGTCAATTCCCAATCACAGTCAGATTCGTCTATTTTGCGACTGTCAAGTCACGTTTTTCTAGAGCTCTTAATTTTCCTGGTCGGTTTAACGTTAGTTAACGTCTAGGTTGTGTTTTTAAAAAATTTCACTCAGAAAAGTTTCAAATATTTCCTGCCTGAGGCTTGATTATCATTAATTGAGAGAAAGTTAATGTTTTCCTAGTAATTCAATTTTACTATCAGGTCTATTGTGCGTATTGTTCGTCATCTGTCATGTGCAGCGTTTTAATTCTTCTTTGTGTTCGCAGAAAGCCAAGAACCAGGACACTATGTCAGAAGTCCAACAGGTTCATGAAGCGCAAATACTGTGGTCATCCCTGTGTAGCTTGCGCGAAGTGTAAAGTGGGAAGCCCATGTGATGTGTGCGCCAAGTGGTCGGCGGAGATGGTGGCAGATTTTGATCGGGATCGACGTGCGCGCTTGGAGAGGATCGCGAGGGACAAGGCGGCCAAGCTGGATCGGGCGTCGTTGAGAGGACTGGAAGGTCGTCTGAATACACGTATGGATTCAGCACTGGGCATAGGGGCGGCCCAGTTCAAGGCAATGTTCGACTCATTGCAGTCCACGGTCCCGTCGATGCAGGCTGGTGCAGGGCAACCTTTAGGTGGTCCGGCTAGTTCTGCGGAGGGACACGCACCTGCCCCTTCTCTGTCCTTGGCTCAAGAGCCGACGGTGGAGGAGGAAGATCTTCTTCTCATGGAAGATTCTGGCATGCCGGATATTTCGATGACGGCAATGCCCAGGACTTCCCAGGGGTCTGTCTCCCTCGGGATTTGTACAGGTGGATGGTGATATCGACATTCCGTCGGCCATTTTCCATCCGGGGTTTGTGCAACCCATGGTGTCGGTGGAGCCGTGTTTTGCGGTTGCTACCGGCATCCCGGCGGCGTTAGGCGCGGCTCCTATTGGATTGCCGTCGCCTGCCGTAGGCAAAGCGGTCGTGGTCCTGCCTCCCGTGTTGGAGCCGATGGACTGCGGGGAATCTGTGTCTGGCGATTTGCTGGACACCGGTGCCGCTGGTGGTCGGGTTATGGATGTGCCCTATGTTAGTAGAGGTGCGTCCCATAGTTCACAGCATGGATCGTCGGTGGCCTTCTCATCCAAGGGAGAGAGGGAAGATGAGAACGGTAGTTCTTTAATGGACGAATCCGTTTTCTGCACCGAAGCTGAATGGGTGCAGGTCCTTGGCTGGATGTCCGACCGTCTCGGGTTCGCATCTGAGCTTGGATCTCAGCGTGATCCGGCGATGGAACGGATGTCAGAGCGAGCGGCTAGCGCTCTGTCAAGTGGCTCTTCTGCCATGCCGACACTCCCGTTGGACACGCAGACTTCCGACATGCTGGAAGTTGCGGCATACCATCTGGTTCAGCCGGAGTATGCACTGCCCAAAGCCCCCAAGGGGGTGAGGAGTAGGGTCCGTTTTCCGGAGCAGGCCTACGATCAGTATGCCCGGGTTCCACGGCTTTCCGTCGGGGAGCGAGAGGCGCTGAACAGGCCGTTGGCTGGGACGTCCAAGGGGCGTTCTCGTCCTTTAGTTTCCCAGACCAATAAAGATCCGTTTAATGAGCTTACGCTCATTGAAGATGTGGCGAGGGCAGCCATGGCTGCGCTCTCGCATGGATGTACCCTCCTGCAGGGAATGCTGTCCTGCGCGGAGGAGGGTGGGCAGGTGCCAGATGCTGTTCCCGGAGTTATTCGGGACACCATGTGCCTGTCTCAAGATTGCCTGGCCAGGGTGATCACCAGGACATTGGCAGAGCGACGGAGAATGGTTCTCGATTGCGTAGAACCAGGACCAGAGATGAGGGCTGCGTTGTCGTCTGCGCCTTTCATCGGTCCAGGCTTCTTCGGCGGCTCGGCACGACAAGCTCTCTCCACGGTCGCGTCAATGGTTGCAGAGTAGGAGGTAGTCGGCAAGTCGTGGAAGTCGACTAAGAGGACACAGCCGCAGCAGTCCTACAGGCAACATCGCCAGGAGCAGCAGAGACAGCGTCCAAGATCGCCCTTCCGTCCTTCAGGTCGTGATGCCCATCGGCCATCCGGCTCTCAAGGACCTGGCCATTCATCTTCATACAAATCCTCTAATAAGAGGCCGTATGAAGATGACAGGAAGGGTGGCGGTTCGGGCCATGGCGGTTACCGTAAGGATAACCGTGGCGGCGGTTCCGGACCGTCATATTCCAAGAAGCCGCGGGACAGCCGTGGAGGTCGGTCCTGACAGGTTTCCGGCGGGACCAGTTCCGGTGACGTCAGGAATGAAGGGAGTTGAGAATCTTCACCCAAGCGATTTAGCGTCTTCACGTGCAATCTTGACCGCCAGCTGTGTGCAGATTCCTTCCGTCGGAGGCAGACTTCAACTGTTCTTAAGCCAATGGGAACAGGTCGTGTGAGATTGTTTATTCTGTCAATGGATAAGAAACGGCTACGAACCAGACTGGCTCAACCATCAATCGTTAGTTCCGTTAACAACGACTCCAATATGGACTCCTGTTCCAAGGGAATCCGATCGTCTAGATGCCATTTGCTCAGAAATAGAATCACTTCATCAGAAGAATGCGATTCATCTAGTCCGCAATCAGTCATCTCTAGGCTTCTATTCGATGATGTTCCTCGTTCCGGAACGCACCGGAGGTTGGATACCAATTCTCAACCTCAAACCGTTGAACAAATTTATTCTTTCTCCCAAATTTCAGATGGAGACTGTGGCAGCGGTAATGACAGGACTGAGAAAAGGCATGTGGGCAGTGTCGATAGATCTGAAGGATGCTTATTTTCATATTCCAATCTCAATTCCTTTTCAGAAATACCTTCGCTTTGCTTTCCAAGACAATGTTTGGGAATTCAATGCGCTTCCGTTCAGCCTGACCACAGCACCGAGGGTCTTCACCAAAGTGGTTCTCGCCATGACTTCTTTCCTTCGCAGGAGAAACATAGCTGTTCATGCTTATTAAAGGATCTAGGATGGATTGTGAATCTAGAGAAATCAGAATTGACTCCATCCCAGGAGTTTGTTTATCTGGGAATCTTTTTCAATCTCAGGGACGGCATAGCTTTTCCGGCGGCGGAGAGCAGAGTCAAGAGCCTGATTGCAGTTTTGGAGTCAGTTTCTCTAGGAGCCTATCTGACGGCGCGCCAATTTCTCAGAGTTGTGTATGATGATTTGGAACCTTCTGCTGTGGTGCCAAGAGAGGAATGTTATTCTTCGGGCAGCACACATTCCAGGAAGATTGAACATCCTAGCGGATGCTCTCAGTCGAAGGACGGTTTGTCATCCGACGGAATGGCAGCTCAACCAGTCGGTAGCGGAGGTTCTATTCAACCATTGGGGCAAGCCAAATGTTGACCTGTTTGCGATGAAACAAAACGCAAAGATGGTCACTTACGTGTCACCGATCCCGGACCCGCTAGCTCTAGCGGTAGACGCACTGGCGATAAGTTGGAAGGGAATGTACGCGTATGCGTATCCTCCAACAATTCTCATCCCAAAAGTTCTGGCAAAGATAAGAGAGGGGATGTGCCAAGTACTACTGATCGCCCCTTATTGGCCAGGCCGATCATTGTTTATGGATCTGCTGAACCTTCTGGTCTGCAATCCAATCCCTCTACCAGACAGAAGAGATCTAATCTCTCAGAACAAGGGTCTGTACCTTCACGACAGACCAGAAATGTTCAAATTGACTGCATGGATGTTATCAAGCAGCGTGCAATTGAGGGTGGCTTTTCTGAGCAAGCAGCGAAGTTTGTTGCTTCAGCCAGAAGAGGTTCAACCACGAAAACATATAATTATAGAATCAACAAATTTGCAGAGTGGTGTAAGGGAAGAGATATCAATCCCTTTTCTGCATCTGTTCAACACGTAGCAGATTTTATCTGTCATTTATACGAAGTTGACAAACTTGTACCTTCAACCCTAGCAGCATATAAGTCTGCATTAGCTTCAGTCATTCCCAGTCTGGCCATTGAAGGAGTGGAGAATGACACCTTGAATGAAGTTATTAAAGGAATGAGCAATCGGCGACCTAGACAGCCAATTCCTATCCCAGCATGGAATCTATCTCTTGTTCTACAGGTTTTAGGGCATGCTCCCTTTGAACCAATTAGATCTATAGACATTAAACTGTTAACTATTAAATCAGTTTTCTTGGTTGCAGCAGCGTCGGCGAGAAGGAGAAGCGAAATACATGCGCATTCTGCCGAACAAGACCGTTTTGTCGTCATGGGTGAAGGTTTAAGACTACTTCCACGTCTTTGTTTCCTGGCAAAGAATCAGTCACTTAAATATCCAGGACAGCCGATCAATTTGCCAAGTTTAACTAGACATGACCCAAACTCTTCTGCTTGGTGTCCTGTCAGATGTCTGAAAATGTATAAGAAACGTACTGCAGAGTGGAGAGATGACCCGAAATCTCTGTGGTTATGTCTCAAAGCTCCTCATTTACGTGCCTCGAAAGATACTATTTCTCGTTGGATAGTTGACGCTATTCATATGTCGCACAAAATCGCAACAGGAAGGCAGATTGATCGTGCGAATACCCATCAGGTCCGAGCACTAGCAGCAGCATCGGCCCTTTATAAGGGTGTCTCATTAGAGGAGGTGATGTCTGTAGCACAATGGCATGTCGAGTCACCATTCACTGATTTCTACCTTCGCGACATCTCCAGCGCACTTAATCCGGTAGCCGTCGCCAATTTATCGAATCTAAACTAAGCGACATCCGACCACTACTTCGCACACATCACAAAGTCTTCCACTTACACTGAACAATGGCTGTGCACATGACCCGAGTACGACCGTTGATTGGGCCCAGCTCCTGTGATGAACAAGAAAAGATCAAGCACTCAAAATCGTGAGTGTTTTCATTAATTAAGTGACTATAAATATATTTACTTACAGTCGAAATACCAGACTGCTTAGGTAAATAGTCTGGTACAAGAGTATACTTATCCTCTCAAACAGACATTAGACTCATTCCAATTTGAAAATCTAATCGATATACTGATATTTTTTCAAAATTAGAAGTTGTAGTAGCTTCATTGCACTCTACTGGACTGCCCTAGCTGAGACTTGGGGCTGACACAGGTCTGGTGGGTGTTGCATCCCCATTGACAGCCCTCTGAATTTTGTGCGGACAAAAGAGGGGGGGAGCGCGGTCTAGACCATGGAAGTTTAGCACTCTATGAGTCAGATGGCAGAACCCAAGCGTATGCCAAGTTTCTAGTCTCTTCACAACCTTCTCTGTTGGATGGTAGATGAGTGCTGGTTCGAGCCTCACCTCCTCCCACCGGTATTTCCTGGCAGTCGAAATCCGGAGTTTATCATAATAGTACATCTGGTAAGTATTATTCGAAGTAGAATCAAAAAAGCATCCGCTTTTGTTTCTACGAGAATTCTTAATACTTACCAGATGTACTATGGCCCTCCCTCAGCCGCCCCGCTGAGGTGAGGCTGAGCTGCTTTCGCTGTTTGTCAAGGCAAATATAAGACGAATCTGACTGTGATTGGGAATTGACTCGGTACCTGCGGCTATGGTAATTCCCGGACACAGTATGGGCAGGACCAGGAGAGTGCGGAGTTTTTAATTGTTTATTTTGAGCTAGACTAGATAATAGACATTATCATAATAGTACATCTGGTAAGTATTAAGAATTCTCGTAGAAACAAAAGCGGATGCTTTTTTGATTCTATGGCCTCTTTAACTTTCTGTTTAAATAAGTTGGTCTCGATGTTGATGACTGAGGCACTGCTGGTGGGGATGACGTGGCCAGTGGATTCTGTGTGTTCTGCCACAGCTGAGTTGGAATTGATTTTACGGTGTTCTTTAACTCTGGTGCTGAGAGGCCTTTTGGTTTCGCCTATATATGTCCCCTCACATTGGTGACATTCGATCTTGTAGATGACTCCAGAGCGTCCAGGGGCGAATTTCAAGTATTTGTGGCAGGAATCATCATTAAGGAAGCCGATCGGCAAAATTGGCCGGGTGGCCATCATGGATTTTGGCCTAATTTTATAAACGTCTAAAAATCTTCTTTTCCTAAACCATTTCAGCGATCGATTCAAAAGTCATGAAATATGATCTAGCGCAATAGCTGAACCAAGTTTGTTCAAGGGAACTTGATTGGCCAAATTGATCGGTGGCCATCTTGGATGGCCTAGTTTTCGCGCAAATGACTGAACGAATTGGGCCCAAATTTGAGAGATATAATTAGGGCCTAAGGACCATTAAAGTTTGTTCAAGCGAAGTTGATGGGTAAAAACATGGCTGCCCTAAACCAATCAAAATGTAACGCCTTTGGCTGCCATTTTGGATTTTTTAATTGATGGATTTTCAAGCTGAATTGGGTTTATATGGGTTTTTAAGTATGCTGATTTCAAATTTACCACTTTCGAAACTGTCAGATAAATGGTTTGTCGGCCATCTTGGATCATTTTCCCGCCAAAAGCTCCTATACTAAAGCAATGGGAAATTTAAAATATCCCTCTTCTCAAGAACCACTGGGCTGATTTCAATTATATTTGGCAGGACGCATTCTTAGGGCATAGAGATCCACGTTTGTTCAAACAAAGCCGATTGGCCAATTTGGCAGGTGACCATCTTGGATTTTGGCCAATTTTTATAAACATCTAAAAATCTTCTCCGAAACCGTTTGGGGGATTGATTTCAAACTCATGAAATATCAGTTCAGGCAGGAGCTGAACCAAGTTTGTTCAACGGATGTTGATATGGCCAAATGGTTTGGTGGCCATCTTGGATAACCTAGTCTTCGTGAAGACGACTTCTTCAGAACCGCTGGACGCGGCGGGACAAAATTTGGGCGATATGATTAGGGAGTAAAAACCATTAGAGTTTGTTCCATGGTGATATGTCAAAGCAACATGTCCGCCATGAATCAATCAAAATTTAGCTTTTTTTTGTGAACATCTTGTATTTTCTGCACATTTCTGAGAAAATCATAAAAAGACAACTTATTAACCACTGGGCCAATTTTAGTCAAACTTGGTTAAACCTTTTTTTCAGTAGTCGTTTTCTTCGGTTGTGCCAGTGGCCAATAAGTGCAGGTGAGCGATTCAGCCCCCTTCGGACTCCTGTTATTCTCATCACATAGCTAAATAAACCGTTCATTTCCTGATATTCTCAGGGTGTTCTGTGTCGCACACTTGAAGGTCATGGACATTGGGTGAACACAATGGCTCTTAGCACTGATTACGCAATGAGAACCGGAGCTTTTGACCCAGCTAATGCTAAACTCATTCATTCAGACCTGATGGGTTCATGTAAGTAGTAACAACTATCCACCCGCTGTTGTTTATCTTACAGGCTATGCTTACATCTATGTACCTGTGTGTGTGTGTGTGTGTGTGTGCGTGCGTGCGTGCGTGCGTGCGTGCGTGCGTGCGTGCGTGCGTGCGTGCGTGCGTGCGTGCGTGCGTGCGTGCGTGTGTGTTGTGTGTGTGTGTGTGTGTGTGTGTGTGTGTGGTCAAGCATCACAAAACCCGCACATGCAGTAGCTTCGAGAAATGTCCATCTGCACACCAAGAAAGATCTGTATTTGAAGTTTTACCACTGGAATGACTCGCTCGATAACCGAGCCAATCATTCCAGTGGTAAATATTCAATACTAGTTTTATCTTGGCCTGTAAATGGATGCTTAATGAAGCAAAAATCTCACTTCTTGACAAATCTGGACCATTAAAGGGTTGGAAGTCAGAATGCTGGAACACTTCAATCACAAATATGTAAAGCAAGAAAGATAGCATACGCCAATTTACAGTTGCTTCCATCTCCTTGACAACACTATGATAGACATGACATATCAAGTTATATAAGCGCTCGCTTCTCACGTCTGATTTTTAGCTCACCTGACCAGAATGGCCAAGAGAGCTTATGCCATGGCATCCATCTGTCATCCATCCCTCATCCGTCTATCCATGAACTTTTGTTTGAAACGCTTCTCCTTAACTAAAAGCCAGATATTAACCAAATTTTTTTTTAATTTACCGGAAATTATCAAATTGCTTCTTATCTTTACACTTATTTCAACTAAATTTGGATGAAAGGATCCTATTGTCATAGGCTCTTGAACATCCATTCAGAATTTTGGTTTGCCATTTTTTTTGGTGACAATCTTAGATTTTATTAAAGATTTTCCGGAAATTGTCAAATTGTTTCTCCGTATCTTTGTAACCAATTTCAACTGAATTTTACTGAAGAGATCTTATAGTGAGAGGTTCCAAGAACTTCCATTAAAAACTTTTGATTTGTAAAATTTTGGCTGAAAATCAGATTTTATTAGAAATTCACCGGAAATTGTCAATTCGCTTCATAACAGCGTGACAGATTTCAACCCGATCATATTGTTGTAGGCTCTGGAATGTCCATTTAGAATCTTGATTGATCAATGGTGAAAATCTAAAATTTTATGGAAAACTTAGCAGAAATTGTCAAATCACTTTCTTACCAAATTGATTTTCAAACAAATATGACTGAAAGGATGCTAGTATGGGCAGCAAGAGCGTCCAGTTAAATTAATTTCAAAATGTTAAATAGTTTTTCTGCATGGTTGCCTTCAAAAGATATGGAGAATTCATCAGTGAGTATTAATTCCACAGAATTCTTGTTGTCTGACCTATAATTTCAACCCATCGTATAACTGTTGTCATGAAACTTGTTGTTGTGGTCCATTTTCATCTACAGTTGCATCACATATCAACAGTATATCAGTGTGGTCACCTGCTTGTCATGATTCACCACAACTTGTGCTCAGACTTGACACGGTGCATCATATCACACGTTGCATCACTGATTTTCTAATTAGTTTTGTTGGGAAATGGTTAGGTGCGGAAGCCCTATATTAATCACTGTCTGTCTGCCCGTCCACAACATCTTGTAAACAGCATATCATACAGAAGTGCTTAAGATATTTTAATGAAACTTTGTACATGTATATGCCTCACTAGGGCTGCGCGATATACCGATACCATATTTAAAACCGATATCCTGCACTGACAGTTTCCTAACCGATTATAAAAAATAAATATCGAAAAACCGAATATGAACATATTTTCGGTTTTTTGTATCAGGATTGTTAAAAATAAAAGATACTAACGAGCATGAAAATCGTAATGAATAATAATGGCCATACTTTCCATTAAGCTATGTTCGGGGAAACTAATAATTGAATGTGGCCCCAATTGCGCATATTGTGCAACTCCATGTAACTCGCTGTACGCCGAGAGAAATCAAGCAGCGAATTAATTAAATAAATATCCACTCGTCTTTTCTCTGGTAGTCTCAGATAAATTTGCAATATAAAACACAATACTAATGTGGGAATTTGTCATTAAAATTTGTATCAGGGAAATCATTTCTAAACAACGGCATCCATTTTATTTACGTCACCGGCTAATTAACATAATGCAAAGTCGTCCCAACACTAAATCGCCCGAATGCATCAAAATCTCGCCAATAAATATAATGCTGAATACATTTTGCTGATTAGGATATAATTTTAAATAAAATTATTACTCAAACCGTTTTTAAAAGTTATCTTCTATACACACTATCATATAAACTTATGAAATTCGCGATCGCAATATTACAGTTAATATTTTCTTCAAGGCATGATTTCGTCCTCGGGCCGAATTGGAAATGAAAGCAGAAAGGGAGATAATTACATCATAATTAATTACAATCGCGTGATTTACATCTTTTCGCAACCTGTTTTGCTGATTTATGATTAATTTTGACAAAATAAACGATGTTTATTTAACTGTGCTTAATATTTAGGCGGTCTAATTAATAATTTCACTCCCGCGATGATGGATATTATAAGGTATATTAAGCTTTAAAGGCGTAAAACGTTACGAATGTATCAGGGCGTGAAAATACGTTCTGTTTTCGTGCTAATTTTTATCATTTAAATTTGTTGTTTCATGTCCATAAAACCGATATTCGGTTAAAACCGATATGAAAAGTCATATCGAAACCGATATGGCTGTAAGCCAAACCGCGCAGCCCTATGCCTCACATGATACGCTGATGTGCCTTTTGAAGGATTCACATTTATATGTCCAAGATTTTGGGTGAAAATGGGCTTTTTAATGAAAAAGAAAAGATTTTTGTCAATGTTTTCGAAAACAGCATCTCATACAGAATTGCTTACGATAATTTTATAATATATATACCTCCTTTATGATGCCCAGATTTGCCTTTCGAAGGTCTCCTTTTTGTATGTCAAATATCTTGAGTCAAAATTAGATTTTTAGTGCAAAAACTCATGATTTTGGTCAATTTCCTTGTAATAAATATACCGCAAGTGTCTACCGACGGTGAGATAAAACGCTTCTGAAAAGGCCCTATACTTTCTCATTTTATTTCCATTCATATATTAGTAAAGGGCGATATCGTGAATGCAGGGCCCTCTGTGACAAACTGTGTTTCCAATTCACCCGGGAGAGGAGTTTAATATTTCTGTGGATAGTTATTTGCACATTGGAGTATAATTATGTCGCAATGAACAGAAACAAAAACAAAGTAAGAATTTTAGTCTAAGTAAATTTTACTTTTAATGATAGCTGTATATCATCTGCAGTAAATAAAACACGGTTACATTGTACAATAGTAGTATGGGACAGTTTGGCGTGCTTATATTGCTATAGGTAATACATTATACACTGATTGGCTTATTTTGAAAAGACCAGGAAAAATGGCTCACAAAGTTCACATGACAAATAGCTGATATGATTGATATAACATGAAGCAGTTATAAAACATTGAATTAGTGTTCATACAATGGCATAATACAACTTTGTATAAACAGGGCTTTAGATTACCCACTACCCATCACCATGAGACATGCCCATATTAAATGCTTCCAAATTACTGAGCCCACGTTAAAGTCGTGTGATCATAAAAGCAATGGAATAAAATAATTTGTGTCCCAAAATCATACTGAGATTTTAGTGATAATTATATTTTCAAAAGTATTATTCTGTTGTCTTGCAAATGGACATTCATTAAGAAATTATTTAGATGTTGTTCATCAATGTTGACCATAAAGAATTAACTGTTTAATCCTCAAATGTGTTCAAGAAAATTTCCGTTTTATGATATTAAAAAACCCCATCCATTGGCAGATTAGTGTTGAATTTTTAGCACTGAAATAACTGGCTCAGTTATCGAGCCAGTCATTCCAGTGGTAAAATCTTCAAAAATATTTTTCTCTTATTCTGCATATGGACATTTTCCAAGCCCACTACAGAGACTGTCTTGGCCCGCTTGAGTGTCACTGGGTTAAGTACAAGCTTCCAGAGAATATACAGTGCTTTCATTGAAGGGGTTTCAGTTAGCCCTTTCACAGAGGAATTCCATATATATCATTTTCACTTTTCATCATTTCAACCATACAAGAAAACGGACATATTTTGAAATTAATTAGATGTGAAGCTGTTGCTGCCTTGCACAGCAACGGCTTCCAGTTAAATTAATTTCAAAATATTCAACAGAATAAATTTTATATCGTAATGAATATTCTTTTTCCAGGATTTGTCGGTGAAAGGGTTAAAAAAAATTTGAGTTTATTTGTTAACACACCAATACCCGTATGATAGATTGCCAGAAATATCCACCCTGCAGCGGCCATAGGCATGGTCATTTGTAAATACCAGGGGTTTCTTGTTAGACTAGTTATCTCCCTTCCATCACAGTTCTTATGGCTGTGAGGTGTGTGCGTGTGGTTGTGCGCATACATGCGTGCGTGTGTACAAGAAAGACAAGCTTTTTAAAGGGATGCGCTTGAAGAATAAAGTTGGCATACACACAAAAACCCGATGGACTATGCTGGATCAATCTTCAGAGAGAAAGTACAGAGAAGACAATGGATTTATAATGGATAATAATTATTTAATTATGTTGTTTTAATACTGTTTCTGCTTAAATATTTGTGAATACAATACAGCTCATGAAGATAAAATGAAACTGCTTAGTTAGTACAATTTGGAACACAATGTAATAAATGTTTATTGAATATTTTGAGCATAACGGTCCTTTCCGGAGTACCCACCCATCATATGACGTCATAATGAACTGCTTGGTGTGTACAATGACATCAAAATGAATGACGTCATGAATGATGTCGATAAGTACGTCACGAATGCATATTTGAAGATGGTCTATGGGCTGTTGTACAAATTGTTTGCTTTTACTATTTAATAAATATTCTGTTGAATATTTTGAAACTAATTTGACTGGGCGCTGTTGCTGCCTATAGCAGCAACAGCACCCAGTCTAATTAGTTACAAAATATACAACAGCTTCCCTGTATAGTTTTCAGGAAATTGATAGCTAGGGCATTCGGGGATCGATCAATCCCAACACGGCGAGGTGTGGGTGGAGCTTAGCTAGTGATGGGCGGGGCATAGCTAAAAATGGAAAGGTCCATTGGATTGGAAGGCAGCATTGTCTTCCTCTTCCAATCCAGTTATGTTCAAGATATGCAACAGTACTTTTTAATTTTATTTTA
The DNA here is from genome assembly GCA_034401795.1 of Chaetoderma sp. LZ-2023a. Classification (NCBI taxonomy): domain Eukaryota; kingdom Metazoa; phylum Mollusca; class Caudofoveata; order Chaetodermatida; family Chaetodermatidae; genus Chaetoderma; species Chaetoderma sp. LZ-2023a. The sequence goes on from CM067370.1 coordinate 15,146,785, forward strand.
GAAACATTTTAAGTTATTTCTGAGCTGTACTTTAGTTTTGGTGTATATATTATGAATGGAGATGTAGCTAAAACATACTAGAAATCCTATGTTCATTCAGGTCATTGACACCATATACAATCCTGGTACTATAGATTATGAAGCAGACTAATGTGGAAAGCTGATTGCGCACTCAGTTTTGGTGAAGTAACTCTGTCGTCATGAAATCTTGATAGGTTATTCTTCGCTGGTGTAATTGCTACATAATAACGTTTATCAGCTTAAATTGGTGACACTTACTGTCAGCTTTCAAACCCCACCCGCTCCATGTCGGATATACACCATTTTATTTGTACTTCAGTTAACAAGTGACGTATGTTGATTATGGCATTAGATGCTTGAGTAGTTGAGTGACAGATCAGATCCCTCCATTAAATTTTTGTTATGCAAATTTTACATCTGAAGCTTGTCGCTGCCTGATCTGAAATGTTATTGATAAATGTATTGTATCACGGTGTAATACTAGCGAGTTAGACAGAATAATCTGTCTTAACCCGTTAATGGGCTTGAGGAATGTCTGAGCCAGTCATTCCAGTTGTAAATTTTCAGAAATGTCTTCTCTTGTAATGTAAATGAACATCCAATAAGTAAATATTAGAATTTTCTTGATTAAATTTGACCATTAAAGGGTTAGAATAGTGCAACAAAATTTATTGATGAATGAATTAATTAATTAAGTATTGCTATTTATACAGTATCAGAAAATTATACAGAAACTAATAAGAAATAATTTCAAAATAAAGCTATGATAGGCTAGTAATTATGTACCAGTATTATAGATTCTAATCAATTAATTAATTACAAAAACATACATTATATAATTATATAAGTAAAGAAAATTGTAATTTTTTTAATATGTTTGTTATATTTAAATTCCAATATACGAGATGCAGTTAAAAATTAGATGTAGATCTATAAATCTGTTGACTGCGTTGTATAATGCAGTAATTATATAATGCATACCGGTCTAGATGAATTACAACATCACATGTGGAAGGGCACTCTTCTTTCACATGATCAAAGTTGTTCAAGAAAATTAAAAATCTGCTGCTTAGTACCGTCTCCAAAAGATGAAGAAAGGGAAATTTATAACTGAAATGACTGGATTGGTTAGCCAGCCAGTCATTCCGTTGATAATTTTCAAAACTAGTCATCTCTTGTTCTATGAATAGAGATTTCTCAAGATGACTATTGAGGCTGATTATGACTGACTTGACCACTAAAGGGTTAAATAATCCGAAACTGGACATAATATCAGATGAATATTTATTTTGTTTCAAATAAACTATAGATAGTTAACTCTTCATGTTTCTCAATTTCAAGACAACTACAGGGATTCTGTTGATATTTTGAAACTAATTTAACTGGAACCTGTTGCTGGCATGTGGCAGCCACAGGTCAAATTAGTTTCAAACTATTAAACATAATATTCTTTACAACATAAAGAATTTATTGTTTCTGAACATTAAAGAAACGGAAAAGGGAAATAACAAATGATGTTTATTGGTAATCTCATACCATATTAAATAAACTACCATCAGTAAAAATGGAAATGAATCAAGATTATTTGCGAAAAAGCATTTACTAAATCTAGGAGCGCTTAACTTGGAGCCCATTAGTGACGTCGCTGGTGCTTCTCACTTCGCCATGTGTTAACTGTGTGTGCAGGTATACCGCAAAAGCCTACCTGAATATAATGAAAGCGCGCCTGAATATAATTTTGTAAGCGGTATGAATAGTATTCTCTATAGGCGTGGATGTAGAGCTATTAACTCGCTACTGCCAATTCACTATTGATCCTTTTGAAAACGTTATATTTGAAAGTCACATTTTCTGGTGGAAGCAACATTTCAGTCAAAATGATTTCGAAATACACTGCTGCTTTCCAAGGTAGAAATATAATGCCTACTGCATATTTTGACATTCGTGTGACTGAATGTAGACCCTGTCACTGGAAACAACGGGTTTCAGTCAAATCGTTTTAAAACTAGACAGTATTTTATCTGTAGGACGTAGTAGCTAATCAGCTTAGCGCGAATATAACTGAGCTTATATGACCGGCTATAAGAGGTATTATTTATTCGCTCAGCATACACCTGAGCGCAGCACATGGGCCCAAATTCATCACTAATTGATTCCTGCCAGAATGCCATAAATGATATTTAGCTGCGGTTTTCGAATTATTCTGATTTATTTGTGTTTTTCACTGGTGGGTATTATATAAAGTGTCATTCAAGAGCATATGTTAGTTCCCTGATCCTTTCCTTTAAGCGTTAAAAGGCGTAATATAGATTTCTGTTTTTGCCGTATAAAAAAGAATATCGATACAGAGTTCTCATTGCTGACCTTTGCGATCTTCTGACAGAATGCTAATACACAATCCTACATGACAATGTTAAACTTCACTGTAGAATATCCAGCCAGATGTAACTCCATTTGGACGACATCAACAGAGATCATTTTAGCATGGCATTATTCTTATATCTACTTGGCCACCTGTCTGTATTAATCTACATTTTTGCTTAATTCTTTCACCGATAAATCCCTGAAAAAGTATATTCTTTACCATATAAAACGTATTCTGTTAAATAATTTGAAATTATTTTGACTTGAAATCAATTGCTGCCTTAAAACGCCTTCCAGTCAAATTCATTAAAAGAAATTCAACATTTTTCCTGTATAGTTGCCTTGGAACAGATACGGGGAATTCCTCTGTGAATGTGTTAATAAATGCCCATTTGCAAACTAAAACTTGTCTATTATTAGCTCACCTGGCCTGAAAGACCAAGTGAGCTTATGCCGTGGCGACCGTCCGTCATCCGTCAACTTTTTCTTTAAACGACTTCTCAAGAACCTCTTGGCCGATTTCAATTATATTTGGCGGAAAGCATCCCTAGGGCATAGAGATTAAAGTTTGTTCAAACGAAGCCGATCGGCCAAAATCCAAGATGGCTGCCGGCCAAAATAGCCGATTTTTAGAAACACTATAAAATCTAATCCGAAACCTCTGAAGGAATCGATTCAAAACTCATAACACATCATCTTGTGCAACGGTAGACCCAAGTTTGTTCAAGGCAACCTGATTGGACTATTTGCCTGGCGGCCATCGTGGATGACCTAGTTTTCGCGAAAACGACTTCTTCTCCAGAACTGCTGAAGGGATAGACCTGAAATTTGGTAAATATGCTTAGGGACCAAGGTCCATTCAAGTTTGTTCAAGGGAAGTTCGTACATTAAAAAACATGGCCACCATCAACGAATCAAAATTTAGCATTTGTTTGTCATATTGGCTTTTTTGTATTTGATGTATTTTGATGGAGAAAATTGCTTTATATATGCTTATCAGTGTGGCGAGTTCAAATATGCCACTTTCGAGACTGTCGGATAAACGGTTTGTTTTCCCGCCATCGGCTCCCATAGTAAAGCAATGGGCCCATAGTAAAGCAATGGGGAATTCTTTAAACTTCTTCTCAAGAACCACTGGCCCAATTTCAATTATATTTTGGAGGAAGCATTCATAGGGCATAGAGATCTAAGTTTGTTCAAGCGAAGCGAATCGGTCAAAATCCAAGATGGCCGCCGGCCAAAATGGCAGATTTTTAGAACCACGTTGGACCCAAGTTTATTCATGGCAACCTGATTGGCTTATTTGCTTGGCGGCCATCTTGGATCTCGCGAAAACTACTCCCGAACCGCTGAAGGGATAGCGCTGAAATTTGGTAAATATGCTTAGGGACCAAGGGCCATTCAAATTTGTTCAAAGGAAGTTCGTACGTTAAAAAACATGGCCGGCATCAACCAATCAAAATTTCGCTTTTTGTCATATTGGCTTTTTTGGTATTTGATGTATTTTGATGGTGAAAATTGCTGTATACATGCTTATCAGGGTGGCGAGTTGAACTATGCCACTTTCGAGACTGTTAGATAAACGGTGTGACTGCCATAGGCTCCCACAGTAAAGCTATGGGCCCATAGTAAAGCAATGGGGAATTCTTTAAACGACTTCTCAAGAACCACTGGGCCGATTTCAATTATATTTGGCAGAATGCAGCCTTAGGGCATAGAGGTATAAGTTTGTTCAAACGAAGCTGATTGGCCAAAATCCAAGATGGCCACTGGCTAAACCAGCCAATTTTTAGAAATGTCTTTAAAAATCTCCGAAACGGCTTGGGGGTTGATTCAAAACTCATGAAACATCATCTAATGCAGGAGGAAAACCAATTTGTTCAAGAAAACCTGATTGGTCCATTGGCTTGGCGGCCATCTTGGATGGCCTAGTTTTCGCGAAAACAACTTTGTATCCAGAATCGTTGAACGGATTGGGCCGAAATTTGGGAGATATGATAAGGGACTAAGGGCCGTTAAGTTTTGTTCAAAAGTAGTTGATACATAAAGAAACATGGCTTCTGTTTTCTTGTTATAATTCTGCTCACCTCTGTAGTGTTTTACTTATTGTTAATGGCCTTTCTGGTTGAAATGCCTATGATGCAGGTGAGCGATACAGGCCCCTTGAGCCTCTTGTATTATATAGTCCTGAAATGACACTCAGTTATCGAGCCAGCCGTTTCAGTAGTGATATTTTAAGCAATAGTTTTCTCTTGTCTTACCAACAAGAGGTTGGTTTCGGATCTTCAAACTTAAGGGGTTAACCACTTGTCAGAAACTATTGATCCAAGGTTGCATGGGGGATTGATGAAGGTTCATTTGTAGGTTAAGAGAATACGATTTTTGAGAATTTGTCACTGGAATGACTGGCTCAGTACCTGAGCCAGTCATTCAAGTGGTAAAGTCTGAAAAATAGTATTCTCCTGGCCTGCAAATGGACAGTAAAAAAGCCAATATTTTGATATTCTTGACAAATTTTGCCATTAAAGGGTTAAAGCGGAGAATGGTGTCTGCAGTGGTCTTGAGAAATGTCCATTTGTTGACCAAGAGAAGACTGTCTTGGAACATTTACCACCGGAATGGTTTGCACGATAAAGGAGCCAGTCCGATTCCAATGCTAAGTTAAAAGAAATATCTTGGTCTGCAAGTGGTCAGTTTCTGAGAAAATCTTTTAAGTTTCTTCACCAAATTTGATCATTTCTATATATTTACTTATCTCGATGTCTCTATACTTTACAAACACAATCTATGGATCATCACTGGGTTCAATAAAACATTGATACGCATTGTCTAGACTCTTGTGTCAACATAGAATGGTATAATGTCACTCGGGACAATACACGAAAGATCAGACTGACGATTTCTAAAATAAAATTTGAGGTTTTTGCATAGACAGAAATAAAGTTACCATAAATCATTAAAATTAATTAGCATAATATCGCTCGTTTTATATATTCAAATTATTAGTAATAATAACATCACATGTTTTTAAATACTTAACCAACAGTCAAATATTTAAAGGTTTCACTTTTACACGCAGTGCTCCTAGGGAGTCAGTATAATCAAAGTATTGTGAAAACGATATTACTGAAACTGAATAATGTCAGGTGGCAGGCAATTCAGTAAGGCAAGAGTTGGAAATTCTTCAATGGTAACTTCAAGCACACACATTATATATACGAGTGCATATCCACTCCATTCTCTATCGTGGTGTTTTAGTTGTGACACAACTAGTATAAGTCTGTCTGTCTGTCTGTCAGTCGGTCTGTCTCTCAATTGGTCTGTCTGTCTGTCAATTGGTCTGTCTGTTTCTCTCAAATGTATGACAAAGCTTAAGTTGTAACTATGTTGTGTCGCACTTGTTATATGTCCATATATAGCATCTGACTATCACCATCCATTTATCCATCCATCCACTGTACACACACACACATTTATGTTATATATAGCATCTGACTATCACCATCCATTTATCCATCCATCCACTGTACACACACACATTTATGTTATATATTGATAATACAGTTTGTAAATGTAACAGTTCTGTTTAGCCGAGCGCTGCGTGTTTATTACGAAACATTTGATTGATTCACCCTTACCTTTGAAATCCCAATTACCAGCAACTATACAGGTTACCTGGTGAATATTTTGATGCTAAAGGTTTCAGAACCTGTCGCTGCTATAGGCCACAGCGGTTCCCAGTAACATTTGTTTCAAAATATTAAACAGAATCTAATTGATATCAAAATGAATTTGTTGTTTGTGGCCAGTAAGATTTAAACGGTTAAAGATAAGACGACAAGGTCTGATTCTGGCCAGGTATAATATTGATCCTGTCTTACAGCTATCAATCTTTCTGGCACAATCGTGATTTTATATCGCATTAATTTGTCCATTTGTAATCAGCATTCTGCCTATCTATTATTGACAGGCAGATATTACATGTACGTTCATGCATTTTCCTAGCAACTTGAGAAAAAATATCTCCATAACATCGTTATTTGCACATGGATAAATTTTTACCTCGCTTCATTCTCAAATACTAAAAATGTGTGCATGTGTGTACGCTCATGTGTCTTTTTTGTTTGTCAAACCTGCTGAATATTTTGAAAACAATTTGACTGGAATGTAAATGCCAATGCCGTCCAGTCAAATGACATTAAAGCTAATGACGATGATTTTCACTATACAGTATATTTATCAACAATGCTGACTAAGATACCAGGGGGTTAACCCTTTAGCACTCATCCCAGCAAAAAACGTGTCTGTAGCGGTCTTGAGAAATGTATTAAGATTTTATTTTTTTTCTAAATTTACCACTAGAATTACTGGCTCAGTTATCGAGCCAGTCATTAAATTAGTAAATTTTCCAAAATATTCTCTTGGCCAGCAAACGGGCATCTATGAGAAAATTGAAATTTTGTTGGACAAATTTGAAAGTTAAAGGGTTAATATTAACATGCATTTCCTTTACTTCCTTAACCCCCTCCTCTCCAAGCTCCCAATTTTAACTTATCTCTGCTTAAGAGCTGCTGAATATCTATAAAACCCTGTGTAACTGGAGGCGGCAAAAACTATCATTCTAATAACACTCAAACCTATCTACTGTAGAGGTCGCTTATTTCTGCTATCAACCGATATTAGTTGTTTAACTAGCTGACTGCTGTAAGCCAGGAAACAATGATTTCAATGGACAATAACTCTGGACATGCTGAATATTTTGAAAAGAATTTGACTGAAAATTGTTGGTGGCTTAGCCACCAACAACTTTCAGCCAATTTGTTTTCAAAGTGTTCAGCGTAGCCAGAGTTAAAGCCCATGGAACATGTAGTCTGCCCATGGAACATGTAGTCTGCAGAAATTCAGCAGACAGACAGGTAATGATAGGTCGTCAAACAACCAGCCATATTAAGGAACCACCATCACTTAATTTGTAGCAAATGAATTGCACTGACAATTTACTGGTCAAGCCGGCTAAAACTGGCCTCTGCAATTGTCTTGAGAAATGGCCATATGCGGGATAAGACAGGACTATTTTTGAAATTTTACCACTGGAATGATTGGCTCAATAACTGAGCCAGTCATTCCAGGATTAAATTTTCAAAAATAACCTGCATTTGGACATTCACTAAAGAGATATTTTGATTTTCTTAAAAAATCTTGGCCGTTACACAGTCAAACAGTTCTGCACAAAATATCAAAAGAACAATAATGAAAACAGTTTAATATTTCAATATTTGGATTGAAAATCATTTCCTAGCAAGAACAATTTACAGAGATTTAATTCTAGATCAGCAAGACTTGACTTGTGCTGGCTACTGTAATATAATTGTTATGATCATTAGGAGCTTATAGTACACCTCAGAAATAATTTAAAATCTTTCAAAAATAAAATATGCTGTTGAGTATTTTGAACATAATTTGATTGGAAGACATGGCTGCTTAAGGCTCTTCTAATGAAAATTATGTTTAAAATATTCTACATAACATTTCAAAATTGTACTAACATATTTTTGTATTGGAAACATGTTAAGTGATTTATAATCTGTACTATGCTTGTCTTATAATGAGGTCTAAGTGATTGAGAGCATGTTGAATATTGATCTGTGGATAATCTGTGGGGGTTTTCAGGAAACTTATAGTATGGCTGTTGTGATGATTGAGCGCATGGTCAATACATCTTTATAATAGTAATGACACCATGCTGGCAGAATTCACTCAAATGAGCATGGTTTTGTAGTCAGGTAGCTTGCGCATCAGGCCATATGTCTGTGATCAACTAGAAACACAATCTTTGTTTGATCCACGCACAAATCGGCTTGATATAACGATCTACATGGCGTGCCATGTGTAATGATCAGCTTGTCATGTAGAGAGTGGTGTGTGGCATGTCATGTATCGTGGTGTATGGCATGTGATGTATGGTGGTGTGGTGTATGGCATGTAATGTATGGTGGTCTGGTGTGTGGCGTGCCATGTATGGGGGTGTGGCATGTGATGTATGGTGGTGTGGTGTGTGGCATGTGATATATGGTGGTGTGTGGCATGTGATACATGGTGGTGTATTGTGTGGCATGTGATGTATGGTGGTGTGGTGTATGGCATGGCACGTCTGGTGGTGTGGCATGTGATGTATGGTGGTGTGGCATGTGGTGTATGATGGTGTGGTGTATGGCATGTGATTTATGGTGGTGTATGGCATGTGATGTATGTTGGTGTGGTGTATGGCATGTAATGTATGGTGGTGTGGTGAGTGGCATGTCATGTATTGTGGTGTGGCATGTGATTTATGATGGTGTGGTGTGTGGCATGTGATGTATGGTGGTGTGGTGTGTGGCATGTCATGTATGGTGGTGTGGCATGTGATGTATGGTGGTGTGGTGTGTGGCATGTGATGTATGGTGGTGTGGTGTATGGCATGTAATGTATGGTGGTGTGGTGTGTGGCATGTAATGTATGGTGGTGTGGGGTGTGGCATGTGATGTATGGTGTGGTGTGTGGCATGTGATGTATGGTGGTGTGGTGTGTGGCATGTGATACATGGTGGTGTGTTGTGTGGCATGTGATGTATGGTGGTGTGACACGTGATGTATGGTGGTGTGGTGTGTGGTGTATGGTGGTGTGTTGTGTGGCATGTGATGTATGGTGGTGTGGTGTGGCATGTGATGTATCGTGGTGTGGTGTATGGCATGTGATGCATGGTGGTGTGGTGTGTGGCATGTCATGCATGCTAGTGTGGTGTGTGGCATGTCATGCATGGTGGGGTGGTGTATGGTATGTGATGTATGGTGGTGTGGCATGTGATGCATGGTGGTGTGTTGTGTGACGTGATGCATGGTGGTGTGGTGTGTGGCATGTGATGTATGGTGGTGTGTTGTGTGACATGTGATGCATGGTGGTGTGGTGTATGGCATGTGATGCATGGTGGTGTGTTGTGTGGCATGTGATGCATGGTGGTGTGGTGTATGGCATGTGATACATGGTGGTGTGTTGTGTGGCATGTGATGTATGGTGGTGTGCTGTATGGCATGGCATGTATGGTGGTGTGTTGTGTGGCATGGCATGTATGGTGGTGTGTCGTGTGGCATGTGATGAATGGTGGTGTGGTGTATGGCGTGTGATGCATGGTGGTGTGTTGTGTGACATGTGATGCATGGTGCTGTGGTCTATGGCATGTGATGCATGGTGGTGTGTTGTGTGGCATGTCATGTATGGTGGTGTTTTGTGTGGCATGTGATGTGTGGTGGTGTGGTGTATGGCGTGTGATGCATGGTGGTGTGGTGTAGGGGTGTGTGGTGTGTAGCATGTGATGCATGGTGGTGTGGTGTGTGGAGTTCTACTTATTGTTAATGACCATTAGTTGATATGCCTATGGTTCAGGCGAGCGATACAGGCCCCTTGGGCCTCTTGTTTAGAATAGTCAATAGAAATGCTTCATTGTGTCTGGTGTAAATGTTAAGAACATGCCAATATGGCTCCTGGCTCCAATGAATCAGCTAGTTTTGGTGAGCGAGGAGCCGTCGAAGCACACATACAATAATTGGTGCGCCATGCTTCCAAGACATCGATAAAGTCATCCAAGCTGTACAACGTCACATTCTCGTCTTGTTTTAGAAATTCAAAATTTACGTCATCTGGAACTCTGAAGTATTGCAGGCATCCAATGTTTTGTTGAAGTTCTATTTCCGTTATATTTTTAGATTGTAGACTTTTAGACTTTTTGCCCTCCTCCGTCCATGGCAATGCCATGTGGCACATACCATTGTGTTGGTCCAGTCTTGCGGAGTAGTGTATGTTGCCAAACTTCAGGTAATTAGTTTTGGAAATATAAGCTAATGTCACTGTGACTGTGTTTACATTGAGTCCATCTAAACTTGTCTCACATGTTGTCCGATTGTATTCATGTTCTATCGTCATATTATTCCATCCTAGCTCAAAACAATTCTTTACTTGAAGGTCAGTTTTGTCCTCGGATAAGAACATGTTCTGGTATAGAATAAATCGTGTGTACTCTGTGTCTCTGCTTGCATACCGAATAACATATGTCACTTCTATACCATACGTGTTTATCATATCTTGGATTGTTGCAAGACGCACCCAGTTCATTTTTTCATCCCCTTCTGTTGCCATGGAATTTGTGTTTAGCTTGCTATCAAATCCTGGATGATGATAGAAAATGCCTATGTCTTTATAATAGTGATCTCTTATATAATTCTGTTTAGAAATTGCATGTGGAACTTTCATTATGATTCGTCCATCATGGCCACGCTCCATCATTGAAAATAGATATATTGTAACCGCGCCAGTTAATAGAAGTATCAGGCCAAAAATGTGGAATGATCCCTCCGATGTTCGATGATATGGACCTGGTCGTAATAGTGCTTGCCTTTTCTCAGACAGCGGCATCTTCTTACGCTTGCAGTACATGGCAATCGAGATAATAAGACGTATGATGATGGCAACAAGTATGGCAGTTGCGATGATAACGGAATATGGAAAACTAAGTTCTTCATGACATGACGATACAATAACAAAGATAGTCACCTGTGGTATGTCGGCTAACCATATGATCAAAACTGACATAGCATCCTCCTCAAAGAATGGCTTCCCTCGGAAAGCATGTAGTCCAGTGTTTAATAATTCAATGATAAATAAAATAGATCCAATGATAGCAAATGCAAGTGATGCATAGACAATATCTGTGTTTGTGTCCCCAAACACCAGGCCTGGTTGTATCCAGATGAGGGATGTATAGAGTAGCCAGTGACATGCGCTCTCTGTAATGTCTATAACAAATAAACAACACAACATGAGCACCTTTAAGTACCACATATCCTTGAACCGGGCATAAAGCCCGCCAATTGGTTCACCATCCATATTTCTGCAAATATGCACCAGAGACACTCAAATGCTTAAAGACTGGCTTGACTCAGTAGGAACTGTTTTTGATGCGGTTATGCTAGTGCTGTATATTTCTAATTCACATTCAAATCCGTATTTTTTTGCCGTTTTCTTGTATTTTATCTGTAATAATAATAATAATAATAATATTAATAATAATAATGATTATGCCAATATAATAATAATAATAATAATAATAATAATAATAATAACTAGAAGACATTTACTGATGTAAGTGTAAACCTGCGATGTCTGCCGATTAAGGAATATTATAAGGCCTCTCCTTATATGACCTTTCAGCATGTATGGGCAAGGCAAGTTCGTTTCTGCCAAAAACTAAAACTGGTACCTTTGATGCCCAGAGGGTGACCTTGAGATTGAGATCAAATCAACTCGAAACCTTCAGCATTAGATCTGGCATACGCGATATACTTTCAGTACAATTTTCATGAACATCAAGGGAAAGGCCATGAAATGTCAAATAACCCAGAAATTAAAAAAGTTATGGGAGTGTGTGTGGGGCCGGGACCGAAAACATAACATTTCACTCACTATAAGGATCTCAATCAGCTTGTATGGGTAAAGCATGGTAATATATGCCCAAAATGAAACTCTAAGTGTAGTTGTAGTTCAAAGATCTATACATGAAATTCCCATAGGTTTACTATGGGGACAACACCCAGGTCACAGAAAAACTAATTTCTTGAAACCCTTTAGATGGATCAACTTTAAATTTGATACCAAATCAAGTCGATATAAACCCTAGTAATTGACCAAATTTCAAGTCTATTGAAGAAAAAAAAAGTTCAGCGGACATTTTGAAAAAAAATTATGATTTAAAATTTTAGGAGTATGGGAGAGTTCATTTCTGCCAAATACCACATTTTTGTCAAAATTACCAGTTTTCGTATTACAAATACGAAAACTGGTAGTTTCGACCAAAATGTGGTACCTGCCCATCAAGATGGGTCTTAACCCTTTAACCCTTGGATTTATTCAGGATGTTTTTTATTTTCTCATAGAAAACATCCATTTGCAGACCAAGAGAAGACTATTTTTGAAAATTTACCACTTGAATGACTGGCTCGGTTATCGAGACAGTCATTCCAGTGGTAAATTTTCAAAAATATTCTTCTTGGTCTGCAAATGGACATTTCTCAAGACCACTGCAGAAGCCGTTTTTGGCTGATATGAGTGTTAAAGGGTTAAGGTATCTTCAAATCGGCTCATTGGTCATGTCTAATTAAAGGGAATTAATTTCTGCAAAAAACAAAAACTGGTAAATTTGATGCCATAAAGGGGTGATCTTGAGATGGGTGACATGGGCTATCTTCTAATATATCCATTGATCTTCTCTAACCAAGAGGCAGTAATTTCTGCCAAAAACTTAATCTGGTAATTTTGACACCCGAGGGGTAAACTTCACCTTGAAGCTGTGATCCCCAAGTCAGCACAGATCTTCTAGACCCCACGGGTAACATCCTGGCCAAGTATGGGTGTCATCTAGACTGTGAGTCACAGTTCAAATATCCATATTGAAAATCCCCATTCATTTTCTATGTGGCACTGTTTTATGCATTGGCGGTCAAGGTCACGCTTTGGGACTTGTTTGACCATGGAAAGGTGGATATCTCGAAAACCATTCAGCATAAACAAAATAAAAGCGCATGCAAGTGATTACTCCAGGGGGTACTAGAAGATGGCCAAATTTGGAGTTGATGTGATGAAAAATGTGGGGGGTGATGCGGTCCAATCTTTTTAACCGAGAAGAAAGAAAGAAAGAAGCTGAAGAAGACTGATCCAGAGTAATTATAATAATCTGGAATAGTAATTAGTATGTGCTTAGATGGTATCAGAAGAAGCTCGATACAATTTTGTTAGCCACGGTTTCCAGATGTTTTGGATTTTCTGGAGGTTTTCAGATTATCCTGATTTTTTCGGATCACACCCGAAGTTGTGGAATCCGGCGACATGGTCACACCCTTTCCTGTGTTAAAATTTGAGCCAAATCGGACCAGTGGTTTCAGTGGTGGTCCGGTCATAACGAGTTCAACTCATAGTGAGTCATACACCATGTGCTGAACTTCAGAGCATACCTTTTCCTGAGGAAACCCAAAATGCTGAATCCAGTCATGGAGTGGATGAGTCTCATTCAGGGTAAATAATATATGTATATTTGCCTCGGTCTCTTCTGACAATAAAGTGCTCCAAGATCATAATTAATGATTGTCTAATTGAAATCAGAGTTAAAATTTAAGAAACAAATGTTGCTCCAGATTAACACTTAGCCATCTATTTTATTCAGGAAAATTTAAAGAGACCATGTTTTTTTGCCGATGTAACCATTAAAGGGTTAATAGTGTGTCAAGTTGTACGAATTGTATGTCTTTGCTATTTACATAATAAACATGCTGTTGAATCTTTTAAAACTAATTGGACTGGGCGCTGTTGCTGCCATAGGAAGCTTACCTGAATAGTTTTCTGGAAATTGAGATTCAGGGAGTGCATCGATCGATTGATCCCAACACGGGAAAAGCGTGGACGGAGATTAGATAGAGATGAATGGGGCATAGCTAAAACTTGATTCGTTGGTTGGCTCAAGAGAACTCAAGTGAGAGCATGATTAGGCCACTGCAGGGCATGTAGCATTCTTTGTACATGGAGGCTCACGTTAACACGTGGTTGTGGGTCAGGGATGAGGTGAATAGAGATTGAACCAGTGTGAGAATGATCAAATGAAATCAATTTCTCATTCAAAAGGTAGTTTAGAGTAGATTTACATTGGTTGAGGTTGTAAGTTGTAACCATTGTGAGGGCTGCAGATGCACTAGAGTGCCGCCGAGTGATTTACACCCAGCACTCACCCACCTGATTTAAACTTCCTTTTGGAATATTGCTAAAATATTTTTCCAACAAAGAGGCGACCTACTTAGAGAAAGGGGTGTGCACCCTATCACAATGCATTCATATCTGTGGTTTCATCGGCTGAATGGCGGATTTAATTAGAAGAGTCTCTGCTTCTGTTTCACAACAATAATATTATTGTTAAAATTATTTTATGTAATAATCACTTATAGGCCTACTGTATATCTTTAAAAATAAACGTAGGTGATGTTTGCATTTTTTTGCAGATGCAGTTTTTTGCCTGAATTCAGGTTTTTAGAAAAACATTTCAGGATAATCCTACATGGGTCAAGTTCGACTCCTAACCATAGTTAGCTATGGCTAACTAGAGTATCAGCCGAACTTCAAATAGTTAACTAGCTAGTCAACTATAGTCAACTGAGCACCCGACCTCGGTTCAGATGGTTAGTCCGATATTTGCGTAAGTTTCAAGATGGTGGACACCGATCGCTTGCCACGAATAAATGCATATAAAAGTGTAAATAGTTCACTAAATAACTTAGGTTTGATGAAATTATGCTTTCCCATTGTATGTCGATATTCCCAAGCCCATATTCCTTCCCACTTTATGCCATATGGCCGCTTTTTGACGTCTTATCAGACATAAATAACCCATTATCGTAGCTCATTAAAACAGACGACAGAAAGTGTTAATGGAGGCTGGTACCCGGCTCCAAATTTTCTGCAATAGTAATTGAATAGGGAACCGGGGACCAGCGAACTATAGTCGACTAAAATCAAGTTCGACTGGGCATGATCAGTAAACCATGAAACTGACTATGGTTAGCGAGTCGAACTTGACCCTGGTTAAAAGTGTGTTCAAGTAGGATAATTGCTACTATGTCATGTACAAAATAATTATTCAGCCTTTTTAATGCTTCCCACTTTCATCACTGTTTTTTGGCAATTGTATTGAAATTCCTTTAACGGTTCAACTCTGATGTCAATATTCTATCTTTTACTGTGTCAATAGCAAAGAAACTAGTGTACATCTTTAAACAGTTTTGGTGGACGATGTTGCTGTCTACGACGGCACCATCCTCCGGCAAATTTGTTGAAACATGTACACCAGTTCATCTTTTAATTTAATTTGAAAATTAAAATTTTCATATCAGTGGTAAATGTTAAACAAGTGCGATGTACAATAGTTGAGTTGTAGACAACTTTAAATGTAAAAAGATTTTATGGACTGACTGAAAGCCGCTTTCGGCGTTTGGAAGGAGTGGAAGCATTTTTCAGCTGCAATAAGCTTTCTTTAACATTCTCTACTTTGTCTTGTCCACAGCGTGCGTCATGAGGTCCTTTAGGCTCTCTCATCTTTAATAGTTCTAGCCTGCGAAGCTGAAAGCGAGACATTTGTGTCACTTTTCCGACATCAACGACGACAATGTTAAGTTTTTGCGTTTAGCAAAACTTCTCGGCTTATATTTCAGGATCAATTAATCCTATTGCAACTAAACTTGTCTATGTGGTTGCCTATGCTGTTCGGAAACCGGCATGATGATACTGAGGTCACACGATTAAAGGTCACCTTGATACAAAGCTATTTTTCCAATGTTAAGTTTTTGCGTTTAGCAAAACCTCTTGACTTATCTTTCAGGATTGGTTAATCGTATTTCAGCATTAAGTTTTTCCATTTGGTAGCAAATCATTTATATTTCAGGATTGGTTAATACTATTGGAACTTAGCTTGAATACATGGTTATCTATAATGTTATTAGGAAGCAACATGATAACGTGAAGGTCACATGGTCAAAGCTCAATGTCACTGTGACAAGCAGGAGACAGGCGAGACATTTTATTCCGCGGAATTCTTGTTTTGAGGTCTGCGTTATGGCATCCTCTGCTGACCTGATATTCATTGAGTTTTCCTACTGAAGATTGACTGCTTTCTGAGCATGCATATTCTCTAGCATTCTAAAAACATGTCCAAGCATTGACCGTCGCGGCTCAAATTATTGAAAGACTAGTTTTCATCTCCTCCGTCAGCTGGGTTTAGCTGACTTGATCATTAAAGCATTGAACTTTGATGATAAGCCTTTGGTTGTAACTCACACATAGTATAAATCATTCCATGTTGTCTGCCTGCCTGTCTGCCTGCCTGCCTGTCTGTCCATCTGTCTGCCTGCATGTCTGTATGCCTACCTGCCTGTCTGTCTGGCTGCGTGCCTGTGTCTGTCTGTCTGTCTGTCCATCCGTCCATCTGTTGCGTTGTCTGTCTGTCTGTCTGTATGTATGTATGTATGTATGTATGTCTGCCTGGCTAGCTGGCTGTATGCCTGCCTGCCTGCCTGTGTGTCAGTCTGCCCGTCTGTCTGCCTCCCTGCCTGCCTGTATACCAGTTGGTCGGTCATATTTTTGACATTTATGATTTTAGCTGCTTAGGTCACAACTAAAGTTTATCACACTTGTTATTTATACTAAACCCTGTGTTGAATACAATGACATAACATAACTAGATATAATGACATAACATAACTTACCAATCTTCATGTTGTCTGTGTCCAGAAAGAATTCAGAAATCTTGTGTTCTCCAGCAGCATGGCAGCATCTCACATATTCTATCTACTAATCCGGTGTCTAATACTTATTTCCAGAATAAACCTGTGTGTGCATTCCGATTGCTATTGATAATAATCCGGTATTATTCACCAGATAAAACTATTTTTGTATAAATCTCTTTGTTTTGCGTGGATACAGTTTGCAGAGCACTTGTATCAAATCATGTGCGAAAGGAAATGAGGCTCATATTTGATCAGCCATATAACGTTTCTTCCTTATATGGTTAGTAAGAGAGAGGAGGAGATTGCGGCTCTGGTATTCCCGTACCACACCCAGTTATTGACGGGTTCTGCTTTTATCAAACGATGAAGCGTCAGTGAGCTGTGCAGATTCTCTGGTGGCTGGTGACATCAGACGCAGTGGTAGTGGCTTACTCATCAATTTAATATTTACGTAGATGCATATATGATAATTATGAAATTCTCTTCTTAGTTTAATTTGAGTATTTTGACAGCAAATTGACTGAAAGATGTTGCTGCTATAGGCAACATCTTTCAGTCAAATTGTTGTCAATATGGCCAGCCACTTCAGTTCTATATTTATCCCGCTTACAAACAGGTAAATATACCTGATATTACCTCAGTATGAAAGGTAATGATTTTGTCAATATTCAAGATTTCATCCGTTGCGACGCGAACACAGCGAGAGTTTTCGGCTTTTGTTGTTAATCCATGTGTACTGTCACAATGCAATTATGCTAACTGGATGTCCTTTTGGCATTTTAACTTGTCTTTATGAATCTATGGTAGGGTATATTGTTAGTGAGGTTTTGCCGGAATTGGCGGCTACATTATTAAGAGCTGTTGGAAGGCAATACATGCCTTCTTGAAAATAATTGTTAGCTTGCCTGGCCCAAAGGACCAAGTGAGCTTATGCCATGACGGCTATCCGTCTGTCTGTCATCTGTCCGTCAACTTTTTCTTTAAAAGCCTGCTCCTCATTAACCCGTTGACTGATTTTGATCAAACTCGGCTGGGAGGGTGGTGGTGTGTGTGTGTGTGTGTGTGGGGGGGGGGGGTAGGTTTCTGAACATGTATAACAAGGGGGGGGGGGGGGGTAGGTTTCTGAACATGTATAACAAATTTTGATTGGTACACTTTAGCAATCTTGGATTTTCTTAAAATTTCGCGAAATCAGTTAAAAGCCTACTCGTTAACCACATGGCCAATTTCAATCAAACTCAGTGGGAAGGACCCTAGACTAGTATGCTTCGGAATTTTTATACAGAATTTTGATTGAACCATTTCAGTGGCCATCTTGAATTTTCCGAAAGATGTTGGGAAATCATTTAAAACCACTCCTAGATAACTCCTTGGGAAATTTCAGCCAGACTTGGCTGGAAGGATACTATAGTGGGAGCTTTCAGAACTTGTATACAGAATTTTGATTTGTCAATTTTTCTGGTGGCCATCTTGGATTTTCTGAAAAATCAGTTAAAAGCTTACTCCTCATTAGCCACTTGGCTGATTTCAAGCAAAGTCAGATGGAAAGACGCTAGTGGTATGCTTCAGAACTTGTATACAGAATTTTGTCGGGTCAATGTTTTCGATAGCCATATTGAATTTTCCGAAAACTGGCGGGAAATAGTTTATAACGTTACTCCTCATTAACTGCTTGGACAGTTTCAACCAGACTTGGCTAGAAGGATACTAGGCTGGTAGGTTTCAGAACCTCTATACCGAATTTTGATTAGTCCAGTTTTCCGGCGGACATCTTGGATTTTCTGAAAATTTTGGGAAATCGATTAAAAGACTTCTCCTCATTAACCGCTTGAACGAGTTCAAGTAAACTTAGCTGGAAGGACCGTAAAGTGCTATGCTTCAGAGCTTGTATATAGAATTTTGATTGGTGAATTTATTCGGTGGTCGTCTTGAATTTTCCGAAAAAAGGGCGGAAATTGTCTACTCATTAACTACTTGGGCAATTTCAATGAAGCCTATGGCAGTTGCATATAGAATTTTTATTGGTCAATTTTTCCCGCGGCCATTTTGGATTTTATGAGTATTTTGGGAAATGCCACTCCTCATTAATCGCTTGGGCAATTTCAACCAATTTTGACTGGAAGGATCCTATTGTCGTAACCTCTAGAAATTCTATTCAGTTTTGGCAGCAATCTCTGATTTTCTGAAAGTTTTCCGAAACCATTTAAAAAATGGTACTTCAATCAATAACCTGATTTCAACAAAACTTGGGTGGAAAGATCTTATGACGGTAGGCTTCAACATATTAAACGAGAATCTTTATTGATAAATTTTTTGGTGGCCATCTTGGATTTTCCGAAAATGCAAATAGTATAAATGCCAATGGTCCAGGTGAACACCACAGGCCCTTGGGCCTCTTGTTTGGGGGCCCATCTTGGAATTTCTGAAAGATAGTGGGAAATCGTTTAAAACACTACTACTCATTAACCACTTGGGCAAATTCAACCAAATTTGCCTGAAATGAGCCTATAGTGGTAGCTTCTAGAACTACTATTCATTGTTTTGATAGGTCACGGTTTTGGCAGCCAGCTTTGATTTTCTGAATATTTTCTGGAACCATTTAAAAATGGTACTCCCAATCAATGTCCCAATTTCACCGAAACTTAGGTTGAAAGATCATCAAACGAGAATCTTGATTGGGTGATTTTTTGGGTGGCCATCTTGGATTTTCCGAAAATTATCCATCATGTCTATTTAAATGCAAATGTGTCAAATGCTAATCATCAAGGTGAGCGTCACTGAGGCCCTCGGACCAGTTACTGGGTTTGTCTGGTTAACCTCCATGTTTATTTAAATAAACTTCATAAAATTGTGTCAAATTATTGGTTGTATCCAGTCTGCATCATAATAAAATAACCCCGAGGTATAACTGGTACACTGGTCTATGGGCAACCACATAAGCTTTTATCCTTAAAAGAACTAGGCCATTCTGACCTTGTTTACGGAGTATATGGAGAAACTTAATGTAGGCATTAGAGCTAATAATAAAACCTGCACATTTTATATTATTTATGTTAATTAGATGAAACATGGTGAAATTCCCTTAATTTCCATCATCTGTAATGGGAAGATGGTGTTGCATTCGGATCTGTGTGTGAGTGAGTCAGGGAGCGGGTGGGTTGGTGAGTGGAGGGGGAGTGTGTTTGTGGGAGGGAGCTGTAATCGAAAAAAGAACATCGATTTTAACACAACAAAGGATCTTAGTATGAAAGAGGGCTTTCAGACTGGCTGTGATCTGGATTAAAAAATCCTAGATCCGTATTGTATCAAATTCTAGATCTTTGGAAACTGCTGGAATGATTTTGCTCAAATTTGAACACAAGAAATGGTATGACAATACACTAGGATTCCACAACTTTGGCCATGTACCTCAAAATCTTGAAAGAAAAACCAGAGAAAATTCTGGAGGGGGGTGGGGGTGGTGTTGCATTAACAACGTGACAAAAATGTGCTTCTGACGGTCTGCAACTCTGATTGGCTATTACTGATATCTGTAAAGCATGTAGGTAGCTTGATAACGATTTACTGTTCAAAGTTGCTCAAGAAAATGTTAATTTTCTCAGAAAATCTCTATTTGTAGATCAAGAGATTATTTCTGAAAATTTACCACACTGGAATCGAGCCAGTCATTCCAGTGGTGAATTTTCAAAACTATTCTCCAAATGTGCTTCTTTGTCAAACTTGAGTGTTAACCCGTTTCACCTATGAATTCCCCATATCTCATTTTCAACGCAAGCATACAAGAAAACTTGAACATTTTGAAATTAATGTAGAAGCCCTAAGCAGCAACATCTTCCAGTCAAATTAATTTCAAAATTTCCAGCAGAATAAGTTAAACATAGTGAAGAATATACTTTTTCAGGGATTTGTCGGTGAATGGGTTAAAGTGGTAGATAGCATGCAGGTAAGCGCTTGACCAAATCCTTGCACTTTTGGTTTTAACTCTAACACTCATACCAGCCAAAAACAGCTGCAGTAGTATTGAGAAATGCCAATTTGCAGATGAAGCGAAGACAATTTTTGAAAATTTACAACTGGAATTACTGGCTCGATCAGTCATTCCAGTGGTAAATTTTCAAAATTTTCTTCGTCTGCAAATAGACATTTTCTCACAAAAAAATTTTCTTGAGTAAATTTGAGGGTTAAGGGGTTAATATTTGTTCATATTGCTGCAGGGTTTAGAATTAGATTAACCTTTCAGCCTAGTTAATTGCAAATAATCTCCAGCTTTCAGTATAGGTTGACTGTTTTTTGTTCTGCACGATGATTACATTCAGTCTGCATTATAGTAAAATGATTTTACTATACGTCCATATTTGTTCAGCATCAGGACATCATGATGTTTACCTCCATGTTATGTTTGTTTGAGGGAAAGATTATTGCTAGCTTAGGATATTAACATTTGGCATCCGGGACAATAGCTACACTACAGCTCAGAAATAACTTAGGAATACAATATAAGAAATGTTTGGTTGAATACTTTGGATGTAATTTGATTGGAAGCTATTGCTGTAAAATTTCGCCCCAAATATTCAACTCTACATTTAGTTTTGTTTTGAAAACAATGTACGTTATTTCTGAGCTGCAGTGCACATGCCGGAATATTTTCTCTGCTAGTAGCGCCTGTCTGAATTGACAGCTGTTTTAACCCTGTACTGGTCAAATTTGGTCAAGAAAATCCAAATATTTAATTGTTCGAATGTCCATTTGCAGACCAAGAGAGGAATATCTTTGTAAATTTACCACTGGAATGACTGGCTTGGTAATCGAGCCAGTCATTCCAGTGATAAGTTAATGGAAATAGTCTTCTCTTCGCCTGCTAATAGACATTTCCCAGGACCACTGCAGAGGCCGGTTATGACCGGCTTGACCATTACGGGGATAATTTGTCCTTGAGACATAACAGATATACTTGTGATAATAGATGATTGTTCATTTAGCCCTTTAATGGTCAGATTTGGTCAAGAAAATTTTATTATTTTATTTTTGAATGTCCATTTACGGGCCGAGAGCATACAATATTTGACAATTTATGACTGGAATAACCGAGCCAGTCATTCCATTGGTAAATTTTCAAAAATTTTATTCTCTTGACCGGTAAGTGGACAGACATTCCACAAGACCATAGCAGAGGCTGATTTGTCCCGAATGCCCATTAGGGGTTAACATTGATTATTCGTTTATTGTGAATGTCACTGGAGATGAATGTCCACATGTATTGATCACTGCTGCAAAGAATATGTCCCTTGCCCTACACAGCCGTGACAATAAATATACCAGCTAGGTGAAGCATTTACTTGTTCAAATAAGGGAAATACATGAAAGCATTTAAGTACACTAGCATTATTGTCCCTCTGCATGAAAGCAAAGATTATCTTTACCCTCAACATGTACGAGGAAGAAGGTATAGCATCTGTCTGTCTGTCTGTCAGTCTGTCTTTCTGCTTGCCTGTCTTCTGGCTGGCTGTCTTTGTCTGTCTGCCTGCTTGCCCATCTATCCATGTGTCTGTCTGTCTGTCTCTGGCTGGCTGGCTGTGTCTGCCTGCCTGCCTGCCTGGTTGGCTGGCTGGCTGTCTTTCTCTGTCTGCCTGTGTCTGTCTGCCTGCTTGCCCGTCTATCCGTGTGTCTGTCTCTGTCGGTTTGTTTGTCTGTGTATGTCCGGGAATGTTTCCTGGAAATTACTACGTCACAAATATTAGCACAAAAAGTTCATATTCTGAGAAAGTAAGATTCCAAGCAGCGGTTTGACGATCTGCAAATTCTGCTTATCTCTGATTACTTTTTAACTTACGCTTTTATACATCCATCTGTGTGTCCCGTCGACATCCATCTGTGTGTCCCGTCGACATCCATCTGTGTGTCCCGTCGACATCCATCTGTGTGTCCCGTCGACATCCATCAAATCTAGATTATCTTTTATACATCCATCTGTGTGTCCCGTCGACATCCTTCAATCCAGATTATCTTTTATACATCCATCTGTGTGTCCCGTCGACATCCTTCAATCCAGATTATCTTTTATACATCCATCTGTGTGTCCCGTCGACATCCTTCAATCCAGATTATCTTTTATACATCCATCTGTGTGTCCCGTCGACATCCATCTGTGTGTCCCGTCGACATCCATCTGTGTGTCCCGTCGACATCCATCAAATCTAGATTATCTTTTATACATCCATCTGTGTGTCCCGTCGACATCCATCAATCTAGATTATCTTTTATACATCCATCTGTGTGTCCCGTCGACATCCATCAATCTAGATTATCTTTTATACATCCATCTGTGTGTCCCGTCGACATCCTTCAATCCAGATTATCTTTTATACATCCATCTGTGTGTCCCGTCGACATCCTTCAATCCAGATTATCTTTTATACATCCATCCGTGTGTCCCGTCGACATCCATCAATCCAGATTATCTTTTATACATCCATCTGTGTGTCCCGTCGACATCCATCAATCTAGATTATCTTTTATACATCCATCCATGTGTCCCGTCGACATCCATCAATCTAGATTATCTTTTATACATCCATCTGTGTGTCCCGTCGACATCCATCAAATCCAGATTATCTTTTATACATCCATCTGTGTGTCCCGTCGACATCCATCAATCTAGGTTATCTTTTATACATCCATCCGTGTGTCCCGTCGACATCCATCAATCTAGATTATCTTTTATACATCCATCCGTGTGTCCCGTCGACATCCATCAATCTAGATTATCTTTTATACATCCATCCGTGTGTCCCGTCGACATCCATCAATCCAGATTATCTTTTATACATCCATCTGTGTGTTCCGTCGACATCCATCAATCTAGATTATCTTTTATACATCCATCCGTGTGTCCCGTCGACATCCATCAAATATAGATTATCTTTTATACATCCATCTGTGTGTCCCGTCGACATCCATCAAATCCAGATTATCTTTTATACATCCATCTGTGTGTCCCGTCGACATCCATCAATCTAGATTATCTTTTATACATCCATCCGTGTGTCCCGTCGACATCCATCAAATCTAGATTATCTTTTATACATCCATCTGTGTGTCCCGTCGACATCCATCAAATCTAGATTATCTTTTATACATCCATCCGTGTGTCCCGTCGACATCCTTCAATCCAGATTATCTTTTATACATCCATCTGTGTGTCCCGTCGACATCCATCAAATCTAGATTATCTTTTATACATCCATCTGTGTGTCCCATCGACATCCATCAATCTAGATTATCTTTTATACATCCATCTGTGTGTCCCGTCGACATCCATCAAATCTAGATTATCTTTTATACATCCATCTGTGTGTCCCGTCGACATCCATCAATCCAGATTATCTTTTATACATCCATCTGTGTGTCCCGTCGACATCCATCAAATCTAGATTATCTTTTATACATCCATCTGTGTGTCCCGTCGACATCCATCAAATCTAGATTATCTTTTATACATCCATCTGTGTGTCCCGTCGACATCCATCAATCTAGATTATCTTTTATACATCCATCTGTGTGTCCCGTCGACATCCATCAAATCTAGATTATCTTTTATACATCCATCCGTGTGTCCCGTCGACATCCTTCAATCCAGATTATCTTTTATACATCCATCCGTGTGTCCCGTCGACATCCATCAATCTAGATTATCTTTTATACATCCATCTGTGTGTCCCGTCGACATCCATCAATCTAGATTATCTTTTATACATCCATCTGTGTGTCCCGTCGACATCCATCAATCTAGATTATCTTTTATACATCCATCTGTGTGTCCCGTCGACATCCTTCAATCCAGATTATCTTTTATACATCCATCCGTGTGTCCCGTCGACATCCATCAATCTAGATTATCTTTTATACATCCATCTGTGTGTCCCGTCGACATCCATCAATCTAGATTATCTTTTATACATCCATCTGTGTGTCCCGTCGACATCCATCAAATCTAGATTATCTTTTATACATCCATCTGTGTGTCCCGTCGACATCCATCAAATCTAGATTATCTTTTATCATCCATCTGTGTGTCCCGTCGACATCCATCAAATCTAGATTATCTTTTATACATCCATCGGTGTGTCCCGTCGACATCCATCAAATCTAGATTATCTTTTATACATCCATCTGTGTGTCCCGTCGACATCCATCAAATCTAGATTATCTTTTATACATCCATCTGTGTGTCCCGTCGACATCCATCAAATCTAGATTATCTTTTATACATCCATCTGTGTGTCCCGTCGACATCCATCAAATCTAGATTATCTTTTATACATCCATCTGTGTGTTCCATCGACATCCATCAAATCTAGATTATCTTTTATACATCAATCTGTGTGTCCCGTCGACATCCATCAAATCTAGATTATCTTTTATACATCAATCTGTGTGTCCCGTCGACATCCTTCAATCCAGATTATCTTTTATACATCAATCTGTGTGTCCCGTCGACATCCTTCAATCCAGATTATCTTTTATACATCAATCTGTGTGTCCCGTCGACATCCTTCAATCCAGATTATCTTTTATACATCAATCTGTGTGTCCCGTTGACATCCTTCAATCCAGATTATCTTTTATACATCCATCTGTGTGTCCCGTCGACATCCATCAATCTAGATTATCTTTTATACATCCATCTGTGTGTCCCGTCGACATCCATCAAATCTAGATTATCTTTTATACATCCATCTGTGTGTCCCGTCGACATCCTTCAATCCATATTACAGTATCTTTTTTCATCCATCCATCTGCGCAATTGTCCATATATACTTGTCCCTATGTCTATATTTGCATCTACCCACATATGTAGACCTGTTATTGTTGCCATTGGTGGGTGATTTTGTGATTTTTATCATAGAGGTGAATTTGATTTGATTTATTTATCAGGTCCATATTCGGCGATCGTCCATCCATCCATCATCCGTCCATCAACTTTTTGTAAATGACTTCTCAAAAACAACTGGGCCAATCTCAATTATATTTGACAGGAATCATTCTCAGGGGATAGAGATCCAAGTTTTTCAAACGAAACCAATCAGCCAATGTGACCGGCACCCATCTTGGACTTTGGATCATATTTAGATTCAAAACTCATGAAACATCATCATCTAAGGCCAGAGCTGAGCCAAGTTTGTTGAAGGGAACTTGATTGGCCAAATGGGTTTTCACTGGAATGACTGGCTCGGTTATCGTATCAGTCATTGCCATAGAAAACTTTAGAAATAATTAGCTGTAGGTCTGCAAATAAACATTTCTCAAGGCCACTGCAGTAGAGGTTTTGATCAGCTTTTGATCCAGTTGGGTATTTAAGAGTTTAGTTTTTATCGATCTCGTGTCTTGCTAAAAGATATTAGTAGCAACAGCTTACAGTAAAACCAATTTTAAAATAAGCACATGTTACAGCATTCATGTACGAAATGGAACTAAATATCTAGCATCGCTCCAAGTCACCAGTGTATGGGTTAAAGCAATCAACAGCGTGTGGTTAAATCAATCTATATGGCAGATATTAACTATTCACATTAAGTACACATCCGGTCCAATGTCTATATGGTCTCGGCCTTTCCACATTTTCAAAATTACATTTGCTTCTGTTCACTGACAATCAATTTGCCTGGTTCATTCACCTGTTTTTATGGAATATCAATTAACCGTTTCACTGACAAATCGTGAAAACATAATATTCTTTGCGATATCTTGTTCTTTGAATATTTTGAAATTAATTTGGCTGGAAGCCACAAATTAATTTCAAAATATCCAACAGTTTTCCTGTAGGGTGGCCTTGAAAATGAGTTATGAGGAATTCAGCAATGAAAGGGTTAACTGTTTAAAAAAAGCCTCTTAATTACGTAAGCTTTTATCGGTTTCCTAGGTAACACATTTTTTTCAGGCACAGTTTAAGTAATGAATTTATTCATTATGGACACGAATGTCATTTGCAGACTGATGACATACATAGATTGACACTAATGGATTGTTTACTGACCCTCCCAGCACAAAACCCATTGACCCATTAATGGTCCAGATTGGTCAGCTTAATCACAATTATAGCTTAATTACAGCACATTTACAAGCCCGGAGAAGATTTTTCGAGATTTACCACTGGAAGGACTGGCTCGATTCAATAATCTAACCAGTCATTCCAGTGGTAAATTTTCAAAATAGGCTTTTTTCCTGCACAAGGGGTTATTAGCTAACTTGGCCAGAATGGCCAAGTGAGCTTATGCCGTGGCGCCCGTCCACCGTCCGGCCATCAAGTTTTTCTTTAAACAATTTCTCAAGAACTACAGGGCGATTTCAATTATATTTGGCAGGAAGCATCCTTAGGGCATGGAGGAGGTCCAAGTGTGTTTAAAGGATTTTGGCCGATTGTTAGAAACGTCATTAAAAATCTTCTCTGAAAGCACTTGCGGAATCGATTCAAAACTCATGAAATATCATCCAAGGCAAGATCTAAGCCAAGTTTGATCAAGAGAACTTGATTGACCAAATGGTTCAACGGCCATCTTGGATGACCTAGTTTTCGCGAAAACGACTTCTCCAGAACCGCTAAAAGAATCTGGCCGAAATTTGGGGAATATGATTAGGGACTAAGGCCCATGAAAGTTTGTTAAAGGGAAGTTGATCCGTCAAAAAACATGGCCGCCGTGGGCCAATCCAAATGTAACGTGTTTTCGAGCCATATTGGATTTTTTTTATTTGATGGATTTTAAGGCCGAAATTGGTTTTATATATGTTTTTGGGTAGTCTGATCTCAAATTTGGCATTGTCGAAACTGTCGGATAAACGGTTTGGTGGCCATCTTTGATCATTTTCCCACCAAAAGCTCCCATATACTAATGGGAAATTTTAAATGTCTTCTCGAGAACTACTGGGCCGATTTCAATTATATTTGGCAGGAAGCATCCTAGGGCTTAGAGATTCCATTTTGTTCAAACGAAGCTGATCGGCCAATTTGGCTGGCAGCCATCTTCGATTTCAGCTGATTTTTAGAACTGTCTAAAAATCATCTCCAAAACTGTTTGAGGGATCAAGTCAGACCTCATGAAATATGATCTATGGTAAGAGCTGACCCAAGTTTGTTCAAGGGAACTTGATTGACTAAATGGTTCAGTGGCCATCTTGGATGACCTCGTTTTTGCAAAAACGACTTTTCCCCCAGAACCGCTGAAGCGATCAGGCCGAAATTTGTGATATATGATTAAGGAATAAGGGCCATTAAAGTTTGTTCAAGAGAAGTTGATCTGGCAAAAAAACTGGCCTCTTTAAAATGTCTAAAAATCTTCTCGAAGGCCGCTTGGGGGATCAATTCAAAATGCATGAAATATCATCTAGGGCAAGAGCTGCACCAAGTTTGTTTCAAGGGAACTTGATCGGCCAAATGGTTTGGTGGCCATCTTGCATAACCTAATTTTTGCCAAAATTACCCCAGAACTACTGAGCGGATTGAGCCAAAATTTGGGAGATATGATTAGGCACTGAGTGCCATTAAAGTTTTTTCACGGGAAGGCGCTACGTCAGAAACATGGCTGCAATGGACCAATCAAAATGGAGCATGTTTGGCGGCCATATTGGACTTGCAAAAATGTCCACAAACTCATTTAGAAGACTACTAAACCACACACTAAAAATTGTGACAAAAATGCATAATGCTCCAGGTGAGCGACATAACCCCTTTGGGCCTCTTGTATTGTTATATTTCAACCTTAGCTTTAGCATTTAGCTCAACTAAAGCCGTTTCTATCTCAAGGTTAAGCATCCTACAGGAACCAAATCAGGCCAAATCCTTAGTGGTAATGAGCTGCAATGACACAATCACCTTAGCACCAAAAGGTCAAAGGTGACGGTCAATGTGATAATAACAAATTTAGTTTTTAGCTCACCTGGCATGAAAGGCCAAGTGAGCTTATGTTGTGGCGACTGTCCGTCCGTCCTTTAAATGACTTCTTCTCAAGAACCGCTGGGGCAATTTTAATTATAATATGCAGCAAGTATCCTTAGGGCATAGGGATCAAAGTTTGTTCAAACGAAGCCGATTGGCCAATTTGGCTGGTGGCCATTTGGATTTTGGCCGATTTTTAGAAATGTCTTAAAATCTTTTCCGAAACCGCTCGGTGGATTGAAACAAACCCCATGAAATATGATCCTAGGGCACGAGCTGAACCAAGTTTGTTCAAGGGAACTTGATTGGCCAAATGGTTCAGCGGCCATTTTGGTTGACCTAGTTCTAGCGAAAATGACCTCCAAGGGATCAGGCCGAAATTTGGCAGATATGATTAGGGACTAAGGGTCATTAAAGTTTGTTCATGGGAAGTTTATCCGTAAAAAAAACCCCATGGCCACTATGGGACAATCGGAATATAGTGTGTTTGGCGACCATATTGGATTGTTTTATTTGATGAATTTTTATATATATATGTTTTTGGGTATTCTGATCTCAAATTTGCAATTTTCAAAACTGTCGGATAAACGGTTTGGCGGCCATCTTAGATCATTTTCCCGCCAAAAGCTCCCATACTAAAGCAATAGGAAATTAAAAATATCTTCTAGAACTTCTGGGCCTATTTCAATTATATTTGGCAGGAAGCATCTGTAGGTTGTAAATATTCAAGTTTATTCAAATAAAGCCAATCGACCAATTTGGCCAGCAACCATCATGGATTTTAGCCGATTTTTAGAAATGCCTTTAAAAATCTTCGCCGAAACTGTGAGTGATTGATTCAAACTCAGAAAATATCATTGAGGGCACGAGTTGAACCAAGTTTGTCCAAGGGAACTTGATTTGCCAAATGGTTGGGTGGCCATCTTGGATGGCCTGTTTTTCATGAAAGCAACTTAATCTCCGGAGCCACTGAACGGATTGGGCCAAAATTTTGGGGATATGATATTTGATGACTAAGGGCCATTAAAGTTTTTTAAGAGAAGTTGATACATAAAGCAACATGGCCTCTGTTTTCTTGTTACAAGTCTGCTCAGCTCATTAGAGTTCTACTTATTGTTAATGACCATTCTAGTTGAGATGCCTATGGTTCATGTGAGTGATACAGGCCCCCCTGGGCCTCTTGTTAGATTGGCCAAGTGAGCTTATGCCATGGCGATTATCCATTGTCTGTCATCCATCTGTCCCTCAAGGTATGTGATCATTATCTAAGGATACTTTCAATGTAAAGCCCCTGAGCAATGCATACAATGAATGCATTCACAATCTGTCTTCAAGCATCTGGTCTCCTCCAGACTCCAGGA
Organism: Chaetoderma sp. LZ-2023a; assembly: GCA_034401795.1. NCBI lineage: Eukaryota > Metazoa > Mollusca > Caudofoveata > Chaetodermatida > Chaetodermatidae > Chaetoderma > Chaetoderma sp. LZ-2023a. The sequence goes on from CM067370.1 coordinate 15,176,808, forward strand.
CCCTAACCTAAAGTACTGTGCATCATTTTGCTCAGCAATGTGTACAGAGTAGGTAATACTTTAATGCCCTAATCTATACTCATTACTGGCAACAGGACGATGAATTATGTAGGCAAATTATCAATAAATTGCATTTCAAGCAAAAATCATTGCATTGATTTAAAGCAAAGACATTTACAAGTTTGATAAATCATTGGTATCTGTCTTTGGGTGTGGCACTTTCTCTTAGATAATTTTCATTTTCACTAAATAGTTCATTATTGGCCGGATCAATGAATGTGTGCGCGTGCGTGGATAAATGATTGTGCGTCATGTAGCCAGTCTTGATGAATGTGTGCGCGGTCATGGATAAATGATTGTGCGTCTCATAGCCAGTCTTGATGAATGTGTGCGCGTGCGTGGATAAATGATTGTGCATCATGTAGCTAGTCTTGATGAATGTGTGCGTGCGTGGATAAATGATTGTGCGTCATGTAGCCAGTCTTGGTGAATGTGTACGCGTGCTTGGATAAATGATTGTGCATCATGTAGCCAGTCTTGATGAATGTGTGCGTGTGTGGATAAATGATTGTGCGTCATGTAGCCAGTCGTGGTGAATGTGTACGCGTGCTTGGATAAATGATTGTGCATCATGTAGCCAGTCTTGGTGAATGTGTGCGCGTGCGTGGATAAATGATTGTGCGTCATGTAGCTAGTCTTGATGAATGTGTGCGCGTGCGTGGATAAATGATCGTGCGTCATGTAGCTAGTCTTGATGAATGTGTGCGCGTGCGTGGATAAATGATTGTGCGTCATGTAGCTAGTCTTGATGAATGTGTGGGCGTGTGTGGATAAATGATTGTGCATCATGTAGTCAGTCTTGATGAATGTGTGCGCGTGCGTGGATAAATGATTGTGCGTCATGTAGCTAGTCTTGATGAATGTGTGCGCGTGCGTGGATAAATGATTGTGCGTCATGTAGCTAGTCTTGATGAATGTGTGCGCGTGTGTGGATAAATGATTGTGCGTCATGTAGCCAGTCTTGATGAATGTGTGCGCGTGCGTGGATAAATGATTGTGCGTCATGTAGCCAGTCTTGATGAATGTGTGCGCGTGCGTGGATAAATGATTGTGCGTCATGTAGCCAGTCTTGATGAATGTGTGCGCGTGCGTGGATAAATGATTGTGCGTCATGTAGCCAGTCTTGATGAATGTGTGCGCGTGCGTGGATAAATGATTGTGCGTCATGTAGCCAGTCTTGATGAATGTGTGCGCGTGCGTGGATAAATGATTGTGCGTCATGTAGCTAGTCTTGATGAATGTGTGCGCGTGCGTGGATAAATGATTGTGCGTCATGTAGCCAGTCTTGATGAATGTGTGCGCGTGCGTGGATAAATGATTGTGCGTCATGTAGCCAGTCTTGATGAATGTGTGCGCGTGCGTGGATAAATGATTGTGCGTCATGTAGCTAGTCTCTTATTAACCCTTTAACCCTCGAATGTCTTCAAAAAAAATTTCAATTTTCTAATCGAAAAAGTTCATTTCCAGCCCAAGAGAAGACTATTTTGGAAATTTTGCCACTGGAATGACTGGTTCGCTTATCGAGCCAGTCATCCCAGTGGTAAATTTTCCAAAATAGTCTCCTTTATATGTAAATGAACATTTCTCAAGACAACTACAGAAGTCGTTTTTGGCCAACTTGAATGTTAAAGGGTTAATTATATTCCATTTAAATTTCTGAATGTACAGTGTCCCATGTTCTGTACAGCACTGGATGTGTTATAAGAATACTGGAGCCGCAATGCAGTGATCTGATGTGTCACTCAAGTATCTGACATCATAATCAATTACTTCACTGGTTAGCTGACATCAGTCATAATTATGTATTCTAACTCCATCATGAAATGGAAAAGTATGTCGAGTGTATGAATTGTATGTCTGATGGATTCACAAGCTAACCCGTTAAAAACCAAGTTTAAAAAAACTCAATATGTTTACTTATTAGCTCACCTGGCCTGAAATGCCAAGTGAGCTTATGCCATGGCGACCATCCATCCATCATCTGTCCATCCTTTGTCTTTTCCTTTAATCGGCTTCTCAAGAATTACTGGGCCAATTTCAATTATATTTAGAAGGAAGCATCCTTAAGTTTGTTAAAATGAAGCCAATCGTCCAATTTGACCGGTGGCCATCTTGGATTTTGGCCGATTTTAGGAAATGTATTTCAAAATCTTTTCCGAAATCGCATGGGGAATCGATTCAAAACTCACGAAACATCATCTAGGGAAAGACGTAGGTCAAATTTGTTCAAGAGGACTTGATTGACAAAATGGCTCCGTTGAAGGATCAGGCCGAAATTTGGGAGATATGATTAGGGACTAAAGGCCATCAAAGTTCGTTCATGGGAAGTTGATCCGTTAAAAAACATGGCTACCGTGGGCCAGTCAAAATGTAGCGTGTTTGACGGCCATATTGGATTTTTTAGTTGATGGATTTTGAGCTCGAAATTGGTTTTGTGTATGTTTTTGGGTATTCTGAGCTCAATTTTGCTATTTAAAATGTCTTGTCGAGAACTGCTAGGCCAATTTCATTTATATTTGGCAGGATGCATCTTTACAGCATAGAGATTCAAGTTTGTACAAATGAAGCTGATCGTTTAATTTGGTCGGTGGCCATCTAGGATATTGGACGATTTTTACAAACATCCTTAAAAGTCTTCTCCGAAACCACTTTGGGGATTGATTCAAAACTCCTGGCTATATCATCCAGGGGAAGAGCGGAACCAAGTTTGTTCAATGGAACTTGATTGGCCCAATAGTTTGGTGGCCCTCTAAATGACCTAATTTTCGTGAAAATGACTTCTTCCGCAGAACCACTGAACAGACCGGGGATAAATTTGGCAATATTGATTAGGGCTGAAATGCCATTAAATTTGTCCATGGAAAGTTGATATGTCATAAAACGTGTCCGCCATGAATCAATCAACATTTAGCGTCTTTGGCTGACATCTTGTATTTTCTGCAAATTTCTGAGAAAATCATAAAAAGACCACTTATTAATGACTCGGCCGATTTTAATCAAACTTGTCTAAACCTTCTTCACAGAAATTTGATTGATAAATTTGTATAGTGGTCATCTCATTTTCTTTGATTGTGCCAGTGGCCGATAATTCCAGGTAAGTGATACAGGTCCCTTGGGCCTCTTGTTGAATGTCCATTTGCTGGCCAATATCTGATCCAGTCACTCCAGTGGTCAATTTTCAAAAATTGTCTTCTTAATGCCCTGAAAATGGGCATTCCTCAAGACTACTAGAGGCCGGTTTTGGCCGGTTTAGCCATTAAATGGTTAATAAACAATCTACTGAATATTGTGAAATTAACTTGTCTGGACCCTGTTGCTGCCTCAAGTCAAATTAGTTTCAAAATATTCAACATTTCCTGTTGCCAATTTATATCATTTGAACCATTAGATAGGGTTTTGTTAATTCAGTGTTCACAGTATACAAATTGTTTTCAACACATGGAGAAAGTTGGCAGATCTTAGTTAGAAATGGATCCCTCTTTTCTCATCTGTCCCACTGATGAATTAAAGATTTCATCCATGAAGACTCGGTCACCATATAAAAAGAAGCGCTATACTGCTCTTTTAACACATAAAGCCTAAAAAAATTTTCACGGATTCAATTTTCTCAAAAAATGTCAATTTGCAGACCAGTCATTCCAGTTGTAAATTGTCAAAAATTCTTTTCTCTTGGTCTGCGTATGGACATTTCTGAAGACCACTGCAGAGGCTGTTTTTGGCGGATAGTGTCAAAGGGCTAAATATGAAACTCACTTCCACACTCCTCAGCAGTTTGAATTGTTAGTAACTTCTCTTACATTTTCACATCTCTGGTTCCAACTGATAAACCAACATTGTTTTCCCTGACATTCAGCAGATGCTATCTACACAGGGATCTATTTCACATTTCATGCTATGTCCCACACATTTCATGCTATGTCTGACACATTTTATGCTATGTCCCACACATTTCATGCTATATCCCACACATTTCATGTTATGTCCCACACATTTCATGCTATATTCCACACATTTCATGCTATATCCCACACAATTCATGCTATGTCCCACACATTTTGGCAATCTCTGGTTGTCATTCTTGTTATGATCTGAAATGGAATGGTACTGCAGTTCTTCCATGTTTTATTGCGGTGCTTGATGCTCTATAATATAACTAATTAAGATGCTTTCATTCATATCATTGCAGCTGAAGAAAAAGCGATCAAAGCGAAGGAACGATATGACAAAGCAAAGGTTTGTCTGTTAACCCTTCAATGGTCAAATTTGGTCAAGAAAATTATCTGCCTATTGAATGCCCATATACTGGCGAAGAAAATACAATTTTTGAAAATCTCGCTGGAATGATGCTTGGTTATCGAGCCAGTCATTCCAGTGGAAAAATGTATTCTCTTGGTTTGTAAATGAACATTTCTCAAGACCATAACAGAGGCCGGTTCTGGCCGGCTTGACCACTAAAGGGTTAATATCTATCTTCTGATCTTCATTAACCCTCTAACTCTTAAATTTGCTCAACAAGAAAATTTCAATTTTCTCATGGAAAATGGCAATTTGCAGATCAAGAAGATTATTTTTGAAATTTTTTGACCAGGATGACTGGCTCGGTTATCGGGCCAGTCATTCGAGTAGTCAATTTTCAAAAATAGTTTTCTTACTCTGCAAAATTGGGTTTTTCAAGACCACTGCAGAAGGCGGTTTTTTCACCAGCTTTAGTGTTAAAGGGTTAACACATGACTGGTCAAACCATAAACTTATCATAGCTATATATAGACCAGCAATGACCCTCTCAAAGGTGGAATTAACACATGACTGGTCAAACCATAGACTTATCATAGCTATATATAGACCAGCAATGACCCTCTCAAAGGCGGAATTAACACATGACTGGTCAAACCATAAACTTATCATAGCTATATATAGACCAGCAATGACCCTCTCAAAGGCGGAATTAACACATGACTGGTCAAACCATAAACTTATCATAGCTATATATAGACCAGCAATGACCCTCTCAAAGGTGGAATTAACACATGACTGGTCAAACCATAGACTTATCATAGCTATATATAGACCAGCAATGACCCTCTCAAAGGCGGAATTAACACATGACTGGTTAAACCATAAACTTATCATAGCTATATATAGACCAGCAATGACCCTCTCAAAGGCGGAATTAACACATGACTGGTCAAACCATAAACTTATCATAGCTATATATAGACCAGCAATGACCCTCTCAAAGGCGGAATTAACACATGACTGGTCAAACCATAAACTTATCATAGCTATATATAGACCAGCAATGACCCTCTCAAAGGCGGAATTAACACATGACTGGTCAAACCATGGACTTATCATAGCTATATATAGACCAGCAATGACCCTCTCAAAGGTGGAATTAACACATGACTGGTCAAACCATAGACTTATCATGGCTATATATAGACCAGCAATGACCCTCTCAAAGGCGGAATTAACACATGACTGGTCAAACCATAAACTTATCATAGCTATATATAGACCAGCAATGACCCTCTCAAAGGCGGAATTAACACATGACTGGTCAAACCATAGACTTATCATAGCTATATATAGACCAGCAATGACCCTCTCAAAGGCGGAATTAACACATGACTGGTCAAACCATAGACTTATCATAGCTATATATAGACCAGCAATGATCCTCTCAAAGGCGGAATTAACACATGACTGGTCAAACCATAGACTTATCATAGCTATATATAGACCAGCAATGACCCTCTCAAAGGCGGAATTAACACATGACTGGTCAAACCATAGACTTATCATAGCTATATATAGACCAGCAATGACCCTCTCAAAGGCGGAATTAACACATGACTGGTCAAACCATAGACTTATCATAGTTATATGTAGACCAGCAATGACCCTCTCAAAGGCGGAATTAACACATGACTGGTCAAACCATAGACTTATCATAGCTATATATAGACCAGCAATGACCCTCTCAAAGGCGGAATTAACACATGACTGGTCAAACCAGAGACTTATCATAGCTATATATAGACCAGCAATGACCCTCTCAAAGGCGAAATTAACACATGACTGGTCAAACCAGAGACTTATCATAGCTATATATAGACCAGCAATGACCCTCTCAAAGGCGGAATTAACACCTGACTGGTCAAACCCTAGACTTATCATAGCTATATATAGACCAGCAATGACCCTCTCAAAGGCGGAATTAACACATGACTGGTCAAACCATAGACTTATCATAGCTATATATAGACCAGCAATGACCCTTTCAAAGGCGGAATTAACACATGACTGGTCAAACCATAGACTTATCATAGCTATATATAGACCGGCAATGACCCTCTCAAAGGTGGAATTAACACATGACTGGTCAAACCATAGACTTATCATAGCTATATATAGACCGGCAATGACCCTCTCAAAGGCAGAATTAACACATGACTGGTCAAACCATAGACTTATCATAGCTATATATAGACCGGCAATGACCCTCTCAAAGGCGGAATTAACACCTGACTGGTCAAACCATAGACTTATCATAGCTATATATAGACCAGCAATGACCCTCTCAAAGGCGGAATTAACACATGACTGGTCAAACCATAGACTTATCATAGCTATATATAGACCAGCAATGACCCTTTCAAAGGCGGAATTAACACATGACTGGTCAAACCATAGACTTATCATAGCTATATATAGACCAGCAATGACCCTCTCAAAGGTGGAATTAACACATGACTGGTCAAACCATAGACTTATCATAGCTATATATAGACCGGCAATGACCCTCTCAAAGGCGGAATTAACACATGACTGGTCAAACCATAGACTTATCATAGCTATATATAGACCGGCAATGACCCTCTCAAAGGCGGAATTAACACATGACTGGTCAAACCATAGACTTATCATAGCTATATATAGACCGGCAATGACCCTCTCAAAGGCGGAATTAACACATGACTGGTCAAACCATAAACTTATCATAGCTATATATAGACCGGCAATGACCCTCTCAAAGGCAGAATTTCAGAGTTCAGTATTTCCTCACCCACTCGTCTATATGACAATATCATATTACTAACAAAATCTTATTTTTTTGTTGTGAATTCCATTACCTAGGCTAATAAAATGCCAGATTAATATAGCGAACCAAATTTTATTTACGATAAAAGTATATAAATTTGAATTATGAGTGTTTCTCCTTATGGAAGAAATTAGCGTCCCAGTATTATGTAGGCTGGCATGGTATTATAGAGAGTGGCGACTGAACTGGTCACTAGGCAGAAGAATAAGAACATCACTGAGAAACGTCACGTTCAGCTGTGAGTTGTATACAAATTACGGGGATGAAATAAACACACCGGCTGAACAGCTGTTACTGACAGCTTGCTGCGATACTTCAAAATCTGAAAATACCTAGTCAGGCACAGTGGCCTTTTACTCAGGTACATGATTAAAGGCTTAAAGAACAATTCTGGGATGATAAAAGTGTGATTTATTTGAAAGATTATTACATGTTTAATGAAATTGCGACGGAATAATAACCAGACAGAAATAACGTAACCAACTATCGCTAGATAAAGTCGGTAAAATTGAGAATTTTTCGCACATCGTGGGCGCTGCCATTTTATCGCATCTAGCCACGTCAGCCCCGCACCACCCCTGGAGGAGCGAGGCCAATAGATGCGGGTATATATTTTAAGGGAGTATACGTAAATGATAATAGCAAACGAACCGCTGAAGCGATTCCAATGATTCTAGGATCTCTAAATAGGTGCCGACCTCGGGATTAACGTGATATAATGGATGTTAATATCGGACAAGAGGTTCGAAAGACTGAAATATATAATTAAATTATTCATTTAAGATACTATCTGAGAATGTTATCTTTTTTCGGGTAAAATTCAGCATGAGATTGTTTTTGTCTCGCAGACTATCTTTGTGTATTGTCATTAAATTGGAGTGTGCTTAAAGCTGAAAGAAATGGCTATTTGCCTGACCAATTATAATTTTGCTCACGTGAATATTGCCAGAGATATCACCAAATAAATTAACATTTTGACATAAAATCTGGGAATTTTCATCGCCGATCAATATTGCCCGGCAAGCTGTAGTAATTTCAATAATTAAGATATTTTGATGGAATTTTTCCCGTTATGTAATAACATTGTAAAGCTTCGGCACAACAAATTCTGTCATTGTAGCTGGAATACTAATTCTGATATGGGATGATGGATAGAGCGCATCTTAAAATCTTTGTTTGAAATTTTGCTGGCTTAGTTTTTCCCGCAGAGTGTATCTTTTGAACCACTAGGCTGATTCTAACATCCCTAGCATTGGATAAATCTTCGAATTTTCAGCTACGGGTAGGTATCAGAATTATTACAATCGGGTCTGTGATTCCGGCAATATTATCATATCATATGTTTTCTTGGAATATATATTTACATTGCCTGCGACACACGCTATAACTGTATCTTGAGTCGGCTGAGTAATTTGGCAATGCGCACGTGTCGAGTGTGCCACTTCATTTAACCCTTATCGCTTGGTGTAAAATGCGTAATAGCCTAATCACAGAGATAGTGCCGGGGTACATTATGAAACAAAGATGTTGCTGAAACGTGTTGCTGTCGTGCACAGCAATGACGTACAGCAGCAATGTTACCAAAATGAACATATTCTGATACGATAGAGAAAATGGAATCTATGCTTCAGCGGTCTAGGGGTTAACGATTCCTGACCGACTGCGGATACTAGAATTACTTGAAAAACTTACTAGCTTAACTGGACAATGTCCTAACGATTACAAATTGGCACATGTTAGGCTTCCATGCATATACATATTTACTGTACAGCGATCGTGCTCGGCAAAGATAGCGTTTGTGCGGGGATGACGTCAGGATCTCGTGAAATCTCGCCCTCTTTGCAAGAAAATGGTGCCACTCGGGAGATAAAATAATCCCATGTTTACGATGGTATAATTGCTCGCACTATTTGTCTATTGTTTTTATTTAGGATCCAATATGTTAGTCATATAATAGTCTTTCAAATAAAGTACACTTTTACCAATCCCGGAATTATCCTTTAATGTGTACATAATTTTAAGTCATTTATACGATACATCTGAAATAAAATCAGAGTCATTCTTACACATGTATTAAACAGTGCACGCATCTATCAAGAAATAAGCGAGAAACGCAAATTTGAAAATACCCAAAACAAGAATTGTAATTTCACCCTAAATTCTTGCAATCGATGTCACTAGAGTCATGGTTAACATAGGCCTGTGTGCTCATTGTGAAGTTCTGATTAGCCACTCTTGACAATCATACACTAATAGTAGATCTAAACTGGTGCTTCTAGGATCGACATTATTGGAACATATGTCAAAATATGTCTAAAGCTCGTGAAAAGTGATAATTTTCATCGAGATTGATTATAGTGATCTTAAATAGAAGCTAGTGTGAGATCCTCCATTTACACACAGATGATGCTTCCTGAGGGAAAGGCATGTAACATATATTTTCAGACATTAACCCTTTCACCGATGAATTCTCATTTGAAGGCCACCATTTAGGAAAGTATATTAATATGAAATAAATAGCCCTTTAATGGTCATACTGGCAAAACCGGCCTCTGCTATGGTCTTGTCAAATGTCCATCTACAGGTCAAGAGAATACAATCTTTGAAAATTTAACACTGGAATGACTGGCTCAATAACTGAGCCAGTGATTCCAGTGATAAATTTTCAAAAATTGTATTCTCTTGGCCTGTAAATGGACATTCAATAAGAAGATATTTAAATTTTCTTGACCAAATTTGACCAACTAATCTCATTACCTGGAAATACATATCTGTCAAGAGAATTGCAGATGACATTTTGACTGGCTTGTCCATTAACCCGCAAATTTTTTTAAACAAATTTTATTTTCTCATAGAAAATGTCCATTTGCAGGCCAAGAGACTACTATTTTTGAAAAATTATCACTGGAATTACTGGCTCGGTTATCGAGCCAGTCATTCCAGTGATAAATTTTCAAAAATATTCTCTTGGTCTGCAAATGTACATTTCTCAAGAGCACTGCAGAAGGAGTTTTTGGCTGATATGAGTGTTAAAGGGTTAAGTGTGGCATGTAATACATAGGATTTAACCTGCCATCGGTCAAGTAAGATACCGGTAACACTTTAGTAATGGGACAGACTGGGCATGAAAATCTCAATATTTGCTGATTGGTTGTCCAGTTACAGATCATGAAAATACTACTGTTTTTAATTTACCACTGGAATGACTGACTCGATTCACAGACCAGACAGTAAAGAGGTAATTTTTCAAAACTCCTGACCTGAGAACTGATATTTATCCAGGTTGCTACAGAGGCAGGTTGTGGATAGCTTCACCATTAACCATTTCATCGATGAAGTCCTCATATCTCAATTTCAAGACAATGATACAGCAAAGCTGTTGTATATTGTGAAGTTAATATGACTGGAAGACATTGCTGCTTTAGGTAGTAATGCCTGCTGCTTTAGGTAGTAATGCCTGCTGCTTTAGGTAGTAATGCCTGCTGCTTTAGGTGGTAATGCCTGCTGCTTTAGGTAGCAATGCCTGCTGCTTTAGGTAGTAATGCCTGCTGCTTTAGGTAGTAATGCCTGCTGCTTTAGGTAGTAATGCCTGCTGCTTTAGGTAGTAATGCCTGCTGCTTTAGGTAGCAATGCCTGCTGCTTTAGGTAGTAATGCCTGCTGCTTTAGGTAGTAATGCCTGCTGCTTTAGGTAGTAATGCCTGCTGCTTTAGGTAGTAATGCCTGCTGCTTTAGGTAGTAATGCCTGCTGCTTTAGGTAGTAATGCCTGCTGCTTTAGGTGGTAATGCCTGCTGCTTTAGGTAGTAATGCCTGCTGCTTTAGGTAGCAATGGCTGCTGCTTTAGGTAGTAATGCCTGCTGCTTTAGGTAGTAATGCCTGCTGCTTTAGGTAGCAATGCCTGCTGCTTTAGGTGGTAATGCCTGCTGCTTTAGGTAGTAATGCCTGCTGCTTTAGGTAGTAATGCCTGCTGCTTTAGGTAGTAATGCCTGCTGCTTTAGGTAGTAATGTCTTCCAGTCATATTAACTTTAAAGTAGTCAACAAAATATGCTTTGAATCGGACAAGAATTTGTCGGTTAAAGGTTTAGTAAAGTGATTATTTCTTGTGTTTGCTTGCAGGGTACTGGACCAGAGCGGCTTGTCACAGGCTCTGATGACTTCACACTGTTTCTATGGCATCCAGAATCAGAGAAGAAGTCTATAGGACGTATGACAGGACACCATCAGCTCATTAATCAAGTTGTCTTTTCTCCTGATACACGGATAATCGCTAGTGCATCATTTGATAAATCAATCAAGCTGTGGGATGGTAAAACCGGCACGTAAGTGATCCTTGTATGCATAGACAGAAAGGATGCAATGATCTTGATAACTTATGAAAGTATGGAATTATCTCCCTTTATTCTCAGATTTAGTTAGTAGGAGTGGCCTCCCTTAGTATGGGTGGGCGTGAGATAGTTGTGATCTTAAGCCATGCATGGTGTGATTGGTGTCCCTCAGTCATCTGTCAACTTTTCTTTAAAAGACTACTCCTCGTTAAGCATTTGAGCGATTTCAAGAAAACTAGGCTGGAAAGACAGTAGCTTCTGAATTTGTTTGCAGAATTTTGATCAGCCATCTTGGATTTTCCAAAAAGAATTTTTTGGCTTTGATTGACCCTAGCGGGGTCATCTTAAAACCTAAATAGAGTGAATACTGAGATAGCATAACTTAAGTTCTGATGCAGCATTTAGCCTTTCAAATTCTGCGGTCTCACTTTCAAGGTAGCTTTATACAGGAAAGCTGGTGAATATTTTGAAACCTATTTGACTGTACTCTGTTGCTGCCATAGTTCCCAGTCAAATCAGATTCAAGATATTCAATACAATCTTCCTTAGGTCATAAATAATTTGTTGTTCCAGCTCTGTGAAGGTGAAAGGGTTAATCCTTTATACCGTGACATCTCATTAGCCTGTATTCCGTGCCGGTCATTGTTCTGGTTAATATTCACTCATTCTCATCATTTGTCTATGGTTTTATTTGCAGCTTCCTCGCTACATTACGAGGCCATGTCCGGCGGGTCTATCAAGTAGCGTGGTCAGCTGATAGCCGGCTTCTGGTCAGTGGAAGCTCTGATTCTACACTAAAGGTCTGGGATATACAAGGGAGGAAACTGCTTATGGACCTACCAGGACATGCTGATGAGGTGAAGCTAATCAGAGTAATCTCCCTTTAAATTAAAAATATGTTCCTACACAAACTGGTTTCAAATGACAACAGAAGTTAATCATTGAAGACAACACATTTATACAACATTTGTATTTGTCCAGACAGATCAATGGCCATGCCTCACTGGAACACAATTGCAAAACATGTGCTGCATGTTTATCAGGCTATATCATGAACCTGACATGCTACTAAAAGTAGACCGGGCAATCAAACAAATGAACGCGGGAAAATTGCCCAGAGTCAACAATATCCCGAGTGAGCTAATTAAATAAAGCATCAGGTGGTACAACAGGGGCAAAACTGTCATAGTCTCTGTAACCAGATATATCTGGAAAACTCTCGGCTGGCTGAGCTAATGGACTAAATCAGAATAGCTAGTAATACCAATGAATGGTATCTTTTGAGATACAGCTCCGGACTCGCATCTCGCATGCACGCAGGCACACACACGAATAACCATTCAGTTGTTATAGTCCGCCACATAGAAATTCATGTGAATGATCAGTAGAAGAAAGACTTGTACACACTTTGGAAACAATGTTTCTGAAACCTGGAGCCAATTTCTGTCTATTTCGATCAAATCTGTTTTAAAAAAGTGCTTGGCATGCCTGTATAGTTTTCTTGAAAGTGATAGTCAAGGAGTTCAGGAATCGATCGATCCAAACATGGGCGAGCTGCGGGAGGGCAGTCATAGGTAGAACTGGATTCCTCCATTACATCATTGATAAAAATACTTATTTCCATGAGTCAGCTCCAAACATGTTTTGTGAAATAGAAAGATGCTCGATCAAAACATATTGTTGAAAAGCAGAGGCTTTTCTCCACTGCAAATTTGATAGAGCTCATCGCTTTCCAAGCTTGTCCATGTTGGTATCTTGCGACCAGAACAGGTCCCTTTTGGTGTCTTTTAACGAGAACAGGTCCCTGTTGGTGTGTTGTGATGAGAACAGGTCCCTGTTTCATGTCTTGTGATCAGAACAGGTGTCTTGTGATGAGAACTGGTCCCTGTTTTGTGTCTTGTGACGAGAACAGGTCCCTGTTTTGTGTCTTGTGATGAGAACAGGTCCCTGTTGGTGTCTTGTGATGAGAACAGGTCCCTGTTTCATGTTGTGTGATCAGAACAGCTCCATGTTTTGTGTCTTGTGATGAGAACAGGTCCCTGTTTTGTGTCTTGTGACAAGTAAATATTTACATCCAATGCTTATGTTTCTGCAGGTGTATGCTGTAGACTGGAGTCCTGATGGCCAGAGGGTGGCTAGTGGTGGCAAAGACAAGATTCTCAAACTGTAAGTATGTTAGTCTATATGGAGGGATCCATGTCATGCTATGCCACGCTAAGTTCTAGCTCAGCTACACACACTTTTTATGCATGTTGTAATGGATTTGAAACTTTGAAACTCAAATTACCAGAATCTAATTTTAAAGGTAACTATACGTGTTAGTTGTTCAATATTTTGAAACTAATTCAACTGGTTGCTGTTCGCCTATTTCAGCAACAGCTCCCAGTTAAATTAGTTTTAATTGGTGTCATGGAGCTACGCCATCAGATACCTGAGTGACAGATCATATCCCTCCATTTTGACACCTTTGTCTATGTCTTCTCGTCTCTATGTGGCGTAGAGCTTGTTTGTCAGCTGTTGTTTTTGTCTCGCCTGTGAAACAGAAAATGAGACATGTCTCACTTTTATGACAGCGGCGCCGCCAAAGTTAAGTGTTTGCGTTTAGCAAAACTTCTCAGCTTATATTTCAGGATCGGTTAATCCTATTGCAACAAAACTGTGATATATGCCTAATTATTATGTTAGGAAGCAGCATGGTGGCATTGAGGTCACAATTCAAGGTCACTGACGATGCAGCGACAGGCGAGACATTTAATACCGCTGAAGTCTTGTTTAGAGTGTGAACTGAACCTTTGGATAAATAATATTACAAATTTTAAAAATAGATATGAGATGGAATTTAACTGAAGATAATTCTTTTTTAGTCTCATCATTAGCATATTTATTGGTTTTGTTGATAATGATAGAAATATTTGACTACTTGGGAAGTAGTAACGTCAAGGTTGGGAGGTAAAAGGTCAAAGCTCAAGGTCATTAAGGAAATTGTGTTGTTTTTGATGAAAGCTCGTTCAACTGAATAGATCTCCAGCAGACTGGAGATAGGTTGCCATTGGGATCTGAAGACCAGTACTGTTTTGCTTGTGTGAAAAGTTCAAGGATCATATTTGCTGATTGATGTGATCCATAACACTCATTACGAGTAGTGTTGCCTTTTTTGCATATAACATGCACCTTACAAATAAGACTGACAACCAACAAAGGACATTTAATTCATGAAGGATTTTAGAGATTTGTTCAACATCCTCATCATTACTTTTAATCTGCATTATAATGAAACAACTCCCGATCAAATTACTTTTAAAATGTTCAACTGAATGTTTATTAATTTGTCAATTCATCAAAGACATACAATTTGTATGTTGATTGTGACATCAGCTAACTATTGACATAATTGAGTATGATGTCAGATACTTGAGTGACAGATCAGATACATCTATTTTGTTAACAGAGTGCTAGGAACATTATAAAGAGAGCATATATGATAAACTATGACTTAATTGTTTATTTTCCTTCTTTTTTCAGATGGAGACAATAACCCAGCCTACCAAGTTAATATTCTTGCAAATTAACTCAATTTATATAATTATATATATAAAGATGACTTTTTATGTACTCGTTTGTGTTTGTTGTTTTGTCTTCGAGTGGTCTTCTGAACAGGTAGCACACCCTCACTGTTAATTGGCCTTTAGTTATATGATAGTCTATTAACCCTTTCATGGACAAACTGACCAAAACTGGCCTCTGCCGTGGTCTGCGGAACTGTCCATTTGTAGGCCAACATTTCTGAAAATTTTCTACTAGAATGAATGGCTCAATAATCGAGCCAGTCATTCCAGTTGTAGTTTTCAAAAATAGTCTTCTCTTTTGTAAATTGAGATTGAGTAAGTAAAACCCTTAATTGTCTTCATTCAACAATCTTAACCATTAAAGTGTTAACTGTCCACATAATTTATTTTGTAAGTTATTGCCTCTGAATTACTAGAGGCTCGTTATCTCCCACTTTACAAAAATATGTTTAAAGTGAAGATGGGATTAACCATTTAGCACTCATATCAGCCAAAAACGGTGTATGCAGTGGTCTTCAGAAATGTCCATTTGCAGACCAAGAAAAGTTTTTCTGAAAATTTACCACTGGAATGGTGAATTTTCAAAAATAGTCTTCTTGGTCTGCAAGTGGACATTTTCAGTGAGAAAATTGAAATTTTTCTTGAACAAATTCTAGGGTTAAAGGCTTAAGACTTTGCTTACACTGTCCATACAAACACTGTCCATACAAACACTGTCCATACAAACTCTGGTTCTCATTCAATACAATTTCTGCTAATAGAGTATGGAATGGTGAAATTGCATTTGCGTCTGTTTGTTTACTTGTCTGGCAATGGCTCTTTGTAGGAAATGACTAATGCGATCTGTCAGAAACTTCGAGACAGAATTTTTGATCTGAGTATGTCCATTGGCTATGCCGCTGCTGAATGAAACATGAGCAATCTGTAAGATGTATGTAACTTTCTTGGCTTGTGCCACAGGGACACATCGCTACTGCTGTGCCAAACTTTCAGTTTATTGAACATGTAAGCACAAAGCGTGTAGTGTCCTGAATGGAGATGAAAGATTATCACTTGCTCTCTTCTGGACTGCTGATTATGACTGAATGCTGATTCATGTCCTGAATGCTCATCTCTCCGCTGTCTTTAATGCTTGATTGATCACCATCTTGACTGAATCATGTCCTGAATGCTCATCTCTCCGCTGTCTTTAATGCTTGATTGATCACCATCTTGACTGAATCATGTCCTGAATGCTCATCTCGCCGCTGTCTTTAATGCTTGATTGATCACCATCTTGACTGAATCATGTTCTGAATGCTCATCTCTCCGCTGTCTTTAATGCTTGATTGATCACCATCTTGACTGAATCATGTCCTGAATGCTCATCTCTCCGCTGTCTTTAATGCTTGATTGATCACCATCTTGACTGAATCATGTCCTGAATGCTCATCTCTCCGCTGTCTTTAATGCTTGATTGATCACCATCTTGACTGAATCATGTTCTGAATGCTCATCTCTCCGCTGTCTTTAATGCTTGATTGATCACCATCTTGACTGAATCATGTCCTGAATGCTCATCTCTCCACTGTCTTTAATGCATGATTGATCACCATCTTGACTGAATCATGTTCTGAATGCTCATCTCTCCGCTGTCTTTAATGCTTGATTGATCACCATCTTGACTGAATCATGTCCTGAATGCTCATCTCCGCTTTCTTTAATGCTTGATTGATCACCATCTTGACTGAATCATGTCCTGAATGCTCATCTCTCCGCTGTCTTTAATGCATGATTGATCACCATCTTGACTGAATCATGTTCTGAATGCACATCTCTCCGCTCTCTTTAATGCTTGATTGATCACCATCTTGACTGAATCATGTCCTGAATGCACATCTCTCCGCTGTCTTTAATGCTTGATTGATCACCATCTTGACTGAATCATGTTCTGAATGCTCATCTCTCCGCTGTCTTTAATGCTTGATTGATCACCATCTTGACTGAATCATGTCCTGAATGCTCATCTCGCCGCTGTCTTTAATGCTTGATTGATCACCATCTTGACTGAATCATGTCCTGAATGCTCATCTCTCCGCTGTCTTTAATGCTTGATTGATCACCATCTTGACTGAATCATGTTCTGAATGCTCATCTCTCCGCTGTCTTTAATGCTTGATTGATCACCATCTTGACTGAATCATGTCCTGAATGCTCATCTCGCCGCTGTCTTTAATGCTTGATTGATCACCATCTTGACTGAATCATGTCCTGAATGCTCATCTCTCCGCTGTCTTTAATGCTTGATTGATCACCATCTTGACTGAATCATGTCCTGAATGCTCATCTCTCCGCTGTCTTTAATGCTTGATTGATCACCATCTTGACTGAATCATGTCCTGAATGCTCATCTCTCCGCTGTCTTTAATGCTTGATTGATCACCATCTTGACTGAATCATGTCCTGAATGCTCATCTCTCCGCTGTATTTAATGCTTGATTGATCACCATCTTGACTGAATCATGTTCTGAATGCTCATCTCTCCGCTGTCTTTAATGCTTGATTGATCACCATCTTGACTGAATCATGTCCTGAATGCACATCTCTCTGCTGTCTTTAATGCTTGATTGATCACCATCTTGACTGAATCATGTTCTGAATGCTCATCTCTCCGCTGACTTTAATGCTTGATTGATCACCATCTTGACTGAATCATGCTCTGAATGCTCATCTCTCCGCTGTCTTTAATGCTTGATTGATCACCATCTTGACTGAATCATGTTCTGAATGCTCATCTCTCCGCTGTCTTTAATGCTTGATTGATCACCATCTTGACTGAATCATGTCCTGAATGCACATCTCTCTGCTGTCTTTAATGCTTGATTGATCACCATCTTGACTGAATCATGTTCTGAATGCTCATCTCTCCGCTGACTTTAATGCTTGATTGATCACCATCTTGACTGAATCATGCTCTGAATGCTCATCTCTCCGCTGTCTTTAATGCTTGATTGATCACCATCTTGACTGAATCATGTCCTGAATGCTCATCTCCCTGCTGTCTTTAATGCTTGATTGATCACCATCTTGACTGAATCATGTCCTGAATGCTCATCTCGCCGCTGTCTTTAATGCTTGATTGATCACCATCTTGACTGAATCATGTTCTGAATGCTCATCTCTCCGCTGTCTTTAATGCTTGATTGATCACCATCTTGACTGAATCATGTCCTGAATGCTCATCTCTCCGCTGTCTTTAATGCTTGATTGATCACCATCTTGACTGAATCATGTCCTGAATGCTCATCTCTCCGCTGTCTTTAATGCTTGATTGATCACCATCTTGACTGAATCATGTCCTGAATGCTCATCTCTCCGCTGTCTTTAATGCTTGATTGATCACCATCTTGACTGAATCATGTTCTGAATGCTCATCTCTCCGCTGTCTTTAATGCTTGATTGATCACCATCTTGACTGAATCATGTCCTGAATGCTCATCTCTCCGCTGTCTTTAATGCTTGATTGATCACCATCTTGACTGAATCATGTCCTGAATGCACATCTCTCCGCTGTCTTTAATGCTTGATTGATCACCATCTTGACTGAATCATGTCCTGAATGCTCATCTCTCCACTGTCTTTAATGCATGATTGATCACCATCTTGACTGAATCATGTTCTGAATGCTCATCTCTCCGCTGTCTTTAATGCTTGATTGATCACCATCTTGACTGAATCATGTCCTGAATGCTCATCTCCGCTTTCTTTAATGCTTGATTGATCACCATCTTGACTGAATCATGTCCTGAATGCTCATCTCTCCGCTGTCTTTAATGCATGATTGATCACCATCTTGACTGAATCATGTTCTGAATGCACATCTCTCCGCTCTCTTTAATGCTTGATTGATCACCATCTTGACTGAATCATGTCCCGAATGCACATCTCTCCGCTGTCTTTAATGCTTGATTGATCACCATCTTGACTGAATCATGTTCTGAATGCTCATCTCTCCGCTGTCTTTAATGCTTGATTGATCACCATCTTGACTGAATCATGTCCTGAATGCTCATCTCGCCGCTGTCTTTAATGCTTGATTGATCACCATCTTGACTGAATCATGTCCTGAATGCTCATCTCTCCGCTGTCTTTAATGCTTGATTGATCACCATCTTGACTGAATCATGTTCTGAATGCTCATCTCTCCGCTGTCTTTAATGCTTGATTGATCACCATCTTGACTGAATCATGTCCTGAATGCACATCTCTCTGCTGTCTTTAATGCTTGATTGATCACCATCTTGACTGAATCATGTCCTGAATGCTCATCTCTCCGCTGTCTTTAATGCTTGATTGATCACCA
Source organism: Chaetoderma sp. LZ-2023a (assembly GCA_034401795.1). Classification (NCBI taxonomy): domain Eukaryota; kingdom Metazoa; phylum Mollusca; class Caudofoveata; order Chaetodermatida; family Chaetodermatidae; genus Chaetoderma; species Chaetoderma sp. LZ-2023a. Next base: position 15,196,206 of record CM067370.1, read on the forward strand.
TCTTGACTGAATCATGTCCTGAATGCTCATCTCCGCTTTCTTTAATGCTTGATTGATCACCATCTTGACTGAATCATGTTCTGAATGCTCATCTCTCTGCTGTCTTTAATGCTTGATTGATCACCATCTTGACTTCTTTGAGTGAGCAATGATCATGGTGTTGTTCTTTTGTTGACCATGCTTTCACTAGAAAGTCATCTCTTTCATTTCCCAAGATATTACAATGAGATGGATGCATTGGAAGATAACAGTCTTTGCATTGAGTGACAATTGCTACAACCTTCTTGTCAAGTCAGTTAATACTTAACTTCTATTTGGAGTGTCAATGAAAGTTTCTGTGTTGGTTGGTTATGGGGCCAGGAGGAGGCAGATGGTTCTTTGGCGGGTCATTTTGTGCCATTCTATTTATCTGGGTGCCTTGCTGTCCATATGTATGTCTGACCGTGCAGGTTTGGGGTTTTCCCTTTATACCCTAGCTCTAACTTGCGGTACATTGCTGAAGACTCATGGGTAGGTTGGCCATGAGGATAGAAAGAAGTATATTATTTTTGGGTTCATAGTTCCATCCATATGTCTTACTACTAACTATCTGCCCTCTGCAAATTTTGCCACACCATCCTCAAAATGGCATACATCACATGGTGATCGTTTTATATCATCTAGTTTCTATGATTCTCCTAGTTGATGGATCCAGTAATATTCATCCAATCATCGATAGGTTGACCCATCACCCTAGTACACATGAACCGAAGGTTCTTGGGGCGATTACAAATAGGTTTGGTGATGATATACCATTAGAACTAGAAATACAAGACGGCTGAAATGGAGTTAGAATGGGAACTGGAACAGACTATCACACAACAGTAACCTCCATTCAAATTTGATATTTCAGGCAAATGCAGTACTCAAATTCTATGAGTGTAAACCTGAAAACTATGACAATTTTGAGTAAGCATGCCGTGACCGTGCCTGAGATGTACATTGGCCAGGGCTCATTGCACAGCTCTTGTCAGACATGATCAGAAAGCTAAGAATTCAAAAGGCATTACTGCCCTCGCTCAAGTTAACAAGCTAATGCTACTTAAGCAATACAGGGAGACTGACTCTCGAGGAACTTCCATTTCCTGACAGCCAGCTGGATGTAAAGTCAATCGACAAAGCAGCTGACATTATCGACCACTTCATATTAACAAATCATACTCGTCAAAATAAGTTTAACAATAACGGCTGTTGATGATAAACATTATTCCAGATCAAGGCATTTGTGCCAGTAAAGATACAGTGTAGGCAAAACAATTCACCCATGACCACCAAGGGAAGTCTTTCTCCATCTTGTGACATCACCTGAGGTATTCCTTCTGTTAGTTCTCCGAGTGCTCCAAAGGTCTAGCACTCTGTAGAAAAAGGCCAAAAACTATTCTTTGATGGCCAGGCGGATACTGTATTCTGCGGCTGTAGTAGTAGAAATATCCTACAGCTGCAATCAGTCTTTCTTCGTTTGTCCTCAGCCGAAATCTTTAGCTTCCTCAGGTCCATTCTTGATTTGAGTGTACCGAGACCTGCTTTCTTGAGATCATCTCATAGCACGCTTAGCAGATTTATGCAATTGCGCCCTCTCCTGGCTTTGTATTTTCTGGCTCCCAGTAGAACGAATTCTAAGGCTCTCTGCCGGTGTCTTTTCTGGCATCATTAGCACATGGTCAAACATGGACCATCTTTGCTGGGTGACTTTTACAGACAGCGGCGACGTATTACACATCTCGTATAGTGCATCGTTGGAAATTATACTGTCTGGCCATCGGTGTCCAGTGATGGTGCGTAGGTGTTTGCGGTGGCAGGCATCGAGTTTGTCTAGAGCTGCCCAGCGGTTGCAGTTATACAGCATCAATGACACGCAGGTTGCATTGTATAAACATGGTCTTTTTGTCAAGGGCATCTACGAATCCATAGCTTCCAGAAAGACTGGAAAGCTATGTTTCCCATGATGCAGCAATGTCAGCAGTACTAAAAAGCAGTGAGCCTAGGATTTTATTAACCCCCCCCCCCCCCCCACGTTCTGGAAGACGGGATGGGGGCGGGGGGTATATAGCGATCGGCATGTCTATCTTGTCAACGCAACTCCTAGATGTCTCAATGGATTAACTTAATATTTCGTCCACATTATCAGTATCATGTGCAGATGTGCATGTGCTTTTTTCGCGGACAAAAAAGTGTTCGTTACAGAGTTATCCCCTTTAAATATCTTAAAGCAGATACATAAACATTTCTTGTCATCGCAACTCCTTTTGAAACTTATGTTATCATTACCACGTGCCTAAGGCAGCAACAGCGCCCAGTCAAATTAGTTTCAAAATATTCAACAGCATGTTTATTAAATACCAAAGAATTACAAAGACATACAATTCATACAACGTGTCAGACTGTTTGAGATTTGATGACTGTCTATATAGAACCCTTTGTGATGTAATGATTATGTCGTCATCATACATGCGCTAACCGTCTAAAAATCTCTAATACAACCTGATGGATTGATATGAAACTCGAGAAACTTAACTAGTTTTATCTTGCCATTATGAGTTCACCTGGCCAGTAAAGCAATGGGAAACTTGAGACAGACACTTACTTGTTCTTGTTGTGGTTCTGGACAAACCTTAGTGTTCTACATTACTACGATGACCTTTAGTTGGAATGCCTATGGCCCAGGTGAGCGTCTAAATATAGGTCTATAATTCATCCGAAAAATCTGGGAAAATCTGTGATCTAACTATAAACTATTTTCAGTATAAACTATTTTGAACTTTGGCCAGTCCCTCCGCCATCAGGATTTCTGTCTATAGGCTCTTCCAATCAAGTTCTTTGTGTCTTGATCCCCATCGTTGTTTATGATACCTTCCACCCAAGGCTTTACTGCTTTGCTTCTGCTTCTGTCATTTAGTAGCCACCATCAACAGGTTGAGTATTATGCTACTGTAGAGGGCGCACAGCAACATTAAAAACTATTTCTTGTGGCTTTGAAATATTTAAAAAAAGGTTTGCTGCACTTCATGTGTGAGAGACTTTAATATGTCAAGGCTCTCAGCTTGTACCGTAGGTGCTGGTAAGGGGTACTCATCTCTACAGGTGACTTGTCATGACTGGTGGTGCAGATTTCTAGAGAAGCGTTTTGATGGGATGAGTCGGTTATCTTTGTTGACGTGCGGTTCATTGTTGGCGATTTTATACATCATTGCAAGCTGTGCAGATTTATGCTGATCTTCGAGTGATGGCCATTGAAGATGTTTCAGCATGTTGCTTACACTCGATCTGTTGTAGAATCTGTTGAGTATGTATCGAGCGGCTCGTCTTTGGACCATATCCAGCTGATGAATTTTGTTTTGGTGGTAGGAGTCCCAAACAGTGCTAGCATATTCTAGATTGGGTCGGACTAGAGTTTTGTAGGCATTGGTTTTGATGTTTGTAGATGCTATGTTGAGATTTCTCCTTAGGAAACAGAGGGTCTTGTTTGCATTGTTGCTAATGTGGTCATTCCACTGTAGATCAGATATTATAGTGACACCAAGATATTTGGCAGATTTTACATCCTCTAGCGGATGATCGTGCAATATGTACTGGTGTCTGAATGGATAGTAGATAGACATTTAGCACATTGCATTTTTCAGGATGAAATTTCATCAGCCAGTCTTCCCATTTCGCTACCCCGTCGAGATCTGCTTGAAGCTCTGCATCTGAGTCTGAGGATGTCAGGTATACGATAGTGTCATTAGCGAACAGTCATACTTTGGATTTTAGGCCTTGTGGTTAATGTAGAAGACGAAGGGGCTTGATCCTAGTACTGATCCTTGTGGGACTCCAGAATCAACATCAAAGGAGCTTGAATTTTTTCCCCATCAACAACGACTGACTGCGATCGGCCAGAAAGTGAGCTGTGTATCCACTTGTTTGTTTTGCCTCAGATACCATAGTGATCAAGCTTGTGGACTAGGAGGCTATGGCTAACCTTATCAAATGCTTTGGAGAAGTCCATTATGAAACAGTCTGACTGTTTGCCGTTGTCCATGTATTTTGTGACGTCATCAATGAATTCGATGAGTTGTGTGTCACTGACTGCTCGGCAGAATCCATGTTGTAGTGGGTAGAGGATGTTATGTGAGTCTGCATGTTTCATTATATGGCTGCTTACAATATGTTCCATAAGCTTGAACACACACGCGTCAGAAATATCGGTCTGTAATTTTCTACTTTGTAGCTTTGGCCCTTCTTGTATATGGGCTCACATTGGCATACTTCCGCTCATTTGGTAACTCTCCAGAGATAAAGGATTTTTTTTATGATGATTGTTAATATTGGTGCTATCTGTTGGGATAATTCCTTGAGGATGTGTGGTCTTATGCTATCTGGCCCTGCTGCTTTGTTGGCATTTAGGTTTCTGTGGAGTTCGTTTCCATTCCGAGTAATTTCCAATTCACTTATGGTGGGTATGTTCCGTTCATACAGCAGCGTGACTGGAATTCCTTTTTGCTGGAGTGATCTTTGCTTGAGAAGGCTGATTGGAACTGTTTGTTTAGGATATCCGCTTTGTCTATAGGTTCTTGATAAAACAAGCTATCATGCTTAAGGGTTGCAATGCCACAGTTGTCAGATTTTTTTGTGTTTAATGTATTACCAGACCCATTTCATACTGCTGTTCTGGTGGCCCAATTCGTCTACTTTTGGTATGATGTCCAATGTGTTTCTAGTAGAGCCGGCGGAGTTCCTTTTGGACTAGTCGTTTTAGCTCTGTATTTTGCGATATCTTTCTCATTGGCAGAGTTTTTTCTTGGTCTTAATCTTGTACGGTCGATCTCATTTCTTGATCAGCTTTGTGAGATCTGGTGATACCCATGGCAGACCATCTCTCTTTCTTGCATTCATCAACCTGGATATACCAACACAAAAAGTCACCGCTACTAAGTTTCATATGGCCAAACTACTTAATGCCATCATAATCCCAGCCAAATGGCAACTGGTCTTGTGTGGAGATTTCAACTCCCAAGCTGGGTGAACTCAGCAATGTGGACAAGAATTCAGCACTTGACTTATGCATGGGGTCGTATGAGAGGGCACACGCAACAGCAATGGAGATGCACTGGTGGCATTTCTCAGTTCCAATGGGCTATTTGTCACAAATATGGCTTTAAAATACTGATGCCATCACTGGATCGAATTGAAGCTGTGCGATATTTCTTCTACAGCCGCAGAATACAGTAATCATACATACTTACATAACATCTGTGTAAAATAGTGTGAAATAGGTAGATTTTCGGTGAATGCTTACTCTAAATCGTATTAATATTTCGTCTGGAAATCTATCTGTAAAAAATTGTTTAGAAAACGTGTGATAGATATATGGAATAGATGATTAAGCAAAGACATTGCATGCGCACCAAATGTGAAATGTATTCCTCAACTCAAGCTAACGCATCAATGGTGGTCATGGGGAATCAAGTAGCATAGATAGAACGGTCATGGCTCGAGTCTCCCTTGAGGAGTGACCTAAAATTAAGTATGTCTGGAAAGATAGCTACAGAGCGTCGTTTGGTGCTTAATCCGATCTTCCACCTAATTAATATTCATTCCCAATTAATTGAAAGCCAAGCCTGAACAAACGGTTTGTGAGAGGATAATCAGGAATAGGTTTTGTAAATTAGGAGGAAGCTTTTGTGAGAGAATTGATGATGTAGGAAGATGCGCTGTAAAGTCTTGTCAAAACTTTCCAGATCAGCCTGGTATAATGGAAATTATAGAATTAAGCATGTAGATCACCGGCGCCCCAACCACAAAGCCAATACATGTGCAGCGTTCCAATAAATACTTGATCGCTAGGATCCTTCGGATACGACATTAAGCAGTTGGTCCCATCTCATAAGGTGCACATGCTATCGAGATGTAAAGGAAAACCAGCCCATTTGGAAACTTGTGCATATGGATTGTAGCATGAGCAGCCGTTGCTCAAATATACCTTGGTGTATACGGCAAATAAAACAATTCACAGCTGCAAAATCTTGATGGGGAGTGAGGGCTTAGGCGGCGGTGTGCTATTCTGTGAAAGCAGCTAACTAGGTGTTTGTGCGTCTGGTCTGGGTATCGTTGGAAAATTTGGGCAATCTTCTGTCATCGTTGCCTCTCCCCACCCTGGAGTAAAATGGGTAAGAAACAAAGGTCTTTGGGATTGAACAATAAGATTTATTAATATGCACTTATTGCACTCGGTCCAATCCTGTATGTTGTACATCACGTTCACACATGTGGCGTGTAACGAGAGGTGTGCTACGTTAATGGCATGGTTCAAATTCATCCACATACACTCATATCCCCCAAAACATTAGGTCATGAGTCAATATCAATGACTCCAAACCATCGTTTTATCCCATAAGTGGGTCAGGTTTTTCACTGCTTTTCTGGATTCATAAACTAAAGTAGAACTGGAAGCAGCTAATGGTGCAAGATAAAACTAATTAGTAGGAGCAAAAAGAATTGACCTGAAGAAGTCATTGGTCAGTGAGTTCATCATTCCGGAAATTTATGACCATAGGGGCAAGCCGTGTGAGAATATTTGAGCATGTACAACAGAAACCTTAACATATACCTCGAAACTTGCCCAAAATTCCCAAGATATATGGACAAACTATTCTAGCAGTGGGTGAACTGGCTCGCAAGGAAAATAGAACAAAAAGTGCATAACGATTTCAAACCTAGTCAGGGGCGCTATCAGGTTTTGAGATGCCGTAACTTAAGGGATGATTTCAAAACAACTCCACAGGCAATCTATGGAACATTTTGAAAATAATTATGAAATTATGGCCACGATCGTTTTAAGAATACACTGCCTCTGGAAGCCATGGCCAGGAGAGGGTTAATAATGGACCCAGGGGCATACAGCATGCCCACCATGTAGGCAAGTACGCGCGCACACAGCTCACACCGAGGGAGTGAGATGCAGTGCATCGGGTATAGGCATACACATATAGGCTTATGCAGGATCAGTAGAAGAGTGACAATATGGCCGCTTTTTTCACACCTTTTACTGTTGTTCTTTCCTTTGTTATTTTGACACCTTTTTGCCTTTGATCTTGGCCACCTTTTGTGTCTGTTTTTCCTTTGAAGCGTCCATATCTCCGCCATTCTGATTGTATGTTAGATGTAGAGTGTGGCCATACGGCCCGAGCCATCACGTGACTCCTGTCATCCAAACAAGTGAGCTTAAGGGTAATTAGCGTACTGTTGATTGACAAAGGTTAATGCATTGTGTATGGCTGCTTGACAGGGTATACCTCGATCTCTTGGAGCCAAGACAGATGTGCAAGGGTTAATGTATTGCATAATGATTATTGACCGTTCACATGTCTGGACTCATCTTTTTCCAGGCTCTGGGAACTCATTCAATCATGAAGCCCCGCCCCCTTGTTAAATCACATGTCTCCTGGCGCCCTATCACGTAATGACTATTGAAACGTGGTAATTGGGTGGCAAATCATATAAGAGTTTAAAAATATGTTCATTTAAGGTTTAACTTCTTGATTTTGTTTAACCGGTTTGTTCATATTTGCTCGGTAACAATGTGTACGTTCGCATCATGAAACGCAATGACGAATTTGTAGTAGACATACATGAGTTTAATGTTGGTAGCGTTTACCCCACCAAGCGTGGGTTGTTTATGTATGGCAATGCGTTTCGAAAGTTTGCAGCCATGATTCTAGCAGTCGAAGAAACTGTGATTAGGGCTAGGTGTACTGATAGAGTAGAAAAGATTAATTACCTATACGAATTAGAGCCTCAATTAAAAGTTACTATCAGCACTAAATATCTGCTAAATATAAGCTAACTTGGTACTTTACTTCGTCATGTCAAACAGATGAAACCATCATTCAGAAGCGTAACATTCCCTAGTGACTTGTGGAGAATCTAGGAAGAGAACTTGCATGAAATTGTCGGTGCTATAACGAGTGCTACACTCATGGAAGCATTTTTTTAATACTCAAACAATTTTACCAATCAATTTTAACGTGTCTCGTTCGGGTCACGCAATACTGAAAAAATCTACAGCTAATCGTCAATATATAGATAAAACTTGCGATGGTTAAAGCTATGATCTCCAAAGAGTCCAGAGATCAGCTATAGGGTTATGTAGTAACATGCCTCTACTCTCCGGCTCTAGAGTCAGCTTAAAGTTAACGGTTGACGAAGACAGTTGGTTTGAAATAGTCAGAACTCTAAACAGCTGTGCAAACCTTAACTCAAATTTAAAATCTGGCGGTCTATACATTACTACTACGTTTGAAGAACTTAAATTAACTACAGTTTTAGTCGGTGACACTGTAAAGACTAACGATTACATATTCTCGAGACACTGTATCACTCGATTACTGCGATTCACGTCTAAGCAAGCAGACAACGCCAACGACTTCATGTTAGCTGATTCTGAAATAGACAGCGCCATTCAGAATCTTATCGATCACGTATCCCCAGAGGACTTTGGTGCGCTAGATTTCGCTATTCAACCAGGGTTCTATGGATGTAGAAGAAATTCCATCTGGATTTGAACCGCTGCCAGATATGTTGAGTTCTAATCATCTACCTGATTATGCACTCATGGTTTTTTTGCCTCGCCAGCCTCACCCAGCAATGTTGAAAATTACACCCAGCCAAACACTACACCGTTCCATCAAGATATAAATTAATGTGAATATCTGAGTTTTTGGCTCTAAAAACATTCCCAAATCTACCAGAGACAATGCTAGTTATATTCGCAAATTTTTTGAATTTAGCTATCCGTAGACTAGCTGTTAGCGAATGCTACGGCTGTCAACACGTCAGACCATCTCAGCGTGAACACCAGTGCATGGGTATCGATTATTTCTTAAGGCCTATCGACAATGTAGAATTACATTACTTAGACGCAATAGAATGTGTCTAAAATCGATTTCTATCATGCATTCTCTAGTGACCCAAATTTATATTGGAATGTCTATGAACTATACAACGCCTGTATGACTGATTGGCGAAACGATGTACTAAGCACTGTTTATAAACAGTGCACACAATAGTTTTAAGTTATAGATATAATTATAACGTAGAACTATTGACTTCATTTTTTTCTCAATCAAATTTTACTTGTATTATAGCTATTAAAATTGATATATGAGTAGTCTAAACCGTATTTCTATTCGCTAACAACCCCCTCCCCCCCCCCCTCCCCCCTCCCACCACCAACTCACGATTGTTATGACTCGCGATCATACCCCCTCTCAGACTCGCCTTTCATTCAGACCTTTAATTTGAGATGGGTCATTAGCCAGGTGTAACACTAGCGACTATGTCAAAATTATAGATCTCGGAAAAGTGGCTTTGAAAGATATTTTTAACCTACATATGTTAAAAACATTCCCAAAACCGTATTGTTAAAACATCTGCACACAAAGAAAACATGAAAAACTAATTTCTTTACGTGAAACAGTGTTTTTTATTGCAACTCTCCACGCTGAATTGCTATAAGGCTATGGTCTAATAACTTATTGGATTATATGTCTCTGTCTAAGCTTTTGACAATTCTACCAGTTTTTGTTTAAATCAAGCAATGACTATAATTGAAATTATGGTCAGTCCATGCGCCCGATGATACAGATAATATATACAGAACTCTCCACAATGAGCCGATAACAGGGGTTGTACTGTAACGCCATTATTTATCTTCAAACATTTAAAGTTTTTTCTTAGCTGTACTGTAACATCTTTCAGCAATGTAATAATAATATACACTTTATTTAACCCGTTAATGACTAATTTTGTTTAATTTTTTTTTTAATATTTACTTATTGAATGTCAATTTTCAGACCAAGAGAAGACTATCTTTGAAAGTTTACCACTGGAATGACTGGCTCGGTTATCTTGCCAGTCATTCCATTGGTAAATTAAAAAAAGGCCTCTTGACCAGCAAATGTTCATTCCCCAAGACCCCTACAGAGGCCGGTTTTAGCCGGCTTCATCGTGAAAAGGTTAATCAGAGTGCATAATACCCCATTTTTAGAGAAAACATGATATGGTTTAAATTGTTTCTAATGAAATCGAAGGATTAGATCCTAAGACGGTTTTGAACACTTGCGAAGTTTAGGACATAACACTAATTAGCAATGAAACATTACGCAGGTATAATAGTCAGATATAGAAATCTAGCTTACGAAAAACATTTTCAAATCTGTGCTGTTGTAAACTGTTGCTGTCTTTAGCATCAACAAGCTCCCGCAATATTATTTTCAAAATGAACATAAATGGTTGCTTCAAGTTGTTCCTATGCAACCGCACGTGCTGATTTGTGGCCACATGTGCAGCCACACATTTATACATGCGGCCGAGTGTGGTGGTCGCATGTACATACAAACCTATATCTGCACCTGCGTCCGTACATTTACACATGCGACCGAGTGTGGTGTTAGAGCGTACATCCAGTCCTGTAAAATGTCTCAATTTCAATCCCTTTTTTCTCTACATTTTAAATAGCCCAAAGGGCCGGAAGTGTGTTTTATCTACATAGTAGTTAGGGGAGCCTTGGGAAGTAAGAAGATTTCTCCAACTACAGCCTGAAAAAACCTTCACCAATAACATTTAGACTAAAAATAATAGGTTTATCCTATAATCAATATGCCAAGACATAAATGTGTTGAATGTGAATCAGCTTTTGCTAGGTCACATGACCTGGAGTGACAAGTGCAGATTCCATAGCAATGCAGATAGCTAAAATCCAGACATTGAAGATGAAGAAACAACGGAGATGAAGCGTGAAGATAATGAGCCAATGGAGTCGGAGAGTGAAGCTGGTGATGACTTAACGGAGTCTGAGAGCGATGGTGAAGGTGAGGTCATAGACAAGGACTCAACAGAATCTGAGAGCGATGATGAAGGTGAAGATGAAAAAGTCATAGGCAATCGGAAGCTCTTCGCTATGTTCGAAAATATTAAGCAGGACTTAAGACGCTGAACAATCAAGTTTAGAAGATGAGGACGGTGACGCGAACATAGACCCCCAAAGGTGTAGACAACGAGTCTATTTCTGTATATGCTGATGCTTTAGTTACAAAGAGTACTGCCATAATGCTCTAGTGGATAAGATTACAGAACTCTACGCTTATTATTACAATAATTATGCCGATAGTCACTTACAGGACTGGCGGTATGATCAGCGAACGAAAAGAAGAAGAAGAAAGAAGATTACAATAATTCATCTGGAAATTAAAGATTTTCTCTCCAAGGCGTACGCATATGATGAAGCAGTCTTCTCGGTCTTTCACAAGATATTTAAGTGAAAATTGGTGCATCGCTTCAATATAAGGAATTACTGAGCAAGTTCGAGTTTCAGACATTTTCGTCAATTTTTCATGGAGTTATGCCCCCTTTCGACTTATGCAATACAAAAAATATCAGCTTTACGCACCTTTTTTCGCAATCCTTCAAGATATTTAACTGAAAATTGGTGCATCGCTTTAGTATAAGGAATTACTGAGCAAGTTTGAGTTTCAGACATTTTCGTCAATTTTTCATGGAGTTATGCCCCCTTTTGACTTATGCAATACAGACAATATTAGTTTTCCGCACTTTTTTTCGCAGTCTTTCAAGATATTGTACTGAGTATTGCTACATTGCTTTGTTATGAGAAATTACATACCAAGTTCGAGTTTCAGGCTTTTGCGTCCTTTCGACTTATGAAATACAAACATATCAGCTTTCAAGACTTTTTCCTTCTCTTTCACCATATATAACTGAGACTTGGTTGTTTGCTATGTTATGAGAAGTTACAGATCAAGTTCAAGTTTCAGCTGCTTTTGACAATTTTTAATGAAATTTTTTACTGTCACTCTCTACAGATTTATATCATCAGGTAGGGGACATGTATTGCAAAGCAATACTTACAGAATGCGTGTTGCTTATGGTGGCAACAACACCAAGTCAAATTAATTTCAAAATATTCAACCTGTTTATTAAATAGTAGATACATACAATTCGTACAACTTGACGGCCTATTAAGCGATTATAACGGAATACGTTGTGTCAATCGTGGCGCAATGCCTGGAGTCACATGCTTTAATGAGGGGGGGGGGGGGGGGGGGGGGGGAGGCTTCGCGATTGAATGAGTTCCCAGAGCCCGGAAAAAGACGAGTCCAGACATGCAACTGGTCACTAATCATTACGCAATACATTAACACTTGCATGTTTGTCCTGGCTCAAAGAGATCAACGCTTAATTACACTCATTAACCCTTGTCAAGCATCATTACACTATAGGACGCTAGGTGTCACATGATTTAACCTACCCCTGTTTAAGACTATATGCTCGGCCTCAACGTGGCGCAGGGGTGTAACCCACTGCGTGTCAATCCAGACATTTGGAAGGGCTAACCAGAGCATTATGCATAACGCTAATGAAAAAACCCATGATTTAACAAGGGGTGGGGCTTCACGATTGAATGAGTTCCCAGCGTCGGGAAAAGACGAGTCCAGACATGTATCCTGTCAATCATCCATACACAATGCGTTAACCATTGCCAATCATCATTGCGCTAATTACCCTAAAGCTCACCTGATTGGATGACAGGTGTCACATGATTTAATGAGGGGGGGGGGGGGATTATGGACATCCTCTATATCTAACATGCAATCAGAATGGCGGAGATATGGACGCTTCAAAGGAAAAACCATCACAAAAGGCGGCAGAGATCAAAGGAAAAAGGTGTCAAAATAACAAAGGAGGGAACAGAGGAAAGAAAAGAAAAAGGTGTGAAAAAGCGGCCTTATCGTCGCTCCTCTACTAGGGCTCAGTACTCACATGAGCAAAATGTTGGTACTCAAGATACGCATCTGCCTGCAAGATCCTCTGATGGTAAAGTCATAATTTTAATTCTTTATAGGCCCAAGTAAGGATAGGTGAAAGGCCTAACTTCTGAACCCAACCGCTGTTCTCGATCGTGCATGTTTGCCATGTCTGGCTCGCTGGACAGTATGGCCAGCAGCTACCTCGCTATCGAGCGAGCATGTTTGCCACATCTGGCTCGCTGGACAGTAGCACCAGCAGCTGGCCAAAACTCACAGCCTGGTGTTCGGGTGGCGTGGCTTACTCTCCCTGGTCAGTATAAAAGGGATGAGATGCTGGTGGAAAAATGGAGGGGGTTGATGAGGCGATAGCTCAGGTGGTAACATGTCGAGCTGTGAAACTGGCAACTCCGGGATCGTGTCTCAAGTCAGCCAGCTGGTGATCGCTGGAGACATCGTCAATCTCCTCCACTCCTCATTATTTCTCTACACCCACAAATATAAATGTGTAAAAACTGGGGAGGTTGCCAATAAAATCAGCCTAGATATAGTGTGAATGGAACCTGTAATCAGGGACTCGATAGAGGCCAACTAAACCAATAACTCCAGAGGATCAGTTAGGTAGAGAGACAGTAGAGAGTTGGCCATGATCTATATAAAGTAATAGAAATAGCATGAGAAGAATAGCCATTTTTCAGAAGTCTGTGAAATAAATGATGAAGAACACAGTGTTTTGAAAACAACAAGACATATGTGTTTATATATGCTCGCGCATAACATGGCAATGCACACATCGCACACAAGACGCCTAATTTTGAAAACTTGGCAGCAGAAATGTTGCGAAGACGTAATGGTGACAGTAAAGGGTCCAGTATTCCCGAGCATGCGTCAACTGGCTCACACGCCATAAGTACGAACGCACTACCACAGTGTTAGAGGAACTCTGCACTAAAAACTAAAACTATCCCGCATTTTTGCCAGCGAAGATGACTCGACATCCAGAATGCGAACGAATAAACACCGCAGATGAAGCATGGGAGACGTCATCACAGAAATCTCAATAATAGACCTTTCCCACATTAGCATATTTTGGGAAAATACCTTCCCGGAATGCATCACGCATACCACTTCCAACTAGTAACCACAATAGCCGACATGCAAAGAACATAACTTTACCATGGGAATCAGATACAGTGCACTTTAGGCAGTGCATATGAAAAACTATGTTCATAATATCTTTGAAGTTATACATCATTGGAAAGCTAAGCCAATTTTCTATACATTTCTGTATTAGTTTTTATGTTTTTTATAAAATGTAATACAGTTTATTGCAATTTTAAAATATCCCCCATTGCCCACTTGATTTAATGAATCTAAATCGAATGGTGTATTTTATATATGCAAATAACTCCGTGAAAACATTACAAAAATATTAAAATATAATGCATTAATGTTTCAGCAATTGAATGCGCTTTCCAATGATATATGATTTAAATAATATAACGATTTTAATTTATCATAGGAACGGTTTAGATTACGGTGCCCCTGTTTAAGACTATATGCTCGGCCTCAACGTGGCCCAGGGGTGTAACCTACTGGGTGTCAATCCAGACATTTGGAGGGGCTAACCAGAGCATTATGCACAACGCAAATGAATGACACTTGGAGATCGAATCAAACGAAATGGTGGTCGCCCTGTGAGGATCCGCCAGGCAGGTGCAGCGCCGGGCTCTACGCCTCGAAGGAGCCCACCCTCAGCTACTGGAGGTCCCATCAACTCGTCTTGTGGAGCCAGGAGACGAGGATGGAGAGCTACTGGCCAACCGAAAGAGAAGACCAAACCCAAAGAGAACCCCAGTATCAACATCATGCACTGGAATGCAGAAGGGGTTACCAACAAGAATTCAGAGCTCGAACAGTTCCTGTACGAAAACAACATTGATACCTGCTGCGTCCAAGAGACACACCTGCAAGAAGGAAACCCATTTAAGATCAGAGGTTACCAGATTTTCCGGTGTGATCGAAGAGGAAGAAAGAAAGGCGGGGTGATCACCTTGGTCCGAAACAGCGTGAACGCCAGCCAGATCAAAACCTTTATGGAAGAGGCAGAATATATCAAGATCAAGGTAACAACCAGCAACTCTGTGATTGACATTGTCAATTATTACTGCCCTAATGACAAGAATCTCTCACTTGACACAATCCAGGTCCTGGACTGCCACTTCCTCATTGCAGGAGACTTTAATAGCCAGTCTCAGAGCTGGGGATACAGAACACTTGATAAACGAGGAGAAGACATTGAAGCATGGCAAGATGAAAAGCACCTTTTACTTGTCAATGATCCCACAGATCAGCCTACCTTCTACTCGCGCAACAACGCCGGACTTGGCATTTTGTACAGAAGACATTCACAGAAACCTCAGTGGAGTGGTCGGATCGCAGTTAGGAGGAAGCGACCACCACCCAGTCCTCCTCTCTCTTTCTGGAAGTATTTCAACAAGTTCACCTCAACATCCAAGGTGGAACTACAAAAAGGCAAATTGGAGTCTGTTCGGCATTCGTTCCAATGAGCTTACCCAAAATATAGCAGTAGAAGGGAGAAACATCAACAATGCGGTCAAGGAATTTAATTCAAGTATCCTCAAGGCTGCCAACGAAGCGATTCCTCGAGGGTTCAGGAAAAACTACCGCCCCTACTGGACAACAGAACTGCAAGCAGCACATGATAAACTAGACAAGGCCAGAGAAGATGCAGAGGGTAATCCCTGTCATGAAAACCACTTCACACTACAACCAACTAAAGCCAGGTATCTAAAGACCAAGCTGTAGGCCAACAGAAGAAGCTGGAGGGAAAAGACGGCAGGGTTTAATTTAGAGAGACACACAACAAAGCTATGGAGACTGACTAAAGCACTGAGGGTGTCGGGGGAGGGAAGATTACTCTTGAAGAAGATGGACAAACACTGTCAGGAAAGATGGCTGCCGATGCCTTTGCGAAGGCATATGCAAAGGAAGGCAACATTTCTATACCACGAATGCATCAAAAAGAGGTTAGAAAAGAGCAAAAGGAAAGAACAGACACCAACACTCACAATGCAATGAAAGTTGACATTAGTTTAGCAGAACTGAAGAAGTCTGTCCGCCAATTGAAGAAGAAGAAATCTCCCAGGCCAGAAGGCATTACGAATGAAATGATCCAACAGCTTGGTAATGCATCTCTCCGCAAGTTGCTAGATATCTTTAATCTCAGTTGGACCAATGGAGAGGTTCCTCAGTGCTGGAAGGAAGCCAGAATGACTCCTATTCTGAAAAAAGGGAAGAACAAGACGAAAGTGCTGAGCTACCGTCCTATCAGTCTTACAAGCTGCATATGCAAGACCATGGAGCGCATCGTCAACCAGCGGTTGCAGTGGTACCTGGAGTCGGAGAACACTATAGTTTCAGAGCAGGCTGCCTTCAGAAGATACAGGAGCACAGAAGATCAAACAACACATCTTGCACAGGTCATAGAGGACACATTTCAAGCCAAGAAGGTGATGCTAGCTGCCTTTATTGATCTGCAGAAGGCATTTGACAAGGTGTGGAAGGATGGTCTCCTTGTGAAGCTCCGGCGCACAGGCATCGGTGGCAACATGTTCCGATGGACCAAGTCATACCTACACAATCGCAGAGCTAGGGTGATGGTGGATGGACAATCTGGACAGAATGTATTGCTGAGACAAGGGTTACCACAAGGCGGAGTATTATCACCAACTCTGTTCATACTCTTCATCAATGATATTGTAGCAGAGCTGCCCAATGGGATCCAAGCAGCCCTCTATGCAGATGACCTCGTACTCTGGTGCACCGAGGAGTACACAACGACTGCCACGTACAGATAGCAGCTCGCCTTGGACAGAATTACAGCTTGGGCCAATCGCTGGTGTATTACCATCAACAAAGAAAAATCATCAGCCATGCTATTCTCACTGTCCACCAAAACCAAGGTTGGCAATCTGACACTGGGTGGTACTCCACTCGAGTACGAGGACCAGCAGACATACCTGGGAGTCACCTATGACAGAAGATTAACATGGAAGGAGCACATCCAGAACGCAGAGGCAAAGGCCAGAAGAAAGCTAAACATCATGAGGAAGCTGGCAGGAACAAAGTGGAGTGCCAATGAAAGGATCATCAAGATTATCTACCTAGGTGTCGTACGACCACACCGTGAGTATGGATCCAGCTCATGTATGACAGCAGCTAAATCTCATCAAAAGAACCTCGACAGAGTACAAAACCAGGCACTGCGCATCATCACTGGTGGAATGAGATCAACACCAATAGAAAAAATGGAGCTGACAGTAGACACCCCCCCCCCCCCCTCTTAGTAAAGGAAGGGAATGCAAATCACTGATCCAAGCTGCAAAGTTCAAATCGTTCAACAACCACCCGATGAAGATCAGGCAAGCACAGCTGTCATCAGGAAGACTTAAAAGATCAAGTTTTGTGAAAGAGACAAAAGCACTTCAAAGGAAACACCAAGAAATGTTGCCAGCACAAACAGAAGACCCAAACCACACCCTTGATCCTCCACCCTGGGAAAACAAACTGGAGAGCATAGCTATTCGCACCACAGTACCTCATCTCACAACCAAAGATGAACACAGTGATGTGTGCAAGAAGGCCTTGACCCTAGCCATGCTGGAATTAATGTACCCTCAGGAGACATGGATAAGGATCTACACAGATGGATCAGCCAAAGATGCAATTAGGAGCGGAGGTGCCGGACTGCACATACAGGATCCAAACGGACAACATGAGTCAGCTGCAATACCGACAGGCAAACACTGCACAAACTACAGAGCTGAAGTCGAAGCACTGGTCCATGCAGCTAATACCATCAGCAGAACAGCAGACCCTATTGCACAGATTGTCTTTTTATCTGATGCCCGCTCCGTCCTTGAGGCTATCACCAAAGGTAAGCTGCCACAACTTGAAGAAGCACTACAAACCATCAAATGCTTTCGGATAGTATTGCAGTGGATCCCCTCACACTGTGGAGTCCAAGGAAATGAGGAAGCAGACATGATGGCAAAGGTGGGTGCAGAAGAGAATCAGACAGAAAACATGGTTACGCATACAGAGATGAAGACTATCATCAAGTCACTCTATAGAACACCTCAATCAGAAGATGCCTACCATCATCTCTCGAGGCCAGAGAAAGTGACCATTTTTCGTCTCAGAACTGGACATAACAGACTAAACCAACACATGTACAGGCGGTTCCACCTTACGACATCGCCCGCTTGTCCTTGTGGAGAGGCAGAACAGACCACAGAGCACATACTTCAATGTTGCAGTACGTATCAGCTGCTGAGAGAAGAGATCTGGCCTTTGTCAATCTCTTTTCTTGAATAGCTGTATGGGCCTGTGGAAGAACTTCAGAAAACCACAGATTTCATCTTGAGAACGGCTCTCCAAGTGTGATACCAGCGATCGAAAAGAAGAAGAAGAAGATTACGGTGTATTTTAGTGTAAAAGTAACTCAATGCGGGTCAGGTGCTTGTTGGCGGCAATACCAGCCAGCAGTTTTGCTCTGAGCGTTGATTTAGGGGAATCCTGGCGTAATGATGTCAATGTGGGAAAGGTGTATTCAGCATCACAGTGAAACATAGAATGCAATATGCTATGGCAGCTAGAATGGAGCAGGATCGTCGACCAGCGAGATGCAGAAGGAACCAATTTCATTGCTTCTTGTGAAGATGCTAAAGATGGTGACAGCGAATGTGCTGCAGCTAACAAACTTCTTGTCATTTACATATTTGTATCGAATTGTCATGTTTCTGCGAATTACTCTATAATTACCCATTGTAGGCCATTATTCATAGCCTTAGTCATATTACCGCCATTCAACCAATATTATTAGAGTTTTTTCTCACCAGCCCGTCCAATTGGCTAGGAAGCCAGAGATGGCGAATACACTATACAGCGAGGTGGCTAGGATATATTTGGCAGTCGTTTGCTCGATGTAGCCCAGCACACATTTGATTTTCAAAATTTATTCGGGGGTGGCTTTCTGAAATTAGAGGATCCAAGAGGACACAAAAAACCCAGCGAATGGTGGCTGCCTTCAGAGGTTAGACCTTTCTCCTTACTCGGGCATACGGAATTAAAATTAGGCATTGACCATTGGAGTCACTGGCCCACTCATGCACAGCATCGCATCTTGTGGACTCTAACTTTTTGTGCTGGATCCTGCTTAGGCATATGCATGTGCATGTGTTTTAATGCTCCACCTCGATCCTGTGCCGTGCTGGGGTGGGATGGGTGGGTCGGTGTGTGGATGCAGCTAGAAACAAACCGCCTAGGTTTACATATTTTTGTTGCGGGGTATGGTAACTTTAAGTCTGGTGACGTATGCGTTTGGATGTCATTTCATGCATGGGTTAGTGCAATTCTAGAAAATTTTTAAACTGAATATTGATACCAGAGTCGGTATCTTTGACACTGACTGGATATAACTTCAACCGTCTCCCTTTCCATTCCTACCAGTTGATACAAATTCTTAATATTCTTAGTATTATTCTTAATACAGGAATGAGCCTGCCAACGAACCCTAGAAAATATTTTTAAAACAATTCAAAATGAAAATAAAGCAGCCTATATATTGGGAGATTTTAACATTGATTTATTGAAACAAAATAATTTCTATACCCAGGATTTTTTGAACTTACTAAAAACATTTGGATTCTATCCATTTGTATCAAAACCGACAAGAATCACTGAGTTCACAGCTATTGTTATTGACAACATTTTCTCGAATGCCTCTGTAAGCACCAAGAACCAAGCAGGTATTTTCGTTGTGGACATTCCAGACCATCTACCTATTTATTATATGGAGAAAGAAAAGATAAGACAAAAATCATTTATAAAGGAAGAAATAACATGCAGAGATTTTAGAAATGATAACATAGAACAATTTAAAATGAATATGGCAAACATAAACTGGAATCAGATAATAGAGTGCCAGACATGTGAAGATGCCTACAACGCATTCCATACTCTTTGCACTAACATTTATGAATCAAGCTTTCCACTAAAAAAACTAAAAAAGTTTAAACAAAACCCTACTAAACCCTGGTTAACAACAGGATTGATAGCTGCCTGTCATAAGAAGAATAAGATGTATTTAAATTTTATAAAATTTCCAACAAGAAATAATGATGCACAATTTAAAAAGTACAGAAACAGATTAAATCAGATAATCAGGATGGCAAAGATAAACTATTATCATTATAAATTTGAAGAGCAAAAGAACAATATAAAAGAAACATGGAAATTAATTTAAAAAACACTATTGAATAAACAAAAAGGCAGTTCAGAAACATCCCGGTTCATTTATAATAATACAATTATAACTGACAAAAAAGAAATTGCGGATAAATTTAATGAATACTTTATAAATATTGGGCCTAATTTATCTAAAAAAATACAGACCAGTCCTGGAATAAATGTGCTAAATTAACCCAACTAAGTGCCGGCATTGATAACTTTAAATGGAAAATCTTTAAAAACTGTGCTAGAGAAATACTAACTCCACTGAATCACATCTGCAATCTATCATTTTCACAGGGTATATTTCCATCCTGATTAAAAACTGCATGCGTAACACCTATATTCAAAGCTAAAGACCCATCTGATTTTACTAACTATAGGCCAGTCTCAGTATGTATGTATGTATGTATGTATGCATTTATATAGCGCCAATTCCAATTGAAGCTCAAAGGCGCTTTACAAGATTATATAAAATTACACAATTATGTACACAAACTTAAATTGAAAATAAATATGTTTTGAGAGCAGATTTGAAAGGTTCAATTTTACGGCAATTTTGTATATGTGGTGGAAGACTGTTCCAAAGCTTGGGGCCAGCTCTAGAGAACGCGCGTTGGCCGATTAGTAGATTGGATGGTGGCACTACACAGAGTAAACGACTACTTGATTGGAGAGCCCTTGGCGCTGTCTTCTGTACGATCAACGATGTTAGATATGGCGGGGCAAGATTATTAAGACATTTGAAAACCAGTAGTGCAAGTTTGGAATTTATGCGCTGTTTAACTGGTATCCAATGAAGATCTTTCAAAACAGGTGTAATGTGTTCATATGGCTTAGTCCGTGATAGTAATCTGGCCGCAGTGTTCTGAGCCCTCTGAAGACTGGTAAGCTGTTCTGTTGATATGCCAGCTAGCAAAGAATTCCCGTAATCCAGTCTCGAAGTTATGGTCGCGTGTACAAGCGTTTTTATAGCATTATCATCCAATAGCTTTCTGATCTTGTTAATGTTCTGTAAGTTAAAATAAACAGATTTACATATAGAGGTTACTTGATTTTTCATTGACATGGTGTCATCAAAGATTATGCCTATGTTACGGGCAGTTGAGCTAAATGAAATATTGTCCTCGCCAATCTGAAGAGATTCTATTTTAAGCTGAGGTCGCAGGTGACGTGATGTGATTGCCAGTATCTCTGTCTTCTTATCGTTAAGCTGTAGGAGGTTGTTTAGCATCCACAACTTAACTTCATGAATGACATGTTCTAAAGTTTCACTCGCGTTTAATTGATCAGATGGATAAAAGGCAAGGTATAGTTGCGTATCATCTGCATAGAAGCGGTACTCGACTCCAAGCGAGCGTAACAACTGACCTAACAGCGCTGTATATATGGTGAACAACAAGGGGCCCAAGACGGATCCTTGTGGTACCCCCGAGCGTAAACTGCGCTCAGGTGACCTGGAATTGTTGATGATGACGGTCTGATGACGACACGTGAGGTACGACTTGAACCAAGCAAGAGCTGTGCCGGATATACCCAGTTCTTGCAGCCGTAATAACATGATGTTGTGGTCGATCGTATCAAACGCAGCAGACAGGTCGAGAAGCACCAGTAGAACACACATGCGGTTATCCATAGAGCAGAGGATGTCGTTTTGAACTCGGAGTAATGCAGTTTCCGTACTATGAACCTTCCGATATGCACTTTGATATGGTTCAAGCAGATTATTAATATCAAGGTAGTGAGTAAGGCGGTCAGCGACGGTCTTTTCTAGTAGCTTCGAGATGTAAGATAGGTTAGAAATGGGTCGATAGTTACCAAGCACGTTCTGATCTAGGGACGGTTTCTTTAACAATGTACTTCCGCTCTTCTCTATTATACTACAACAGAACTATAAAATATCTTAATAAAAACTCTATAATCTATGAATCCCAGTACGGCTTCAGAGAAAAACACTCTACCATGCTTGCCATTGTGGATATGCTGGAAAAAATAACCACATCCCTTGAGAGAAATGAACACACTCTAGGTGTATTCTTGGACCTCTCCAAAGCATTCGATACTATTGATCATGAAATATTACTTTAAAAACTAGCCCACTATGGAATTAGGGGCATTGCATTAAATTGGATATATAGCTATTTAACTAACAGAACACAATGTGTAAAATTCAGTGGGGCCATGTCAGGAGACAGGAAATTAGTCTGTGGCGTTCCACAAGGATCAATTCTTGGACCGCTGTTGTTTTTGCTATACATGAATGACCTACCCAAAGCATGTAATCACCTCTCACTAATATTGTTTGCGGATGATACCAATGCCTTTTGTAGACACAAGGGCATAGACACTGTATACAAGTATGTAAACAATGAAATGAAAAAAATCATAGACTGGTTTAAAGTGAATAAATTATCTCTGAATGTCGAAAAACTAACTATATACTTTTCACAAAATCTAAGAATTTAAAACAAATAGCTCTCCCCAAAATGCATGTAAATAATCAAGAAATTCACGAAGCACAATATGTCAAGTTTCTCGGCGTCTATCTGGATAAAAGCTTAACCTGGGAGAAGCATATAGAAATAGTGAGATCCAAGGTAGCAAAGAACATAGGTATAATGCCCAGACTTAAGCCATATCTTCCCCTAATATTCTATAAACTCTATATTGTACACTGATCCTTCCACTATTGCAATGTAATATGGACTAACACGCATAAAACTAAACTAGCACATCTAAAATCACTACAAAAGCAGGCAATCAAGTTATTCGCACAGCCAGAAGAGGGCCAGGATGTCTTTAAAACCGAAAAAATGCTAAAACTTGAAGACATTGGAGCTGTCCAACTATACACTATCTTAAGGGACTACCATAATGGCAATCTACCCTCCTCATTATCAAACCTTTTTAGGAACAACTCCGATATACACTCGCACAACACACGAACTAAGAATAACTTACACCAAACCTATTACAGAACAATGACAGCTACACAAAAACCATCTCACCAAGCAATACAACTTTGGAACAACACAGATATAAATATACGCACACAAATTCTAACACAAAGCTCTTTTAAACAAAATATTTAAAAAATAATCTTAGAAAGATACTAAAAATCCAAACCAATGACATGAATGCAGAAGTCACCACCATGGCAGTACAAAAACAAGTATGTACCCAGTTGCCAGGATATCAACTAGAATGTAAAATACACATCTGCAATAATAATAATAATTCATCCGTAATTGTTGATGTGGATGATGCAGTTGTGTATAATAATAATAATAATAATAATAATAATAATAATAATAATAATAATAATAATGCACCAAGAAATGTTGATACAAATTAGGCTGCATTGTTATATATGATAATAATAATAATAATAATAATAATAATAATAATAATAATAATGCTGCACCAAGAAATGTTGATATAAATTAGGCCGTTATTATATATGACAATAATAATAATAATAATAATAATAATAATAATAATAATAATAATAATAATAATAATAATAATAATAATAATAATATTGTAAACAAGATATGCATGTGTTTTCCCCATTCCCATGTGTGTGTGTGTGTGTGTGTGTGTGTGTGTGTGTGTGTGTGTGTGTGTGTGTGTGTGTGTGTGTGTGTGTGTGTGTGTGTGTGTGTGTGTGTGTGTGTGTGTGTGTGTGTGTGTGTGTGTGTGTGTGTGTGTGTGTGTGTGTGTGTGTGTGTGTGTGTGTGTGTGTGTGTGTGTGTGTGTGTGTGTGTGTGTGTGTGTGTGTGTGTGTGTGTGTGTGTGTGTGTGTGTGTGTGTGTGTGTGTGTGTGTGTGTGTGTGTGTGTGTGTGTGTGTGTGTGTGTGTGTGTGTGTGTGTGTGTGTGTGTGTGTGTGTGTGTGTGTGTGTGTGTGTGTGTGTGTGTGTGTGTGTGTGTGTGTGTGTGTGTGTGTGTGTGTGTGTGTGTGTGTGTGTGTGTGTGTGTGTGTGTGTGTGTGTGTGTGTGTGTGTGTGTGTGTGTGTGTGTGTGTGTGTGTGTGTGTGTGTGTGTGTGTGTGTGTGTGTGTGTGTGTGTGTGTGTGTGTGTGTGTGTGTGTGTGTGTGTGTGTGTGTGTGTGTGTGTGTGTGTGTGTGTGTGTGTGTGTGTGTGTGTGTGTGTGTGTGTGTGTGTGTGTGTGTGTGTGTGTGTGTGTGTGTGTGTGTGTGTGTGTGTGTGTGTGTGTGTGTGTGTGTGTGTGTGTGTGTGTGTGTGTGTGTGTGTGTGTGTGTGTGTGTGTGTGTGTGTGTGTGTGTGTGTGTGTGTGTGTGTGTGTGTGTGTGTGTGTGTGTGTGTGTGTGTGTGTGTGTGTGTGTGTGTGTGTGTGTGTGTGTGTGTGTGTGTGTGTGTGTGTGTGTGTGTGTGTGTGTGTGTGTGTGTGTGTGTGTGTGTGTGTGTGTGTGTGTGTGTGTGTGTGTGT
The DNA here is from genome assembly GCA_034401795.1 of Chaetoderma sp. LZ-2023a. Classification (NCBI taxonomy): domain Eukaryota; kingdom Metazoa; phylum Mollusca; class Caudofoveata; order Chaetodermatida; family Chaetodermatidae; genus Chaetoderma; species Chaetoderma sp. LZ-2023a. Next base: position 15,220,807 of record CM067370.1, read on the forward strand.
GTGTGTGTGTGTGTGTGTGTGTGTGTGTGTGTGTGTGTGTGTGTGTGTGTGTGTGTGTGTGTGTGTGTGTGTGTGTGTGTGTGTGTGTGTGTGTGTGTGTGTGTGTGTGTGTGTGTGTGTGTGTGTGTGTGTGTGTGTGTGTGTGTGTGTGTGTGTGCACCAGCCTACTGGGAGTATCCCCGTCATAAACACGTTTTCTCATAGGGTAAGACATGGCCACGTTTGTGTGATGACATTGACTAGGTGGACCCTTTTTTATGTATATATTATCTTTGACCGCTTCCTCGTGTAGGTGCTGGTCTAGCAACCCCTTCTCCCTTTCTCTCAAAGATGACATTGCCGCTCAAAAATACTGCACAACAGCCACTAGTGTGCTTTAGGCAAGCACCCCTGAAGGAATTTCACCGCAGCATGATCTCTGTTAACTAGTGAATCAGACAACCGACACCTTATACTGCTGTGTCACCCAGACTCAAAAACTTTCCTCTTATTTACATGAGTCGGCTGCAGTGCTTGGAACTCATTAAGGTCATCCTTCGACTCCTTCAAAGCCTTTCTTAATGCTGCTCGATGCGGTCTTCATCTCTGAGAGGAAGATTCGCCCGATCTAGCAAAGGTAGAGGTTCTCGTGTAATCTAGCCGCCAACATCATTCTGTAGCCATCAGAGGCCATAACCGCAACACATTTCGCTCTAAACCACTGCCTACATAAAAAGATAAAGTTAGGCACACACAGAAGGGATGCCTCAGGATGACTCCCAAAACATAGGGTCAACAAGGCGGTGACCACCAGCGACCAAGAGACAGCTACGTACCACTCGAACAGGCCCTATCGCCTCCCAAGCGATGACCAGAGTAAGAACAACATTCGGCCCGACGACGAGGACGCAAATTGCTCCTCTCGCCACCCCACTTGCATGCTTTCGGCTGACATAGTTCCACACATGAGGCTACTAAACAAGGTTTTAACCACCTTAAAACTTCTCTTACTCCCCCGTTCCTCTTCTTCATCACATTAGCGCCCCACCACTTCCTTAAACTCAGATGTATGTAGGAAAGATCGAAGACCACCTGCGGTAAAAGAGCCACCTGAGGCGCTTTTCGACTTTGTTCATGTGCCAGCCAAGCCTCGCACCACAACCACTCTCAAACACCTCCCTCCCACCATGGATAACCCGACCTTCCACTCCTTTTTCTTGCAGGAAGGATCCGTTGACCAGGGAGGTCACCTCATCAGCTCGAGTCAGTGCCGACAACCGACTCCACCACCAGCACTGCCACCAGCACCACCACCAGCATCGTCACCAGCACCGCCAGTGCGACGATGGCAGCTCCCGCCTCCAACCGTATGCCCTTTGATGACAGCGAGGAAGAGAGCGGCGCGCCTCTTACCGGGAACCGCCCCAATCACTCAACAACTACAACCAGCATGTCATGTCGGGAATTGAAAAAAGAACTGTCTGTGGAAAACCAGGCCAGGCCATGCCAGATCATTGATGACCCAGAACACGAGTGATACAATAGCGAGCCTTCATGATGGGTTGAGAAACTGGTTCATTGTCTATTAAAGTTACCATTGATCTTATTCTAGTTACAGCTTGGTCACAAAGTGGAGCTTTTAGATACACATCTACAAATTATTTGGTGACAGGTGGGCGGTATTTTAGCTAGAGTGTGACATTTCAAACTCTCTATTGGCACGTGAGAGACAACAGTGGTGATAAATTCACCCGTGTATCCCCATTACCGCTGTGTCCATTAGCTATATCAACTCATGCATGTCATTTATTTTTTCATCTATCACCGTCACTGGAAGAAAACGTGATGGCATGGTCCAACAGGTCTTGGGCCCTGGGATAGGTCGAGGAGTGGTGATCAGTAGTAAGAAGTGGTGCTGAAGAGAAAAGGGTTTCATCGCCTATGGCATATTTATTACAATTTGAAAAAGTGTGAGATCCAAAACATTTTCGCCATCATGCAACACCATGTACTGTGTTGGAGGGCTAATACTATCGGACTTGAGCATAGGAAGTGAGGCTGAGGAGGTGATTAATTGATTCAACCAGCTACCTGATCAAACCATCATCCTCTCTATACAAGCAGGGAGTATCATGTTGTGAAATTACAACAAATTGGCAGTAGCGGATTATAATAGGGGCAGCGGGGATATTCACCCCTGGCCCCAGATCTTGACCAGCCCCCAATTTGTTCATATCAAAAACCTTTTTGAGTGAATAATGTGTTTTATGCAGTTTCTCTTTTTATAAACGAGAATAAAAATAAGACTCAGTAGCGGATCCAATGGAGTGGCCCGAGTGGCCCTGATCACCTCTCTCCCCACCCACTCACCCACCCACCCACTTAACTAAAACGTTTTCTCATAGGTCATGAAGATGTCCTGGAAAATTATGTTCCTTTGCAGCCTGAAGCCATCAAATCTCAATTTCAATGTAATCATATGGGTCTGTAACTGCTGAATATCTTAAAACTAATTTGACTGGATGCTGTTGCATCCTTTATGGCTTTATGCCTTAGGCAACAATAGCTCTCAGTCATATTTGTGTCAAACTATTCAAGAGATTTTTAAACTGAAATTTGGTCCTTCATGTTCAAAGGCTTAAAGATTTTGTCAGGAATCCCAGTATTTGTCATGGAATCACCACACCTCCTTATCTATTGAGCGATTCATATTTATACGTAAAGCATTACTTTAAGCAATGCAAAATATCAAAAAACGTATGAAGTGTGCATTGCAGAATTACACTTATTCTCTAAGGTAGTGAAGACACATTAACTGATGCAATTTTAAAACTCTAAAAATTGCATCGGATTATGATTCCTCAACGGACACATCACATCTGTAATGACATGTAGCATTACTAAGTTATGAATATGAATAGGTGAATAGAATGATAGGTTATTTGCATGTTCACAATCTTATTATCTGTCTTACCATAGATACTCCTTTTTCATTTGACTGCTTGATTATTTCCAAGAATGTTCTAAATTACAGGTAAATTAAAACTCATTATTTTTACTCAGAAGGCATCTCAGCAGTTTTAAATTCACAAAATTTCTCTGGGGGAACACCCCCCCCCCAGAACCCCACCCACCCACCACTCTTTTTGGGAGGGGGACACCACCTCCCAGAGTCCCTCTCAGATCTACCTCAAGGGCCACCCCTTCAATAATTCCTGGATCCACCTCAGAAGATGAACACTGTAATGGAATGGAAATTCCATTACAGACTTACAAGGTTCATCCCATTATCTATTATATGTTGTTTCAGTATTATTCTTTAATAATGGGTTCCTTTTTGGTTTGAGTTTTCTGATGATGAAAGATGACAAACTATGGTGGCACGTGGTCATTCAGCGTCCCTCAAGCCCAAGTGAAAAACAAGTCATTTTAAGTTATTCTTTGTATGGAATATGTAGGATGTCCCTTTATGACAGTATGACCATATAACCATATGTGCCTCCCTGTAGTGAGACGAGGTGTATGCGTGCGTGCGTGCGTGCGTGCGTGCGTGCGTGCGTGCGTGCGTGCATGCGCGTGGGGGGTGGGCTGTCATATTGTCTTATTTGTCCATTAGCCTATATATTGCTTCAATATTATTCTTTTTAAAGAGTGGGTTTTTAGACTCTTCTGATGATTTAGGAGTCAGATGGTTCGATTGTATTATAGTTTAATATTATTTTTTTATCTTCTAGATACTCTCAGATGGCACCACCTGCCCTTCCAGAGGTAAATATGGCCCTTCAGTTGGCTGTTAAATTATTCTATTTTTAGCTATTTAATTTCATGTTTTTGTTCCTTCAGTTTTTTTATCCAGTCCTGTTTACACAACGGAACGACTCAAAAAATTGAGTGAACAAAAATAATGAAATTAAATGGCCAAAAAATAATAATTTACCAGCCAACTGATGGTTCATATTTACCTCTGGAAATGCAGGAGATGCCATCTGCGAGCATCTAGATTTCAAAATTTTCGGGGGACGACCACTGGACCTCCCTTTTGCTTTGCCTTTGAGTTCCACCCAACTCCACACATATTATTTGCCCCCGGTCCTGGCAAGGGTTAATCCGGCACTGACCATTGGTGTGCGTGCGTGCGTGCGTGCGTGCGTGCGTGCGTGCGTGCGTGCGTGTGTGCGTGCGTGCGTGCGTGCGTGCGTGCGTGCGTGCGTGCGTGCGTGCGTGCGTGCGTGCGTGCGTGCGTGCGTGCGTGGTTACAGAGGATCCGTGTCAGGGTCGTGTAGCGCGCGGGGGGCATGCGCTGGTCTGCTATGTTGCTTCACTCCATTGCACCGCATGTACAGGATGCGTGGGAGGGCTGGTTAACTGCAGTTCTCTGGGTTACGGCTCCCGTATCGCGACTCTCCGGAAGATACAAAGACCGACTTCTAGAGCCGGTGGATCGATAATGTTCCAGTGGGGCCATGCGACCATTGCCGCTGAGATTGAACCTCACAGTTTCATCCCAACTGTTTGTGTCACCGGTATGTCGGTCCTTTAACTAGATTAAAAGTCTGGACATGATAATAATAATTAAAAGAATAACAACTATACAAACAATGGTACTCGTTTGCTTGTCTTTAAGACTGGGAAGGCACCTATTAGTCATCAGTACCTATTACAGAAATAATGAATAGTACAATAGTATAGTAACTTGAGTACCTATTGGTCATCAGTACAGTAAGAGTTCATAAATCACGGGAATTGATACGCTACAGTTGAGTAGCGCAAGGTGGCATGATTCTGAAGTTGCGGGGAAGATTTCCGCAAGTAGACTGTTGATGCGGCTCACTCCAAAGACAGTGAAGGAGAACAGTTATGGAAAGATGTCCACTAGATAGTCAGAATAACTAATACATGAATCTAAGCAGTATGTTATAAAGTGTCGACGGTAGTTTGAAAGTTGCCCATTAACAAGGAGGGCTACCGTGGTAATTAAATATGCATGTACATAACTGGTTACACCATGCGGGACACTTCACATAGCTCTTGCGACGCACCGGGCAGAGTCCCACCAGACTGTGGTCTAAAAGTTAATTAAAACACATGACATGCTGCGCGGAAGTTTGATACCACTTTTCAGCACAGTCTGGAAGATCCGGCGAGTTATCCACCAAGAATCCCCTTGGCTCTACATCCTGTAGAATTACATAGGGCCCGCAAGGTCCATTCGCAGAGAAGCTCCTCTGTGAGTGTTCCGGAAATGGAGTTCTTCTATTTAATTAATTTGCCCTCGGATGGCCGTCCGAGAGCTTCCAAAATTTGTGATTGCGGATGTTTAAGGCTGGTCACCGGCGCAGGAGATCTGAATTCCAAAGGGCACTGCTGCGGTGTAGGTACCACAGTCAGTTAGCAGTTATCGCACGTCTAGCACTGCGCTCGTCTAGCAACCTTGCTGTCGTGTTGGCTTCCACACCAAAGTGCTCTCGATTCCCGATTTCTGCTCCTTTTATACTACTCGTGATGTCAGAGGCAGGACGCCCCAGCCCATCAGCGGCCTAGCAGTAGCCAATCAGCGCGCAGCTAGGAAGGGTGACGTGGCGATCACGTGCTCAGCGCATTCCCCATTCACTTAATACATACACGCGATTATGATGTTCAAGAAATATTTTGAAAATAATTTAAGTGAGCTATTTGACGATAACTCGGCAAATTACTTCTGTCTCGGGAAGTTTCTCTCCCGTAGCCGGCAGCAGCAACCCATCCCACCGCACCTGAAGCAATTTTCGATCTCCCGATTATCCCGGAGCATTTTTGGAACTTTCGATAATTTTGTTCTCGAATAAGAACTAACTCGGAACAACAAACTTGCGGTGAGGCCTTTCCCGGCATAGATATGTGATTCTACAGATGTAGAGGCAGCGATGTTCTTTGGTGGATGACTCGCCGGATCTGCCGGCCACGCCAAAATGTGGTTATTCAACCTTTTGACCGCAGTAAGTAAACTTTGCCCGGTACGTCTTTCGAGCTAACTGACGTACCCCGCACCGTAAGCTTAGTTATGTATCTTCATCCGAGTTCGACAACCCCCACTTATGAACGGGTTGTTCTTAACTTCCATCTGTCCCATCGGTGTACGGGAACTTTCTTCACAGCAGCAATGTTATTGTATCTTGCTGACTACTCGTTAGACATTCTATATTGTGATTACAGTCCTGAGTTCGATCCGCTTCCGTCCTGGACTGCATGCAGGAATCATGTTTGCAGGAACCAACATGCGGGAACTTTCCAGCTTCCAGTGATTGCGTCAACTCACATCATACCAAGGATGACGTATCAATTTCAGTAACACGATAGCCCATCATTAAGAATGACTACGGAGTATTCAAGTAACTATACTTAACATCTTAATTATTCCGTTAGTTACATTTGTGATAATTATACTTTATTTATGTAAATGGTCCCGATGACTAAAAGGAACCATAACGGACTTAGGACCGCTATTTATAATTTCTTTATCTGTTTATAGTTATTCTTATTTTACTGTAAGGCGTTTTTACTAACCGCACTGTAATACGTCTTCCAACCTGTACTATATATATTATCTTAATCATTCCACTGTATTATTTGTACCGGTTAGTCTTATATATGGTACGTAGCCATTCGTTCATGTTTTGTTTATTTATAGAAAACCTAGGACTGCAGTGCACGTAGGAAACACTATACCGCAACATTTATATATGCAACACGATCTCCCGCCACCAACAATTTTTCACTGAGGTCACTGTCCGTGCTATAACTCTATTTAGCCCGGCATGCTACCGACTAAAAAGCCTTTCTATTCAGCTCGATAGGATAGGTTTAATATGATTAGAGACTTTTTCTTCGACGAGAAACACATAGTGTATGCCTCTTTTCCGGTAGTTGCGATAATCTAGCCCCGCACTCCAGCAAGGTTGTATAAAATTGGCCAAAATACCTATTGGGCCTCATATTTAAAGTTATTGTCTCTCTTCATGTTCCACTAAGCCTTATGGCTTCTTAATTGTTTGGACGTCCCTATCCGCACCATGGACCGATCCGACCCTGGGAAACTATTGGGGTTTCCGAGCGGTGATGGCCAGGGTGTGGTTTCACCTACATTTCCCGTGTATCTTCGGATACTTAATAGTTGGTTATCCTTGCCAATGTAGGAAGCACTGCGAAAACATATTTTAATTATTATCTTCTTTTTCATCTTTAAGGAAGTCTCCCCCGCACCGCAGTGCACAACTGGGCAACTTGCATTTAAACCTAACATCAGGTTAAAAAGTTAGCTCCATAGAACCTGGTGACGGGCGAGATACGCATCCCCACTGAATTCCATAAGAATGTCTGGGCACGATGTTAGGATCTGCCACGCCCTCACGGGAAGGACATTCACGGTGGGTATTCGTTTCTCTTACCCCCACCGCAACGATAGACCAGTTGCCTAAACTTGCTTATGTGAAAAGCAACCATTGTCCTGTGACGTTTTATGTGGTTATGGAGCAGGATGTTCGGATTCTCACCCAGCTCGGAGGTCTTGTGAAATAACATGTATGCACCCTGTCTTCAGTATGGATGTCTTAGGACATCCGTTCTCAATGACAGCTCTAAAAGTTGGGTAGGGCCATTTGCAGCCTAAACTAGTTCATGTCACTAAAAACTAAATGTTAGGATTGACATAGAAGAAGGCGCACATAAATAAAAGTGGCACCTACTAATTCAGCATACTTAAAACTACATAAGACGGTAGCGTGGGAATCCTTCGGGAATAACTCGTCCCGTCTTCACGTAAAACGGCACGCAACATTATAATCCGAAAATCACTAGGTATGGTCTACCTCCGGAAGTCCCGCATTTAAAAGTTCATCAGGCTGTCTCTATGTCTTGTATTTTCGTATGCTCATTTTTATCTAGCATACTTGATGGTCTGCTTAGGTAAACGAATTGTATAGACTTATCTTAATTAGGTCACCAAATCAAATCTTGTAAGTCCATAGATCACGAAATTGCCATGGACAGGCATACCGGTGACACACACTCTTGAGATGAGACTGTGGTGTTTAATGTTCGCGACGATTGTCGCACGGCCCCACCGGAATGATTGAGTTCCACCAGCCCAAGGAGCCGGTCTTTGTTACCCGCAGGGCAGTGTCGTACGGGATCCGTAACCCCGAGACCGGAAGCTAACCAGTGTCATCACGCATCGTGCACATGCAACGCGGCGAGTCGACACCAGACACTGGAACAGCCCGACTACCCGTAATCTAGTAATCTAGGTGCAGTTTCTGAGCGCAGGTTTGTAAAACCTCTATGCTCAGCTCATATGCACTAATAAACTTGTTGATCCAACATTTCCGGTTATGTCTGACTTTTACAGTTTTAGAATAATGCCCTTTTCTGTTTTTGTATTTACATGAAGCTGGCTATAGATATATTCAGTAGCATTTTATATATACAAGCTATATACATATAGTATATACATATATGGGATCCTTCACAATGGTTGTATAACTTCTGTTTATATATATGCAAAGTAATGGAATCCATTGTAAGAGACAAGATATACAGACACTTGAAAGTAAACTTACTCTTAGTCTGCTGCTTCTACTTTCCCAATTAGTCTTCTGTATGGGACTTTGTCGAATGCCTTTTGAAAGTCCATATATATTGTGTCTACCACACCTCCATTGTCCATAATCTCTGTCCAGGTGTCCAAGACTTGCAACAACTGGAGGCCAGTTGAGCGGCCACTAATGAATCTGTATTGCTTGGGGCTGAAGAGTAAGTTTACTTTCAAGTGTCTGTATATCTTGTCTCTTACAATGGATTCCATTACTTTGCATACAATACGTGTGAGGCTAACGGGACGATAATTTGAGGGGCTTTTTGTACTTCCTTTTTTAAATATTGCAGAGATGGTTGCATCTTTCCAGATTTCTGGCAGGGTGCAAGAGTCTAAGGAGGTCTTAAATATGATGGATAGTGGCTTACTAATAACCGGACTTAGCTCTTTCAGTACTCTAGGGTGCAAATTGTCAGGTCCCGGAGATTTATTTATGTCAAGGTTTCCTAATTTCTTCCTCACCATTTCCTCTGATATCACACAATATGATAATGGCTCTTGTACCACTGCTGGGTGAATTCTCGGAATGTCACCCTCTGGCTCTACTGTGAAAACTGAAGAAAAGTAATCTGCCAGAACATCTGCCTTTTCCTCGCCCGTTTCTGTAAGAGCACCAGTTTCTGGGTCTATTAAATTTGCTATGCCAACCCTTATTTTTGTCTTGCTGTTGACGTAGTTTCAGAACCGTTTGGGGATGCTTTTGATTTGCTTAGCTATATCTTTTTCAATTTGCCTCTGTTTTGCTCTGGTTAAATTTCTTACTTTGTTTCTTGATCTGCAGTAAGTCTTATAGTAATTTTGGTCACGTGTCCTCATATAGCCCTTCCATAGTCGGTGCTTTTCTGAAATTTTACATTGTGATGCTGTGTCAATTGGGGTTCTGTTCTCCCCGCGTGGTTTACTCTGAATGAGTTTACTTGGAATGCGTTGACTGATTGCTGTATTTACTTTGTCCATAAAAACCTCCCATTGAGTCGTCACATCAAGTTCTGATAGCTTTTCTTCCCAGTTGACATTCAGCATCTGCTTCTTTTTTTCATAATCACCTCTGTCGTAATATGTTTTTATGCGACCCATGATGTCTACGGGCGCATAGCATTTATAATTAAATTGGATGCATGAATGGTCACTCTTCCCAAGAGAGCTAAGCATAGTATACTCCTCCAGCATATTATCCTCATTTGTGAACACCAAGTCTAACAAGCTTGGCTTGTCAGCACCTCGTGCTCTTGTGTCGTCCATTATATGTTGAAGTAAGTAATTTCTTTTACAGCATTCAATAAAATAGTTAGCATCACTTGTTGGGTTGTCAGTGGCCGTCACATGCTTTTTCCAATCTATCTCGGGCCAATTGAAGTCGCCAAGTATTAAAAGATGGCTGTAGTTTTGGTTTGATATTTAGTCAATGAGATAATTTAGCATTTTGTTGTTTTCAGTATCACTGTTTGGGCTTCTATATATGCATCCAACTAAGAGTTTATCCTTTTTTGCCAGTTTTATATCAATCCATATAAATTCAGAGAAGCTTGAGTGTGCTTCGACTTGCATTGCATCTAGATCGTTATTACAATTCCTCGTTCCGCTTTTGAGGAGAGATTGACAGAAAACAGTTCGTAATTATTTATTTGTAAAAGTGCATCTTCAGTTGGGTATCTGGCGTTCTTTGGTGTAACTTCTGTAATAGCAATAATCATTGGTGAGCAGTTGCTTACTAGCAATTTTAGCTCATTCATTTTTTTCGTGAGTGTATCTGCATTTGTGTAAAGTATTGGTATGTAATCCCGTTTGTGCTCCATTCATTTTACTGTTGCCGCATTACCTGGTAATTGGCTAGCAACCAGAACTGCTGTATTAGTTGTATTACCTGTATTATTTACATAATATTGTGTATTAGCTTGTGATAATTGTGTTTGTTTATTTACAGTATAGGCTTCGGTCGTGAGCTGTTGTGTGCCGCCTACGACAACGCTGTATTCTGGTAATGCGTGTGGGTGAGTGGCTGTGATTATGTTTGGCATACTATTTGGCTCTGTGTCTTCATGAGATCTTATTTCAGTGCCGCTACTTTTACTTGTAGTCCTGAGCTGCTGTGTGCCACCTACGGCATCTAGTCTTGGATACACTGGCTGTGGTTGCTTTTTTGTACTGTTGCATTGTATGCTTTCCAAATTCGTGTCGTGGACTCTCGCTTCCTTATTTGTATCTGCGCTTCCTGCTGTTTGCTGCTGTATACTGCCTACAAAATTGTAGTTGGTAGGAGTAATATCTGTGGCATGCGGATGTGTATCTAGATAAACTTTATTTACAGAACTATTTAAATTTTCTAACGGTTGGCTTATTAGTTTTTTTAGGCAGTATCCCTTGGTCTGTCGGTTTCAACAGCCCTGTTGATTATTCTGCCTCTCCTTATTACCACGTCCTCTCCATTTTCCCGTCTGCTTTTCATTTCCTGTGTCAGTGTAGTCTGCTTCTCTTTCCATCTTGGTTAAATCAGGTGCAATAAACACAGACTTAAATTCAGGTGATTTTCTGTGCCTTAGTTTTTTTGCATTTTGCAAGACTTTCCTGCGAATTTCTGGGTCATTCAGTATGATTCTGATTGGCCTGGCCTTGTCCTCGTGTTTTTCACCTAGTCTTGTTATCTGGGTTACATTCTGCGCTACATCTACACTGTCTTTTTCCCCTATTACCACTTGCAACATAGATATAGCGTTCTTCTCACTCTCCTGTCTGTCATTTGAACTATCGCCTACACATTCAGGCAGGCCCCTGATTATGAGGTTGTTTTTACGTTGCTCTTGCTGTTTGCTGTCAGTTATACATTCTTTCACAATTTCCTTGATAGATCGGTCATCACTTCCAAGTTTTGTCTTAATTTTCTCTACATCGCTCTTGACAGCCTCTAGTTCCTTTTCCGTTTTTTCTTGCCGGATCTCCATCGCTGTTGTCTTTATCAATAGGGTTTTTACTCCAGGTATGGCTTTTTGCACCCTGGACAGAACCACATGAAACATTGTAGGATGGCTTTTGGTTGATTTATCGACTCGTACAGATCTGCTGGTATGTGTGCACATGTTAGACATAGGCACCACTGACAAAAATCACAGTACATCGCTTTACTGGTATCATCTAGTTCTGTAGGACATGTTGAACAGACTAGTGTTGTTGCTAATGTATTTTGTTGGTCATTAGCTGGTGTTTGAAGTGTGTCTAGTACACTATTTGGTGTCTTCCTGCCATGCCTGTTTGGTCTCAGTCCCGAGGCATTTTTGGAGGCATGCTGGCTGTATTCAAACACTACTGAATTTAGACCACAGCGTTAGCTGATGTGTGACGCCTACTCTGTGGTCTTAGAAATAAACATCTAATTGTACAGTACAGATTATTTAGTAAATTGTGCAATTGTTAAGCTGCTGTGTGCCGCCTACGACAGGGGTAATAGTCCTATGTATTGCAAATGTGTAAAAAGTACTCACCACTCTAGTGCTTTGTCCTCTTGAAATTCCAAGTTCCCTCTGATCCCAGTCCTGAATTTAAATTCTATCCAGCTTTGATATAACTGCAAATACTAATGGGGTAACAGTGTTGACACTATCTGGCAACAGAATACAGCGAGTACAATCCGGCAATGACTACCAAATAGAAAGTACTCTGACAATGTTCAAGCACTGAAAATTAATTAAGGACTGGGATCAGTGATGTTGTCGGGTATACAAGTACCAAGTATGAATGCAATCCGGCAACAAGTACCAACTGGAAAGCACTGACAACAAACTACCGTCCTGAAATCTAACAAGTGAAAAGGAAAACTAACTCTACAAATTAACTAGAACAACCTGGCACGGAAACCAATCATGAGCCGCTGATGAACCAGAAGACGATTACTTTGCCTGCAAAGCTATTCAAACGTAATACAATTGAAGATAAGGACGCCAAAGAACTTAAATTCTAGGGAAGCCGGGTACTGAACTGATTTAATAAGACTTGGTTTAGACTGTCCTGAGGCTAACATCTTAGGTTATAGGAGCGCGAACTCGCTATTGAAATAGCCTGGGCAAATAAAGCAGACTTATAACTTAATTGTAAACCCCTTAATGGCGAGGAAAACACATTTAACCAGCATTCATCACAAGGAAGAGTTTATATCCTGCTGCTTTACTTTCGCACTCCCTGCTAAGATGGACAAGCTTTCCCTTTTCCAGGTTAATGTGATAACGGACTATGTTTTGAGCATCCAAAGGGTGTTAATACCTAGAGCCAAATGTGTGGCAATTTGGAACTAATTTTAAAGTACCCAGTCAAAGTTTTACTAAATTAATCAGAAACAACCAAAACAGAACTGATAAGCACCCTAGGCTGCTATTTAATAAATCCGGTTCACCTATCCTAGCTATAATCTGGATGTTTTTCTCACTTGCTCTCTACCGTCAGTACTTTGCATTTGTTTGGGTGGAATCTCAATAGCCATGTGTTTGACCACACCTGAAGGGAGTCCAGATCCTCCTGCAACTCACTTTCAACTTTCTTGCATCTGATTTGCTTGTAGATTTTTGTGTCATCTGCGGAGAGATAACATGTAGATCTTACAGCCTCAGGAAGATCATTAATGTATATCACAAACAGGATAGGTTCTAACACACTGCCTTGTGGGATTCCACTTGTTACTGGGTGGTTTTCTGAAACATGTCCGTTGACCACGATGCATTGCTTTCTGTTTGAAAGTGTAGTTTGGATGGACCGGTCGGATACCGGCCATACCAGCTGAGCTGGGTACACCACATGCGCGCGTCAAGACGCTGTTTTTGATAGAGCATGTAGTTTACGACCAAGATAGGATGGCGCTTTTAGTGTACCGAGATGATACCCTGTAATCCTTATTGATTACCTGTTTCCGTTAAATCTGGCATTAATCAGGACAAGAATTCAACGGCCTTTTTAAATCCGTAAACCATTTCAAAATCGGTTAAGAAATGGCTGAGTTATCCACGGAAAACCCTTCTTGATTATCTTCAAAATATTGCCATGACGTCATAACCACGTGGACGCAGAACTTCTAGAATGTTCTAGAACATTCGGCTGTGCTATTATTAGCTACGCGTTGATTGGCTGTTGCTCGAACGATGATTGGTTGGAGCCTGCGCCTATAATGTCACAAGGAGTATAAACGGAGACGCGATCCAGAGATCGAGAGCATCCTCGGCCAGGGGCCGAACAGGCTGGATCTGTACCAGCTACTATCAGCGCGACGAACAACATGCGTATTACTTCGCTATGTGTCAGGTTTTTCTCCAGTAGCTGGCAGTTGCCCAACCCCCGCTTGTGATCGGGTTGTTTACACCTTCCATCCATGCCATCGGTGTATGGGAACTTTCATCACCACAGTAGTACTATCGTATCTTTTACTGACTGCTCATTAGACATCCTATTAGGTTTACAGTGCTGAGCGATGTAGTCCTGCCATGAGAGTTCTTGCAGAAATCTTGTTTGCGGAAAACAGCTTGCGGGAACAGACCTGCGGGAACTTTCCAGCTTCCTGCAAACCATCATCACGTCGACTACGGAATGACGTATCAATTTCAGTAACATGGTAGCCTAACTTAAGAATGACTACCGAGTATTCAAGTAACTATACTTCACAGTTTAATTATTTCTCTATATGTATTTCGTTAAATATATTGTATCCGTAAGAACGGTCCCGATGACTAAAAGGAACTGTAACGGTCTTAGGACCGCTAGTTATAATTTCTGTATTTGTTTATAGTTATTCTCATTTTCCTCAATGTGTTGCTAACCGCACTATAGTAGGTTCGTTAACCTGTACTAATATATATATAACTTTGATCATTTGATACTGTATTGATTGTTCTGGTTAGATTATGTATATATATGGCCAGTGGCCATCCGTTCATATGTTTTGCTTATTTATAGAAAATATAGGACTGTAGTGCACGTAGGAAACACTATACAGCAACACTTATATATACAGCACTTTCTCCCGCCACCAACAATTTTTCACTGAGGTCGCTGTCCGTGCTATAACTCTGATTAGCCCGGCATGCTACCAACTAAACCTTTCTATTCAGCTCGATAGGATAGGTTCAAAATGATTAGAGACACTTTCTTCATTACCTACTCAGTAATGTACTCTTCTCTTCTGGCAGTGCGATAATCTAGCCCTGCACTCTGGTAAGACTCATAACTCCCAGATTTTGTTTCTCTTCATGTTCCACTCAGCCTTGTGGCTTCTTAATTGTTTGGGTTTCCCCATCCGCCCCATGGTCTGATCCGACTCTGGGAAACTGTTGGGGTTTCCGAGCGGTGATGGCCAGGGTGCGGTATCACATACATTCCCCGTGTATCTTTGGATACCTAGTAGTTAGCACTTTAGCCTATGTAGGAAAGCACTGCAAAAACATATTAATTATTATTTCATTTACTGAACAAACCTCCCGCACAGCAGTGCAAAACAGGGCAACTTGTATATAAACCTAATGCCAAGTCAAACGGTTAGTTCCATAGGACCCGGTGACGGGCGAGATGCGTATCCCCACCGAATTCCATCAGAATGTCTGGGCATGATATTTAAGATCTGCCACGCCCTTACGGGAAGGACATTTATGGTGGGTATTCGTCTCTCTCACCCCACCATAACGATAGGACAGTGGTCTAATAATGCTTTCGTGAAAAGTAGCCTATGTCTTGTAACGTTTTATGTGGTTACGGAGCGGGATGTCCGGATTCTTATCCAGTTCAGAAATCTTGCTACGTAACATGTATGAGTGCTGTTTTCAGTATTGATGTCTTAGTGCATCTGTTGTCAGTGACAGCCGTGTTTAATAGCTAGGTAGATACCAGCCATTTGCGGTGACGGGAGAATCCATCGGGAATCGATCACCCCATCTTCATGTAAAACAGCATGCAACCCTATAGTCATAGTCTCACTAGGTATGGTCTTTTCTTTCCCAAGCATTTTTGGTTGAAATATTAGAGTGGGCCCATTTTTGCCTACTACTCTTCTCCCGCTTTAAGCAGTGGCGACACTTTCCCGAGATGGAGGCCCGCGCGAGGCACTTGCCTCTCTCAAGGATTCAGCGACGACGGTCCACGCAAGGATAATACTCCTCACCCAAACTAGCACTAGGAGTCGTGCCCGCGTGAGGCACCTAACATTTCGTCCGAGATAACCTTCTTCCTTTCAGCTTAGAGGCATAATAACTTATATTAACTTAAGTAGTTAAGTCTCGTATGCAGGAGCCTCCCTTGCGGGGATACCTCTGCGGACCTACGAGTCTGTGTGGTACCTCCGGGAGCCCCATGTTTAAAAGTTCATCTACCTGTCTCTATGTCTCGTATTTTTGTATGCTCTTATTGTAGTTTTATCTAGCATATTTATAATTGTTTAGGTAATCTCATTGTATAGACTTATATTTTTAGGTCACCAAATCAAAACTTGTAAGTCCATAGATCACGAAATTGCTATGGACAGGCATACTGGTGACACAACTTCTAGGGATGAGACAGTTGTGTTTAATGTTTGCGATGATGGTCGCACAGCCCCACCGGAACGATTGAGTTCCACCGGCCTTAGGAGCCGATTTTTGTTACCCGCAGGGCAGTCTCGTACAAGGTCTGTCACCCCGAGACCGGATGCTAACCAGCGTCATCAATCGTCGCGCACTTGCCGACATAATACACCGGAACGGCCTCACACTACCCGGCGAGCTACAAAAGAAAGTCCTGTACCCATAGTATTATACGTTCGCTTAGACCATATTTTCTCAGCTTGCTGATGAGTCGCCTATGTGGGACGGTATCGAACGCCTTCATAAAGTCCAATATGGCATCTATTTGTCGCCCTTTGTCACCACTTTTGTCCATTCATCCAGTACCTTTAGTAGTTGCAGTGCTGTTGATCTTCCTTCCATAAAACCAAATTGTCTTTTGCTGAAGAATTTGTTTCTCTTCATATGTTCTATTATTTCTGACCGTACTAGCTTTTCCATTAGTTTACACAATACACTTGTCAGGCGTACTGGTATGTAATTTCCAGAGTCAGATTTGGCCCCCTTTTTGTAAATTGCCGTGATGTTGGCTGTCTTCCACTTGTCTGGTACTATCCCTTTATCCATAGATTTGTTAAATATAATAGTCAAAGGTATGCACACACTCTCTTTTAGCTCTGCTAATGCTTTGGGATGTACTCCATCTGGACCAGGTGATTTGGTTTTGTTTATTCCCTTTAGTATTTTCAGCACATCATCCTGGGTGAATGTTTTGTCTTGGAATTCAAATTTTGGTTTTAGTTTCTGGGATTCTGACACTGGACCATCTGGTTCGCACGTAAAAACGTTAGTGAAAAAGTCTGCCAGTACATTAGCCTTATCTTTGTCTTCACTAGCAATCTGAGTTATCCTATCTTTCTGAACAACCTTTAGTTCTGAGATGCCACTTTTTACTTTCCTCTGAGTTTACATATTTCCAAAATTTCTTGGGGTTAGCTTTGGCATTCCTGGCTATCTCGCTTAGATTTACGTCTTATTATCTTATTATCGATAATACTGAACACAGGCTGTACAGGCCGCTATATTCAGGTGCATGAGTGACGCTAGGTTTTGAAATGGTTACATCATGTGACGGCGCCTCGAAGTTAAATTTAATTTGTGCATTGTCCAAGTGTTTATCCAGTTGGTTTTTAAAGCTTTGAATGGTCGGGGCATTTAACGATATGGTCAGTTAGGCTATTCCATACTTTTGCTATTCTGTAATAAAATGAAAACTTGGATATATTACATTTAGCTCGCTGGATAAATAATTTTTACTATGACCCCTGTTACTATTTCTTGAAGCAAATTGTAATATTGGCACTGTGTCTGGATCATAGGTATTCAAAACCGTATATGTTTCAACCATGTCCCCTCTCAGACATCTGTATGTGAGTGTGGGGAGGTTTAGAGAACGTAACCTATGCTCATAACTGAGATTGCAAAATCCAGGGACAATCTTTGTTGAACGCCTCTGCACATTTTCCACAGAGTGTGTATGTTTTTTAAGGTGTGGGTTCCATACTGCATGTGCAAATTCAATGTGGGGGCGCAAAAAGCTTTATATAATAGCAAAAAGTTTTCTTTATCCAAATATTTGTATGTCCGTCTAATGAGGCCCATGGTACGGTTGGCTTTATTGATTTTATTTTTAATGTGGTGCTCAAAGGAGAGAGCCGAGTCAAAGATGACTCCGAGATCGTTTGTGTTGTCCACATTGGATAGAGTATGGCTAGCATTATCACATTCAAGTTTATATTGGAAATTCTGTTTTGTACCTCTACCAATGGATAATACATTACATTTATCAGGGTGGGATTTTAACATCCATGTTTTTGACCACATTTCCAGGCTTGTCAGATCTGATTGCAGGTCATCACAATCAGATTGTTTTGTAATATGCTTAAAGATATTTGTGTCATCTGCATAAAGATATATACTGGATGTTTGTATTAGTTCAGGCATGTCATTTATGTAGATCACAAACAGAAGGGGGCCGAGCACACTGCCCTGCGGTATGCCACTAGTCACGGCTGCCCATTGAGAGTATGAGTCATTTATACATACTCGTTGACACCTACCCACCAGGAAGGATGTAATCATGCACACCAGGGATGGTTCTGTGATGCCATAACTTGCTAGTTTGTTAATCAAACGGATGTGAGGCACGGTATCAAATGCCTTAGCAAAATCCATATAGATAATGTCCACAGTGCCTCCCTTCTCTAGCATATTAATCCATTCATCTAGGACATTTATTAACATGAGCATGGTTGATCGTCCAGTAAGAAATCCATATTGTTTCTTACTAAAAAGTGTATTTAATTTCATATGGCTCATTATTTGCTCTCTAATAATGGATTCCTTAACCTTGCAAGCTACACAGGTGAGACTTATGGGTCTATAATTACTTGCAAGTTTGGGGCTGCCTTTCTTTTTAAAAATTTCTGTTACATGGGCCTCCTTCCAATCTTCTGGTACAGATTTTGTTCTTAATGAAGTTGAGTATATGATTGACAAAGGTTTGGCTACAGAGATGGATAGTTCTTTAAGAACTCGGTGATGTATCCCATCAGGTCCTGCGGATTTTGACCTTTTTCAATTTGGTGAGGCGGGCTAAAACTTGTGCCTCAGTTACCTGTGTTTTTAAATGGGATGTTAATAGGTATAACTCGAATGATTGGCAGGTTGTTGGTTGGTTCATCAGTGAAAATGGTTGAAAATCTTACGATTACGATTACGATTTACGATTTATATGCATATTATATTATGATACTTCGATTATCGATTATCGATTAGTGTTAGGGGACATCTGTATTGCCCAAGACATGCTACCGCATATTGTCGCTATACGTTATCCCACGCTTAATGTACGGTCTGGAGGTGTTTGTTCTGCAGAAAAAACAACTTGACCTGCTAGAGAATTTCTTTGTTGATATCCTGAGACAAATCCAAGCACTTCCAACGTGTACTGCCAAGTGTGGCGTATAGCTATTACTTGGTGCATGACCGCTTACAGTCAAACTGCATCTAAGACAATTAACAACATTAGGAAACATACTTAGAAGCCATAATAAGGCCATTGTGAACAGCAGAAAACGTGGGAAGTTGGTTCACATGCATAAACAAGCTACTCATTGAGTATGACCTACCACCAATAGTAGAACTTATCCAGAGCACACCGACCAAGACTGCCTGGAACACATCTCTATACCATGCCGTTGACAACTACTGGAATGGGATACTGCAAGATGAATCTAGTCTGAAAAGCACATTAGCAAATCTTAATGTTAGCATTCTGTCAATTGGAAAGCTCCACCCATCAGTACAATCGGTCGAGGATGATACAAAGGATGTTAAAAGAAGCGTGATCAAAGCATGTCTTATCACTGGAACGTACCTGGTTCAAGCTACACTTAGCAAATTCAGTCGGAATGGTGTCACCTCCATATGTCGCCTTTGTCAATCAGCAGAAGAGGACTAATCACATTTTCTGATGCACTGTGGCGCCTTACATTCACATAGACGACATTATCTGTCAGAACTGAAGGCACTGCTTATAGATGCATTGGGTCCTGCGGTACGTGACCTGCTTCTCAACATTGAACACCTCACTAGAAGACTAATAATAATAATAATAATAATAATAATAATAATAATAATGCTGCACCAAGAAATGTTGATACAAATTAGACCGTTATTATACATGACAATAATAATAATAATAATAATAATAATAATAATAATAATAATAATAATAATAATAATAATAATAATAATATTGTAAACAACATGTGCGTGCGTGCGTGTGTGCGAGTGCGTGCGTGCGTGTTAATTGTCTATTGTCTTAAATGTATACATGTAAATATTATATTATCTTCACCCATGATCCAACTATTACTGAATTATATGTTTATTATATGTTAAATGTAAGGGGGCCACCGCTGTATAGGCTCAGCCTTTGGTGGACTGCCTGTTGTGTAAATGTAAAATCTATGTGTTATATGAAAATAAATAATCTTGAATCTTGAATCTTGACTCTGTTATAATCTACACTGCGGTAGGTGCTTCCTTATCAACCTATTACCATAACAGCGGTGTGTGAAATATTTCATATATCAGCTATATAGAACTTGTACATTGGACCTTTATGCGCGGACTTGCATGTAAGTAACATAGACGAATGGAACACTATTAACCTTACGTGTGCCTTAACTAACTAATAAATTAGACTTTTGTGCCAATAGACTTATACGGACCACTGTACGTGGGTGCTCCTATCAAGAGGAGGATGATCAACAACAACAACAACAACAACAACAATTTCTCTTATGCATGCTCGATATACATATTATGACAAATTCATCCTTTACTGCGCATTAAACAGAGCAGAACATGTATGAGTTGTGGTCCTTGTTTATCGTTTAGTGTTAGGGGGACACCTGTAGGTGGCGACACGCGCAATCGTAAATAATTTGTGGGCGGGGATTCCCTCGTGCGTCACGTGACTTGCTACTGTGTGGCTTTTCAACAACACCGCCATGCACCGATCATTCACGATCAGTAATGTTTTCAACAGTGCGCAAGTAAATACGACGTTTGTGGGAATCTCTGCTGTACGAGATATGGCTCGATTAAGATGCGAAAATGTAACAAGATGACTAAAAATTTGTTTTTATTAATTATTTTCGTGGTAACATCTGTGACTGGAAAGGAAAAAGCAGTTTTGGAAGTTGTGTTATACGAGAGTAATGAAAATGGTGAATATAGAACTTACACATACGAATTAATTGGTCACTTTTCATCTGCTGGTCCGACCATCAGTGCTGAAGGGGATATAGTACAGGTGAGCAATGCAAATATTTAAAATGTTTAATCTTTAATTTTAACTATTGCACAATAAGTCAAGACAATTGTTTTTGAATGAAAAATTGCAAATTATCATTCTTTGCTTTCCTTTCAACTTTACTTTGTAGTTTGAAAAACCCTGTAGCGTTCAAGGTTCAGGAGTATTTATTTTCATATATATCATCAGGTAAGGGGATATATTGCAATCAGCTCCATCCGTTTGTCTCCGATGCCTTTTGTTAGAATTCAATCAAATTTGTCCACAGTCTTGTGATCGAGTTACAGTACTCATATGTTTGCGGACTGCAAGCCGACATTCACAAATAGACTCCTCCCCAAGGGTGGATCGAGGTGGGGGCTGAAAGTCAAAGTTGTCAGAATTCAACCAAATTTGGTATGTTAGTTGACCATATGATTGCGTACATTGTGAGACCGTGTTTACATTAGTCTCCACCACCAGGGTGGGTAGAGGGTGAGTGAGGGATTGGGAGGGTAAGAATGTCAAAGTTAACAAAAGCATGTGGATTTGTGATGGTGTGCCATCGACTGCGCTTTCTAGTTTGTATGGATTGATGATTCTAAATAATGAATTGTTTATGAATATTGAGTGATGTGAATTTTACTTTGTTCAAATGTATTACCACGGTTAAACTTAACCCTAGCCCCACATAGCGCTATAATAGGACACACAATACCACATCACTTTATGTCATAGTCTATGAGTAGTCGACTGGAGCTTCAAAAGTCACTGTTTAAAACAATTTAAAACAACTTATAGATGTCATCGTAAAAACATATTTGTTTCCCTAAAGCATACCATAGCAAATGATGTTAGTGTACTATGATATACGCCAGATGGAGAATTGGGTGCAGGGCATCTCTTACGATCTCATACAAAGTCAACTAGGACCAAATGGATGGTCAGCTCGTACCAGTGTTTGTCTCGCCTGCAAAGCAGGCAGAAGACAAGACATATTTATAACTTTTCGCATGATGACGGCAATGTTAAAGTTTCCGTTCTCAGTTTATATTTCAGGATTGGTTAATCCTATTGAAATTAAACTTGGCTATGCCTATGTGGTTGCCTATGCATTCTGATAGGGCAGGGGGACGTGGCTTGCTCTCCATGGTTAATATAAAAGGCATGAACTCCTGGGTGGGTAGAATGAAAGGCTAGAGAGTCGGTTTGGTAGCGAGATGACCCTGTTCTATGTAGAAATACAATAAGAAGAACAGCAGTGTTTCAGAAGTCTGCGCTACATGGGAACTGGGCAACTTGATAAAACCTTATCCAGCAGTTTCACCGGTGAAGACTAGAAGACGACTGTAGCCTTCATGCAAATGAATAAGAATACATGTATCAGACAATGCGAAGCGTGGGAGATGGCGCCCCAGAAACTGCAGCATTCCAGCATCAGAGTGAAGCCAGAACAAGCTAGGCTAAAGGCAGTCAATGCAGAACACGA
Organism: Chaetoderma sp. LZ-2023a; assembly: GCA_034401795.1. NCBI lineage: Eukaryota > Metazoa > Mollusca > Caudofoveata > Chaetodermatida > Chaetodermatidae > Chaetoderma > Chaetoderma sp. LZ-2023a. The sequence goes on from CM067370.1 coordinate 15,243,270, forward strand.
TCGCTAGCAGCGACAGAGGAGAGGAACCACTACGTTTTGTTGTTGCAAAGACAATGAGCGACACAGTAACCACACTGCAGCTAACATACTTTTCTTGTCATTCACGTATTTGTGTCACATTTCTACGAATTACTCTATTGTTTTATTCATACCATTATCCATATTCCAGCCATTGCATCGTTATTATTACTGTATTTTACGCTTGAACGATTTCACGATTTAATCGAAAATCATGATTTTCTACGATGTAATTGAAGAAGAATTGTGTAAAAATTGACCAGACTAGATTTTAAAACTCATCATTCAGCAGTAAAAGAATGCAGTTATAATCCATTCGCGCATGTATCCATTGTGTTTTTTCTTGATCGCTTCATGCATGTGTTCACTAAGTCCTAATCAAAACACAAAGCAAGTCACCTTTTAGGCTAAATGAGCTTATGCTGTGATGTCCGTCCTTCAGCGTCTCAAATACCACGGGACCGCTTTCAATTGTATTTGGCAGGGAGCATCTTTAGCATCAGAGATTATTCAAACAGACTTGTTTGGATTTTGTCCGATTTTTAGACACATCTATTCTAAGCTCATGAAATTTCACATATGGTTCGAGTTGACCCAAATCTGTTCAAGGGAACTGCTCCAGCAGCCATCTTGGATGACCTTGTTTTCCCGAAAACGATTTCTCCAAGACCACTGTACAGATCTGGCTGAAATTTAGGTGATATGATTACGGACTAAGTGCCATTAAACTTTGTTCACGGGAAGTTAATATGTAATAACCATGTCAGCCATGGACCAATCGAAATATAGCATTTTTTGTCGGACATATTGGATTTCTTAATTTGATGGATTTTTAAGCCAAAATTGGTTTTATATATGTTTTTGGAAATGCTGATTTCAAATATATCACTTTCTAAACTGTCGAGTAAACGGTTTGGCGTCCATCTTTGATTGTTTACACACCAGAAACTCCCATACTATAGACTGATTTTTAACCAAGTTTGGTCGGAACTTGGCAGGCATCAGCCAATTTGGACAGTGGTCATTTAGGATTTTGGCCGATTTTCAGAAACGTCTGTAAAAATCTCCGAAACTGCTTGAGGATTGATCCAAAACTCATAAAAGGTCATCTATGGCAATACCTGAATCAAGTTGGTTCGAGAGAACTTGATTGCCCAAATGTTTCAGCGGTTATGTTGGATAATTTTCTCCAGAACCGCTGAATGGATTGGGTCGAAATTTGGGGATATGATTAGAGACTCAGGGCCATTAAAGGTTAATCGGGTGTTGATACATAAACAAATATGGCCACTGACCATGGATCAATCCAAATGTAGCGTGTTTTGCGGCCAGTAAGAATTCTTTATTTTGATGGATTTTAAAGTGGAAATTGATTTTGTTTATGTTTTTGGGTATGCCGTTTTAAAATCGGTCACTTGAAACATTCAGATGTTACAGGTTCCCAGTTGGCGTCCATCTTGGATATATTCTCACATACACTCCCATAGTAAAATAATGGGAAATTTAAGATGTCCTCTTGAGAACACTAGGCCGAGCGATTTTAACCAAATTTGGTAGTTCTACATGTAGGCATCCTTGTTCTTATTGGAATTCTATTTATGGGTGATAGCCTTTCTATTTGAAACCCATATACATGTTCCAGGTGAGCGATACATGCCAATGTTTTGGGCCTCATGTTATGCTTAACATGAAGAGGCACCAGCTAAGTGGTTGGTTCCCGTCAAACTTTCCACCTTTAGAACATAGATTTACATGCTGTATACAGAAATTGTATTCGGTCACTAAGTATGTCAAATTCTTTCTTAGTTTTGGCAAGACTGTCTATGTTGGGTTCAAATGCTGATATAGTAGGTGATGTAAACCGGCTCTTTCGGCCTCTTATCAACTCTTTAACCATCCCAATTTCTCTTACGACTCAATACGACTGACTAACCAGCAATGCCGTTGACTTCTTTTAAAAACTTAACCGCCTGACTGCTGAGTTTTTGCAGACAACATATTCTAGGGGTTTTATCTGTGGACTTGCTGAATATTTTGAAAACAGTTTGACTGAAAGTTGTTGGTGGCTAAGCCACCAACAACTTTCAGTCAAATTGTCTTTAAAATATTCAGCAAGTCAAGAGTTTCTGCTCATTGAAATTATTGTTTGGTAGCTCTGGTAATTTGACTGACACCTGCTGCTGCCTATGGCAAAAGCAGCTACCAGTCAAATTTGTTTCAAAATAGTCACCAGAATATTCCTTGCATCAAGAAGTTGTGATATCTGTCTGTAAGGATTAAATGGTTTTAAATCTAAACAATGATGAGCATTCATGTACAATGTTATAAAGGAGTCTCTCAGGAACATCATTCCATATAGCTGAGGACACTTATGGAGATGTAGTCTCTCAAAGCTAGAGATAATTGTTTGTTTGAGGTGAAGGCATTGTTGCCATGGAGAACTGATTTTAACCAATGAATTCCTCATATATATCATCTTCAAGGCAACCATACAGGAAAGCCGTTGAATGTTTTAAAATTAATTTGACTGGGATCTGTTGCGGCCTTAGTCAGCAAGAGCTTCAAGTCAAATTAATTTCAAAATATTCAACAGATAAGTTTTATATCATAAAGAATGTACTTTTTTTCAAGGATTTGTCAGTGAAAGGGCTAGTGAGTCTCGCACACTCTATCCCTATATCCGAGGACATTTATGAAGATAGTAGTCAGGCAAAGCAGAGATAATTTTCTGCTTGATATTGAAGTGTCGTTGCCATGGGGAACTAGCTTTGATGCAGGCACATAATGTAGAATGATCATATTATTATATCAACATTCATGATCATTGACATAGTACATGTAGTCTACAGAAACTCTGCCCATTTTGACCCAACTTCTATTGTTTCATACCTCTTATATCCTATATAGTACCGTATCATCCTAGACGGCTTATATGTACCAGTGCCACTGGTGTCGCATGATTAGTCTCACTTAGTGACTAATGCCCATCTGGGTCCTACATATCCTAGACTTCTAGCAATACATCATGATAAACTGTCTTTCTCTCTGAGTCACCAGCTGATCTCAGATCAATTACATCATGATCTGAATATAATTACAGAATTGGATGTAAAAGACTTGTATGCGAGTGTTGGTTGATAACAATCAATGTTTTATTATATCATAAAAAACCTTTTAATACAAATCCAATCTGCGTAATTTATTCCAATAGTATCTGTACAGTGAAATAGGCATGCACAATTATTTGATTATCCAATTAATCATGATTACTTTTTTAAATAATTCTCCAATATAGTTGTTTTTCAAATTTATGTAATGTTAGCTTCTGTGGATGTGAATGAGGAAGATCGCTGTAAATACATGTGCTTCAAGTTTATGTAACATCATCTGTGGGTTTAATAGAAAATGTCTATTTGCAGATGAAGAGACGACTCATTTTTTTTAATATACCACTGGAATGACTGGCTCGGTTATCGAGCCGGTCATTCCAGTGGTAAAGTTTAAAAAAATAGTTTTCCTTTAATCAGCAAATAGGCGTTTCTCAAGAGCACTGCAGAAGCTGTTTTTGGCTGATATGAGTGTTAAATGGGTTAAGCTGTGGATACGGCTTTGTGATTGATCTTACTATTTCACCCGAGCATTTTCAATAAAAGATTATCGCCTTTAACTAATCATTTATATTCTGTTATATATTCTAGCAGAACTAAACTTGGACACATGGTTCCTTCCATATTCCATAAGGGAGCAGCGTGCCGATAGCGACCTCATTGGGTCAAAGGTCAAGGTCATTGTGCTCTTGATATTTGACCTCTGATATGTCTATTTCCAACATTAAATGTGTGCATTTAGCAAATTATTTAAGCTTATATCGCAGGATTGCTTAATCATACCGAAAGTAAGTTTTGACAATGTTTGACAAATTGGTGCCTATTACAAGTCTAGTGTACTGATAATGAGGCCGGAATGTTCGGGGGTGGGTGGTGGGCAAGGTTTAAATTTTGATCTTTTGAACTCTGCGTTTTCAGTATTAATCTATTGTGTTTATCAAATTCTATAAATTACATATATTTCGAGATGTGTTGTCGGTAACCCTAATGGAACTCTACTTTCACACATTGTTCCCTAGGCCATAAAGAAGCAGCATGCTAATAACGTCACGGTCATTGTGGTCCATTTCATGGCCTACGTATTTGACCTCTGTCATATCTGTATTTTGTGAGTTAAGTTTTTGCATTTAGCATGTTATTTAACCCTTTAATAGTCATACTGGCCAAAGCGGGCCATCTAGTGGTTTTGACGAAAGTCTATTTGCAGGCCAAAAGACCATTTTTGAAAAATACCGCTGGATTGCCTGGCTCAATAACCGAGCCAGTCATTCCAGTGGTAAAATCTCAAAAAATAATCTTGTCCTGCAAATGGACATTTAATAAACAAATATTTAGAATTTCTTGAGAAAATGTGACCATTAAAGGGTTAAGCATATAATCTCATGCTCGCCGAGTCATACCTGAACTCAACTTAGAGACCAGGTGACCTCTGCTGTATGTGGCATGAGACCAGGTGACCTCTGCTGTATGTGTCATGAGACCAGGTGACCTCTGCTGTGTGTGTCATGAGACCAGGTGACCTCTGCTGTGTGTGTCATGAGATCAGGTAACCTCTGCTGTGTGTGTCATGAGACCAGGTGACCTCTCCTGTGTGTGTGTGTCATGAGACCAGGTGACCTCTGCTGTGTGTGCCATGAGACCAGGTGACCTCTGTTGTGTGTGTCATGAGACCGGGGGACCTCTGCTGTGTGTGTCATGAGACCGGGTGACCTCTGCTGTGTGTGTCATGAGACCGGGTGACCTCTGCTGTGTGTGGCATGAGACCGGGTGACCTCTGATGTGTGTCATGAGATCGGGTGACCTCTGCTGTGTGTGTCATGAGACCAGATAACCTCTGCTGTGTGTGTCATGAGACCAGGTGACCTCTGCTGTGTGCGTCGTGAGACCAGGTGACCTCTGCAGTATGTGTCATGATAGTGAGTCTGCGAGGTCATGGTCACTGTTACCTTGTTATTTTATCTTGATTCTTTCAATGTTAGGTTTTTGTGCTTTAACCCCTCGTGTGTCAAAGCGCTCAAAAGACAACTTGTCAATTAAGCCTTTAATTTGTTAAGAGTTTAAAAGCAAATTGAAATTTTTGCGCAGGGAATGACGATTTGCTGGTTAAGAGGAGACTGGTTTTTTTTAAAGTTTATAAGTGGAATTTAGGAAAATTGTTTTTGAGCTGGTATTTTTACCGGTTTGACGATTAAAGGGTTAATGGTCAAGAAACTGTTTGTTTAGTCAATATGCATCTGCAGGCCAAGAGAAGACTATTTTTGAAACTTTATCACTGGAATTATTGGCTCGGTGAAAGTAGACAGTCCTCAAGACATTTGCAGAGGAAGTATTGGTCGGCTTTACCATTATAAAGCACAAGTTGACACAAGAGCGGTTAATAGCAAATCATCTTTGACAAATGCTTACCTATAGCTTATGGAAGCCTGGTTCAGTCTATCAGAGTAACACTTGAATGCATGCTTGTCTATGCTGTTGGGAATCTGCACGATGCAAGCGGGGTTACAAGGCCAATGTAACTGTAACCCCTGGTACAAAACTCGGCTTTCTTTCAATGTTAAATCTGTGTGTTTACCAAAATTTCTGTTTATATTTTCTGATTGGTTGACTCTATTGGAAATAAACTTGGATACATGATTGCCTGTGCTGTTGGGGATCCAGGTCCTTTTGTAGTTTTATCACCTGCTTGAAGTTGGTGAAGCTACACTTTTGTGTTGATTGCAAGAGCATGGATTACCTTCTACCATTATAGCGCTAGTCTGTTGCTGTATTATTTAGCACATGATGGAAGAGTATTGCGTGATTTAAACGTACGTAATTAAGTATGACATGAGTAATGGGGTGTCTTTCTTCGTAGCTCTTGGACTTTGTCTACAGTATTTGACACCGATGGAGAATGGTTGGTAGTGAGCATTTAAGCTTTCAGTCAAAATAAAAGTGTCCATCATTTCATTTCTGGATTAATTCTCCTATTAAAACCAATAGTAAAACATTCGTCGCGTACATTTTGTTATTAAGTGTACCTTAAGCTATTTATACCAAATATAATGAAGGCACATGGAAATTGAATACATTTAGCCTAAAGGGCTTTGACTTTGGTCAGCTGTCCATCAGTGTGCACCTCGGTGTGCTCAGGCCTCTTGTTATAAAGTGGTATGCCTCTGACTAAATCTAAAATTACTGTGAAACACATTGTAAGATATAGGTCCAAGTACAACAAATGTAATTGGTAATGGAGGATTCGAGTTTATCCATTAATCATATGACATGATCAACTACATAATGTGTAGGATGACATCATAATCAATTACATCATGAATGACATAGCTAAGTTCATCACGAACGCTTAATTGATGATGTACTAAGGGTGCGAATTGTATGTCTTTATACCATTAGGATGCAATAATTCATCGATACATCGCGATATATATACATTTTTACAAACTCGTGATACGTGTACCGGTAAAAAGAATTTTAAAGTTTGATTTTGTGTTTAAAATTTAGTAAAAGAGTAGAGATGCATGATTTTAATGTAAATTTCCTGCCATGACTGTAATTCCAACTACTCCACTATTAGGTGCTGTAAATGTCATAACACTCGTTATACAGATGATATTAGTGAGGAAATATAACATCAAAATGGACTTATTTAGTCAAAAAAACACATACATTATGTATTGCGATACGTATAGTAGTGAAACAAATATCACAATGTGTATCGCATCATGGCTTCGTGTATTGTTGCAGCCCTATTCACTATTTACTACAGATGCTGTTGAATATTTTGAAACTAATTTGACTGGGCGCTGTTGTTGCCATAGGCAGCAACAGCTCCCAGTCAAATTAGTTTCAAAATATTCAACAACTTACCTATATAGTTTTCTGGAAATTGATGGTCAGGGAGTTGAGCACGGACGAAGTGTAGGTGGAGCTTATCTAAAGATGGGCGGGGCATACCGGTAGCTAAAACTGGAGTCCTCCATTGGTACAGGTAATCAGCGATGATCTAAAAGCAAATATGAAGGCCAGTCACCAATGGAAGGCCAGTCACTGATGGAAGGTCAGTCACTGATGGAAGGCCAGTCACTGATGGCCATCTCGAAGCTTGTTTTCCAGGTGCTTCTGATTGTCGGATTGACTAAATATTTTGTAGGTCTCAAAGAAAACTGAGGACTGAAGAAATAGGTCTGTGTAAAATCCCCACCGTAATTGATGATGCTCTGAGATCAAATGTGCCTGGCATAGGATGGTAAAAGGCCATCTTGAAAATCTGCTGGATGATGATGATTCTGCTATCGTTTGGTTTCAAACTTCATAAGTCTATCGAACAAGATCTTTAGAAGATCAGCTTCTTGAAATCAATAGATGTCCCAAATCCAGTATGGCCATTAACCACAACGGAGGAATTCAGTTTTAGCTATGCATCCACCCATCTTTAGCTAAGCTCCACCCACCTTTCGCCCGTGTTGGGATCGTTCGATCCCTGACTCTCAATTTCAACTGTACAGGTAAGCTGTTCTATATGTGGAACTAATTTGACTGGGTGCTGTTACTACCTATGCTATGGCAGCAACAGCGCCGACCAGTCAAATTAGTTTCAAATCAATTAAGAATTTGTGACAAACTTATCTAGGATACCAGTTTTAGCCAGATCGATCAATCCCTGAATTCCTTGACTATCAATTTCCAGAAACTTATACAGGTAAGCTGTTTGATATTTTGAAACCGATTTAACTGGGTGCTGTTGCTGCCCAGTCAAATTAGGTTCGAAATATTTAACAGTGTTTATTAAATAGTAAAGACATACAATTCATACAACAACGCTTAGTCTGTCATCAATTGTTTTCGTGACGAACTCAGCTATGTCATTCATGACATCATTGATTATGATGCCATCTTATAAGTCACATACTTGATTATGATGTCATATGATTGATGGATAAACTGGAACGGTCCAGTAGCAGTATTATGCTATAAAACACCAAATTAGACAGTTGCTATTCTCTTAGTGTTGAATTTCCCATGATTCCTTGTCTAATTATGGGATATTATGCACCGTGTGGGAGGGTGGTGATGGCCTTCAATAGAACATGTAAACAAATAAAAAATGAAAGAAATCAAATAAAGAGTTCTTGGACAGGTCAATCAACTAATGAACAAAATCGATTATGTTTATTATTAGTGGACTGGTGTTGTTTTTCCACACTGTAATGGCATTAGTTTTGTGACTTTCGAGTTCATCTCTGGCAATTATTGTTGATAATTCTATAGTAGTTTGTCCTGAGTAATCACTGTTGTGTGATAATAGTTCTTTTTTTGCCCTAATTAGTAGTGGTCAGTCTGATGAAAGGATTTCTGATCACTAGAGTTGCTCGATTAATTAACATATACATTAATTCTGATTGATTAACACTGACCCTCTAGTCAGCCAAAAATGGCATGTGTAATGGTCTGGAAAGATGTCCAAGAAAAGAATATTTTTGAAAATTCACTGCTGGAATAACTGGCTCAATAAACGAACCAGTCATTCCAGTGATAAATTTTCCAAAATCATCTGCTCTGCAAATGGGCATTTTCAGTGAGAAAATTGAAATTTTCTTTAACATATTTTAGCCTTAAAGGTTTTAATTATTATATTACTATATCAGCAGATTGATCTCAAATTCACACAATAGAAGCACTGTAGAGCTCCGTCTTTGTTTATGGTGAACTAACACGCACGCAATCACTTCAGGGCCCATGCTTTATCAGCATATATACAATTAGGGATTGAGTGACACCATAGATCATAAATAACTTAATATGTTTCCAAAACAAAACAATTTTGAACACGGTGTAAGAAATGTTCTGTTGAATATTTTGTTTACGAATCCATCTATGTTCAAAATAAAATATTTAACAGTACGTTTTAAATTTTTATTTTGCTTTTGAAACATTAAAAATTATTTCAGAGATGTACTGTAGTTCCCATTTTATCACCTGGTTTTGTAAGAGTGGTATTTTTCTGTCTGAGTCAATATAGATAGAGGGGGGGGGGGTGTGGAGATGTGGGGGGGGGGAGGTGGAGGCAGTTGAGATATTATGTGATTATATCACCTGATTAACTCAGAATCAATATCTATTAAGCCTTTTATGACAAAGCTGGCCATAACCGGCCTTTGGAGTGGTCTGGATGAATGTTCATTGGCAAGCCAAGTGAAGACCATTTTTGAAAATTTATCACTGGAATGACTGGCTCGGTCACTGAGCCAGCCATTCCAGTGGTCAATTTTCAAAAATAGTCTTCATTTGGCGTGCAAATAGACATTCAATAAGCAAATATTTTGAATTTTTTTTTCCTTAACAGTTTGGTCATTAAGGTATTAATACATATGTTTCAAGTCTTATCACACATGTGAGCATTGCGAATATCCAACACAATTTTCATTTCTAATTCTTTGAGCGCAAGGTATATGCCTTTAAATACAGCTCTAGCTAATTATAAGTTAGAAAACTATATTTATGTCTGCAACAAAACACCCTTTCATGATATCTCCCCCAGTCATTTCTTGCAAATCTAATATTTTAACTTAGTTCTCATGTTTTGTGTGTGCACGCACATATCCTCCTGGTGAAAACGAAGCTTAAGGAATGTAGAGTCTGTCTTTGATCTGGATATTGTGTACCAGAGTGTTTTATTCCAGACATAGTCTCTACACATTCCTAGTTTCCAATGAGCGGTGGTAGTACATCACTACGCCTCCACCTCCACTGCGCAGTTGTGTGTGTGTGGGGTGGGTGGGGTGTTATCATAAATACAATTAATACACCTCCTGAGAGAACATCTCTGACTTTTGGGCCCAAAGGATGTTGTATTTTACTATTCGATCCTTGAAATGCCAGTGCCTTAATCTCAAGACAATTATACAGGAAAACTGCTAAATATCTTTGACTGTCCAGAGTGTGTTGCTGCCTTAAGCAGCAATAGCTACCAGTCAAACTTAGTTTCAAAATATTCCAGAGAATATTCTCTACATGATAAGGAATTTATGATTCGTGTGTGTAAGTGTGAATGGGTTAGAATGCAGGTGGCTTAGAGATCTGCACGCTTGTGTTAACCCACATTTTCTGATGCCCCCAAGCACAGGATTTCATATAGCATTAGTGACCTGAATTAATAGTTTACTGATCAGCTATTGTTAGTAAGTATTTATTCAAGATAATGTGGTCGTTCATTAGCCATTCAGTGCTCAAGATTGGTCAACAAGGTCAATAGGATCTCAGTAGCTGCACGTGAAGGGTGAAAAGTAGGTCATACTGACATACTTTTGTTGCGCTACAGACATTAAGCCTACACTGGACATGCTTACAGCATGTTTGATTACTACACTGACTGATGAATTAACTAATTAATAAATGGCCATCATGATTTATTGAGCCGCTATCCATCCACATGTCCAGTCAAACACCTGGTGAATGTGTCCTGCTCTACCTATGCAAACAAGCACATTGTGCCATACTAGTGTTAATCGCGTTTGGAAAATTTTTTAATTATGCCACTGTGATCATGATATTTGACATACTGACCCACTTCTTCCCCCAAGTCTGGTCAAGATATTTCCGATAGAACCAGAGTTATTGGCAAATTAGTTTTAAAAATATCGATATTTTAATTATCAGTCGCTCTGGCCTTGAGCTTCTGACCCCAAATTTAGCACAAAGCTTCAGGACGCCGCTGGAGACATTTATCGCAAGGTAGACTTGCGCGAATATGTGATTAAATCGAAAAAATTTGATTTTTTTAAATCCTGAATTTATATGAATAAAAACAAAGTAGTCGAATATTCGTGAATAATTCCACTGCATAAAATATTTCAAAATCTCTTTTTATTTACATTTTGCTCAACGAATGCATGTCCATTTGCAGGCCAAGAGAAGACTATTTTTGAAAATGTATCAATGGAATGGCTGGCTTGATGCTCGAGCCTGGCATTCCAGTGATACATTTTCAAAAATAGTCTTTTCTTGGCCTGCAAATGGACATTTCTAAACACCATTGCAGCTTTTGTCATTGATATACCTTTGTTGTTATATTGGTGTAATTTGTAACTGGGCCGATTAATCGAGTAATCATGATTATTCTTAAATAATCGATCGCGATCACTCAAAGTAATAATTACGCACGCAAGCCTACCTCAAGGTTGATTTATACTATGTACAAAAATTTTACAGCTCAGAATAATATTTTGTGACAGACAGACAGACAGACTGACACAAGGGTTTATGGAGATGTTGTCCACAGCTAAAAAAGCTAAACCTTTGCTTAGTCAATGTCTATTTACAGGCCAAGAGAAGACTCTTTTTGAGCCAGTCGTTCCAGTTTGAAATTTTGAAAAAGTCTTGTCTTCATCTGCAATTTATGAACATTTGCCATGGTTACTGTAGAGGCATATTTTGGCCGACTTGACCCTTAAAGGGTTAAACAGCTTTGAGTGTTTGCCACCATGAGGATTGATTCCTCTCCTCTTCTAACACTGGCTAGTCTGTTTACTCTGAGCACAGGTAACACTGTCATGGGGCTAAGCATTACCTAGAGATAGGTGATCTCTTTGATGTTATTTCAGAACATCTGGGTCAGGTAGATGTATGTGTAAGTGTGTGCTGGTCCTGTATATAGACTTTGAAAACTAATCTTGGCTTGCTTAACTGAACACACTGATAAGATTAGAGACCTTTTGTAATTGTAAGCAAATGTACTGCTTTGATGACTGCTATGCTGTGTGTGTTTGGGCATGTGTAGGTGCATGTGCCTGCGGATAAGCACATAGAATTTGTGAACTATTCTGGATATATGTATATTTTTTCCCCTGACTGCTCCAGAATACAGTAAAACAAACTTTGTCTTATACACGCCTGCACATCCATCCGTCCATCTGTCAGATCACATCTCCTTAAAGGTTGGATAGATTTCAAGCGCTACTCATCCTTATCTATTGCCTAATTGTAGCCAAATTTGGTCAGAAGTACCCTACTGTAACAGTACCTGGAACAATCATTCAGAATTTTGTTTGCTTGATTTTTTCCTGCGGACATCTTGGATTTTCATGATTTCCAGAAATACAATGGGAAATGAATGGAGCAGCTTTGAATAACTTCTCAAGGACCATGTGATGGATTTTAATGAAAGTTGGATGGATAAACCCATAAACGCCAGAACTTCCATTCAGAATTTTATTTGGTCCATTTCTCTGGTGGCCATCTTGTTAAATTGTTCTAAAAAATTATATCTCCGGAACTGCTGTATGAATCAGACTGAAACCCAGTAGATTTCGCCGAAGAGCGATTAAAGTTTGTTCCAGAGACCTTTATGCATGATAAGACATGGCTGTCATGGATTAATCAAAATTTAACGTTTGGTGGCCATAATGGGTTTTTTATTAGCTGGATAGAACCTCAGGTTCGTTCTGATTGTATGGGCTGTGTTCATCATTAATTTCGTACTAAATATGATGTGTACTGAATTCAAATTTTGTATTTTATGCCGTGTTACTGTTTAATTTAAAGAATTATGTCAGTTGAAATGTTAATGGCCCAGGTGAGCATCGATGCCCTTGGGCCTGTTGTTAAATTGACTGGCTTGATAATAGAGCTAGTCACCCCCACTAGAGACTTTAAAAAAATAATCATATCCTGTGAATGGTCATTCAGTAAAAGCAAATATTTAAACTTTCTTGTCAAATCTTAGACTTTATTTATGGCCTAGTAGTAAGCCTATTTCAGAATATAAATTTTGCTACCACAAACAATCAATAACAAAATAATGACCATCTTAACCCCTTGACCCTTAAAATTACAGTCTTGATTTCAGGACAGCTATACGGCCTGTTGCTGCTGCAGTTAAACTGCTTTTAAAATATTCAACACAACTTTCCTTATACATCGGCAGTAATTTGTCATATTTGCTTTGTGATGGTTAAAGGCTTAAAATTAAAATTCACTAGTCTATAGGTATGTGGCTTTGTCAGAAACATCACAAATTTGCCTGACCTACTTATACCAGTTTTGAGTTGCCGAATAGTTGGGGTTTTTTTTTGTCAAAGTCAAAAAGACGAACACACAATGCAGGATCTAAAATTCAATTATGGGACGAGTCCTACATGAGAGAGGGTCTAGAACGTGTGTTCTCCCATGGGTGGTAGGGGTCTGGGGAAAATTTTTCAATAGGAGACTCTGAGAGGCCATTTCCTGCATTTAGCTTAATATCTTGTCATATCGTGCATTCATATTGCAGTAACTACCTGCTGTCTGAGAGCATCCATTTGATTTTCAAGCGAGAGTCCTGACCCTCCACCCACCATCGTCGGTCTACCATTGAGTCGATTGTCTGATAACTAAAAGATTTCCAGCTAAGTTCATATTTTGGCTATCTTAATTTTTCGTCCAATTAATTTTAAGATATCCGACAAGTATTGCAGTGCATTAACCATTTAACGCTCATATCAGCCAAAAACATCTTCTGCAGTGGTCTTAAAAAAATGTCCATTTGCAGACCAACAGAAGACTATTTTTTTTAAATTAGTCACTGGAATGACTGGCTCGATAACCGATCCAGTCATTCCAGTGATAAATTCTCAAAAATAATCTTGTGGTCTGCAAATGGACAGTTTCTATGAGAAAATTAATATTTTCTTGAATTAAAGGGTTAAATTGTATTTCGTCATACCAATGTCAGGAATATATTTTTAGGTAGTGTGTCACTATTATTGACTAAAGTATACAAACTGTATGACTGATGAATTTACAATTTAATAAACATTCTATTGACTATTTATCCTCACACGTTTTGAAAAAGATGGAGAGGATATTGCAATGGTGTCCTTACATCCAGCTGTCTGTCCATACGGTTATCTCCTCTCAAATCATTTGGTGGAATTCAATCAACTTTGTTATGTCAGTTGCCCATATGATTGGGGATTGCAAGACAACATTGATGTTAGGCTCTGCCCCATGGTGGGCAGAAAGCCAAAGTTGGTGGAATTCAACCAAATTTGGTATATTCATTGCTCTGCGGATTGTGAGGTGATTTACTTACAGATCCTCTTCTGACTGTAGGGTTATATACCCTCTTCTGTCAGCTCTGGGTCTTCTACTATATTTGCTATATCGCATGCGCTTTGAGTTGTGAGTGTCGTGTCTATGTTAAATCTGGTTGGTTGGTCCTTCCAGTATTTGTCCAATCTACGTTCAAATATTTGGGTGGTACTGGCACTGATGACTGCTTCTTGTAGGTCATTCCAGATGTCTACAACTCTGTTAGTGAAGAAGTTCTTGCCGATGTTCAGTCTTGAATGCTTTTTGAAGATTTTCATGGAATGTTCTCTGGTTGTACTGTTGGTGACTAATGGGATGCTTAGGCGCACTGCCTCTGTGTCATATTTGTTGGAGTTCGATCATGTCACCTCTTAGTCAACGATATGCAAGTGTTGGCAGGTTTATCAGTTTAAGTCTTTCTTCGTATGTGTGTTCTTGTAGACCAGATATAAGTCTTGTCGCCCTCCGCTGGACATTTTAAAAAGCAATATTTGGTCTTCTGAGGTATGGGCTCCATATTTGGTTGACATATTCGAGGTGGGGGCGCAAAAGTGCTTTATATACAAGTCTGAAGCTGGCTTTGTCGAGAAATTCCATTGATCTTCTAATGAGTCCCATCATGGAGTTGGCTTTGTTAATTTTCTCGTTGATATGAAAATCAAAGGTTAATTTGTCATCAATGGTGACTCCAATGTCCTTTTCCTTTGTGGTAGATTCCATATTCTGGCTACTCTCTCGGAGTTTGTATTTCTGCTTGTCTAGTTTGGATTTGCCAATTCTCATTGTTTTGCATTTGTCCGGGTGGAAGCATTGTAGCCATGTGTCAGCCCATTCTTGAAATGATGTTTACATTAGGCACCAACCCCGGGTTGAGGTACGGGGTGAGGGAGAACAGAAAAGTTAATGCAAGCATGGGATTTGCGTTAGCATGTCATCGAGTGCACATTCTAGGTTGAAATTACTTTGACTAATAGGACCTGTTGCTGTCATCATAGGCAGTGACTGTTACTGTCATAGGCAGCGACAGTCCCCCAGTCAAATTGTTTTAAAATATAGCTTACCTTGAAATTTAGTTTCTGGAAGTTCAGATTTCAAAGTTTCAAATCGATTCTAACATGTGTAAAAGGTGTCTGGACCTTTATTACTAGAAATGGGCATAGCATAGCTAAAATGAATTTGGCATAACTAGAATGAATTTGGCATAGCTAGAAATGAACTTGGCATGGCTAGAAATGAACTTGGCATAGCTAGAAATGAACTTGGCATGGCTAGAAATGAACTTGGCATAGCTAGAAATGAACTTGGCATAGCTAGAAATGAACTTGGCATGGCTAGAAATGAACTTGGCATGGCTGGAAATGAACTTGGCATAGCTAGAAATGGGCGGGCCACAGGTAGAAATGGATCCTTCTATTAACTCTAGACAGCTATCCATTCAGTTCTCTAAGGGTTATATTGAGGTCCTGTTTAGGACCATTATATTGCATGCATTGATCCTGTTTGATAATTTCTGTCCCATGAAAAACTACCTTGCTATTCAAACAGTTAGTTCAAAATTGCCATTCATACATTCTGTCAGTGACTCGGATATATTATACTATAGGCACACAGTGATGTGATATTTTATATCCTTGGTAGAGCTGGCAAATTGTGGGCTCCATTGTCAGTTTTCTTACAATGTATAATTTGTGATCGCTGGTGTGGAACGTTTGATGTTTTATGATTTTTCATGCAGAACGTTTGATCTTCTCTGTTAACACTTGCCAAAGTTGTGAGTTGTCCCCACCTTCGAGATCGCAATCATACCTGTGGTATGTATAGAGCTTATAGAGCTGAGGACAACTGTTATACACAGCGTTCAACAACCACTCGGCAGAGTGCACATAAGAGATATATATATGTATGGACATAAAATCTTTCCTAATGCTGTCAAATATTGCCTTTCTCCATTTTTGGAAAGGTTTTATTTTTAATGTTGCCCTTAGAATGCAACAAGGAGTTGCTGATAGTGTTAGTCTGCGTTCATGTAGCCTTGTTAGTGTACTACCATGTGGTTCACTTGAGGTTAAATCAAGCTAACCAAGCCGTTCATTAACTCGCAAATGGTCAAGCAGACCAAAAATGGTCTTGGGGAAATGTCCTGATTCCAGGCAGTCATTTGATCAATCTTGTTATATGTCCTAGTCTGCCCTGTAACTGGACATAATTCACTATAAAAAGCAATCATATGGACTTTTTGGACCAATCTTGACCATTAAAAGGCCGTAACCCTTTAACCCTCAAATTTGATCAAAAAGATTTTCTCACAGAAAATGTCCATTTGCAGATCAAGAGATTATCTTCGAAAATTTACCACTGGAATGACTGGTTCGGTTACTGAGCCAATCATTCCAGTGGTAAATTTTCAAAAATAGTCTTCTCTTGGTCTGCCAGTGGGAATTTATCAAGACCTGCAGAAGCTGTCTTTGGCTGATATAAGTGTTAAAGAGCTTTAAACAGCAACAGCTTCAAGTAACATTAGTTTCAAATTAGAACGTGAAGTCGATGCCATGCCATCACAAAACATAACACTTTCTCCAACTTTGATGTTCTGCACACGCATGCACGCACGCGCACGCAGAATCACACACTCTTACCATGGGTGATAGTGGTGGTGGGTTTGGGGTAGTTGGGGGAGCCTAATGTGAATGTATCATCACATGGGTAACTAAATTAACACATTTGGTAGAATTCCACAAACTGTGTTCGGCGCTAACCCCACAAAAATTCTACTTTGTCGGTCAGGCTTTCACAGCAGATCTCGAAGAGATTGAACCTACACTCACAATTTTGTTTCAGCAGATGTGTTAGGGATGGACGAAGTGTCATGATTTTGTTTCGACAAATTCTGCCCATATTCGCCAGAGTTATCTCCCTTGAAAAACTAAAATTTATCAAAATTTTCTTGTCCGAGCCAGATCTTTTAGAGTTTTGAATCTACACTCACAATTTTTGTCAGCAGATGTGTTAGGGATAGACGAAGTGTCATGATTTTGTTGCCACAAACGCTGCATAATGCAGACTCTTGGTCTGCAAAAGTACGTTTTATATTTCCTTCGAGTTATTTTCTAAATAGTCACTAAGTGTTATTTTCAGTGATCGCTCGAACTTAAAAAGTAAAAATTAATTAATTGCTGGACTATTGAATCAGTCCTATGTACAGGTACATTGCAGACCTTGTCTTGGTCTTTGCTGAATATTGTCTTTTTGATCTGATCTCTGATCATAGTGATCAATTTCTCATCAACTGCACATCTTATTTAGACATCTAAAAGGTGAGTGGTGGTGGGCGTGTAGGGTGTAATAGGCATGCCTCTGTTATATTCACACCTGACTACATCTGTCTACGCTTGTTGTCCACACCTGCCGGCAAACAATAGCTTTACCAGACCTGCTTACAAGTGTGGAGCAATGCAAACACAGTAATTGTTCTGCCTGAAGTCGCCTTGTCACAGCTTTATTCACAATTACAATACTAGCTGGTAGTTTGTGTGTGCATGGGGCCCAGCTGATTCTCTCAATAAGCTGAGAGGGACATATCTATATAGGATAATAGTTTATAATTGATAACAATTTTGGCAGTAAAGTATTTCATTCATAGATAGTAGAAGGTTACTGAATAGGGTTAGACAGTCTTTATCTTTGATATTTAATATATCTATGCTGAATTGCTTTTAGAATGGTCATGCTAGAATTAAGAAATGTTAATGGGCAATGTTATGTAGATATTTAACCATATTACGCTAATTTTGTTTCTTCTTTGTGACATGACTGACGGCGTCCCGCATTGATTGCCTGAATGCCATACATGTAACTGCTAACTGTCTTATCTGTACAGTAGCTAGTGTATTGATTGTAAGCCCACTGATGACAAGAACATGCAGAATAATTCAGTTTTAAGCCAAGTTTCTTGGCGCACCCTGTCCATTCCAATTCACACGTGACATCACGCAATAAGAGTTCAGCTTAGAATGCATGCTCAGACTGATGATAGTTTTCAATTAAGATATGTCATAATGTGGCAAGATAAGCCAGCTTTGGACAGTTTTGCTTGGGCTGCCATCGATTACTCATGAGTGCTGGCCTTTTGAACTGACTGCCTGATGGACGCATTAACTACTCATGAATGTAGGCAGCGGAACTTCCTCAGCCAACAGAACCTTTTCTCAACTGCAGAAGATTAATTTAACAGCTGCCATATCACTGCTTTGTTTTAAACAAGCTACTAATTGACTGCCATACCATCCCCTTAACATATAGAATACGAGCATCTGGATGGCTGCTGACTGCCATACCATCCCTTTAACATATAGAATACGAGTATCTGGATGGCTGCTGACTGCCATACTATCCCTTTAACATATAGAATACGAGCATCTGGATGGCTGCTGACTGCCATACCATGCCTTTAACATATAGAATATGAGTATCTGGATGGCTGCTGACTGCCATATCATCCCTTTAACATATAGAATACGAGTATTTGGATGGCTGCTGACTGCCATACCATGCCTTTAACATATAGAATATGAGTATTTGGATGGCTGCTGACTGCCATACCATCCCTTTAACATATAGAATACGAGCATCTGGATGGCTGCTGACTGCCATACCATGCCTTTAACATATAGAATATGAGTATTTGGATGGCTGCTGACGGCCATACCATGCCTTTAACATATAGAATATGAGTATTTGGATGGCTGCTGACGGCCATACCATGCCTTTAGCATATAGAATATAAGTATCTGGATGGCTGCTGACTGACATACCGTGCCTTTAACATATAGAATATGATTATCTGGATGGCTGCTGACTGACATACCGTGCCTTTAACATATAGAATACAAGTATTTGGATGGCTGCTGACTGCCATACCGTGCCTTTAACATATAGAATACGAGTATCTGGATGGCTGCTGACTGACATACCATCCCTTTAACATATAGAATACGAGTATCTGGATGGCTGCTGACTGCCATACCATGCCTTTAACATATAGAATATGAGTATTTGGATGGCTGCTGACTGCCATACCATCCCTTTAACATATAGAATACGAGTATCTGGATGGCTCTTGACTGCCATACCATCCCTTTAACATATAGAATACGAGTATTTGGATGGCTGCTGACTCCCATACCATGCCTTTAACATATAGAATACGAGTATCTGGATGGCTGCTGACTGACATACCATCCCTTTAACATATAGAATATGAGTATTTGGATGGCTGCTGACTGCCATACCATGCCTTTAACATATAGAATATGAGTATTTGGATGGCTGCTGACGGCCATACCATGCCTTTAGCATATAGAATATGAGTATCTGGATGGCTGCTGACTGACATACCGTGCCTTTAACATATAGAATATGATTATCTGGATGGCTGCTGACTGACATACCATCCCTTTAACATATAGAATACGAGTATCTGGATGGCTGCTGACTGCCATACCATCCCTTTAACATATAGAATACAAGTATTTGGATGGCTGCTGACTGCCATACCATCCCTTTAACATATAGAATATGATTATCTGGATGGCTGCTGACTGCCATACCATCCCTTTAACATATAGAATACGAGTATCTGGATGGCTCTTGACTGCCATACCATCCCTTTAACATATAGGATATGAGTATCTGGATGGCTGCTGACTGCCATACCATGCCTTTAACATATAGAATACGAGTATTTGGATGGCTGCTGACTGCCATACCATGCCTTTAACATATAGAATATGAGTATTTGGATGGCTGCTGACTGCCATACCATGCCTTTAACATATAGAATATGAGTATTTGGATGGCTGCTGACGGCCATACCATGCCTTTAGCATATAGAATATGAGTATCTGAATGGCTGCTGACTGACATACCGTGCCTTTAACATATAGAATATGATTATCTGGATGGCTGCTGACTGACATACCGTGCCTTTAACATATAGAATACGAGTATTTGGATGGCTGCTGACTGCCATACCGTGCCTTTGACATATAGAATACGAGTATCTGGATGGCTGCTGACTGACATACCATCCCTTTAACATATAGAATACGAGTATCTGGATGGCTGCTGACTGCCATACCATGGCTGCTGACTGACATACCATCCCTTTAACATATAGAATACGAGTATCTGGATGGCTGCTGACTGCCATACCATGCGTTTAACATATAGAATATGAGTATTTGGATGGCTGCTGACTGCCATACCATCCCTTTAACATATTGAATACAAGTATTTGGATGGCTGCTGACTGCCATACCATCCCTTTAACATATAGAATATGATTATCTGGATGGCTCTTGACTGCCATACCATCCCTTTAACATATAGAATACGAGTATCTGGATGGCTGCTGACTGCCATACCATCCCTTTAACATATAGAATACGAGTATTTGGATGGCTGCTGACTGCCATACCATGCCTTTAACATATAGAATACGAGTATCTGGATGGCTGCTGACTGCCATACCATGCCTTTAACATATAGAATATGAGTATTTGGATGGCTGCTGACGGCCATACCATGCCTTTAGCATATAGAATGTGAGTATCTGGATGGCTGCTGACTGACATACCGTGCCTTTAACATATAGAATATGATTATCTGGATGGCTGCTGACTGACATACCGTGCCTTTAACATATAGAATACGAGTATTTGGATGGCTGCTGACTGCCATACCGTGCCTTTGACATATAGAATACGAGTATCTGGATGGCTGCTGACTGACATACCATCCCTTTAACATATAGAATACGAGTATCTGGATGGCTTCTGACTGCCATACCATGCCTTTAACATATAGAATATGAGTATTTGGATGGCTGCTGACTGCCATACCATCCCTTTAACATATAGAATACGAGTATTTGGATGGCTGCTGACTGCCATACCATCCCTTTAACATATAGAATACGAGTATCTGGATGGCTCTTGACTGCCATACCATCCCTTTAACATATAGAATACGAGTATTTGGATGGCTGCTGACTGCCATACCATGCCTTTAACATATAGAATATGAGTATCTGGATGGCTGCTGACTGACATACCATCCCTTTAACATATAGAATATGAGTATTTGGATGGCTGCTGACTGCCATACCATGCCTTTAACATATAGAATATGAGTATTTGGATGGCTGCTGACGGCCATACCATGCCTTTAGCATATAGAATATGAGTATCTGGATGGCTGCTGACTGACATACTGTGCCTTTAACATATAGAATATGATTATCTGGATGGCTGCTGACTGACATACTGTGCCTTTAACATATAGAATATGATTATCTGGATGGCTGCTGACTGACATACCATCCCTTTAACATATAGAATATGAGTATTTGGATGGCTGCTGACTGCCATACCATGCCTTTAACATATAGAATATGAGTATTTGGATGGCTGCTGACGGCCATACCATGCCTTTAGCATATAGAATATGAGTATCTGGATGGCTGCTGACTGACATACCGTGCCTTTAACATATAGAATATGATTATCTGGATGGCTGCTGACTGCCATATCATCCCTTTAACATATAGAATACGAGTATTTGGATGGCTGCTGACTGCCATACCATGCCTTTAACATATAGAATATGAGTATTTGGATGGCTGCTGACTGCCATACCATCCCTTTAACATATAGAATACAAGTATTTGGATGGCTGCTGACTGCCATACCATCCCTTTAACATATAGAATATGATTATCTGGATGGCTCTTGACTGCCATACCATCCCTTTAACATATAGAATACGAGTATTTGGATGGCTGCTGACTGCCATACCATGCCTTTAACATATAGAATACGAGTATTTGGATGGCTGCTGACTGCCATACCATGCCTTTAACATATAGAATATGAGTATTTGGATGGCTGCTGACGGCCATACCATGCCTTTAACATATAGAATATGAGTATTTGGATGGCTGCTGACGGCCATACCATGCCTTTAGCATATAGAATATAAGTATCTGGATGGCTGCTGACTGACATACCATGCCTTTAACATATAGAATATGATTATCTGGATGGCTGCTGACTGACATACCGTGCCTTTAACATATAGAATACGAGTATTTGGATGGCTGCTGACTGCCATACCGTGCCTTTAACATATAGAATACGAGTATCTGGATGGCTGCTGACTGACATACCATCCCTTTAACATATAGAATACGAGTATCTGGATGGCTGCTGACTGCCATACCATGCCTTTAACATATAGAATATGATTATCTGGATGGCTGCTGACTGACATACCGTGCCTTTAACATATAGAATACGAGTATTTGGATGGCTGCTGACTGCCATACCGTGCCTTTAACATATAGAATACGAGTATCTGGATGGCTGCTGACTGACATACCATCCCTTTAACATATAGAATACGAGTATCTGGATGGCTGCTGACTGCCATACCATGCCTTTAACATATAGAATATGAGTATTTGGATGGCTGCTGACTGCCATACCATCCCTTTAACATATAGAATACGAGTATCTGGATGGCTCTTGACTGCCATACCATCCCTTTAACATATAGAATACGAGTATTTGGATGGCTGCTGACTCCCATACCATGCCTTTAACATATAGAATACGAGTATCTGGATGGCTGCTGACTGACATACGATCCCTTTAACATATAGAATATGAGTATTTGGATGGCTGCTGACTGCCATACCATGCCTTTAACATATAGAATATGAGTATTTGGATGGCTGCTGACGGCCATACCATGCCTTTAGCATATAGAATATGAGTATCTGGATGGCTGCTGACTGACATACCGTGCCTTTAACATATAGAATATGATTATCTGGATGGCTGCTGACTGACATACCGTCCCTTTAACATATAGAATACGAGTATCTGGATGGCTGCTGACTGCCATACCATCCCTTTAACATATAGAATACGAGTATCTGGATGGCTGCTGACTGCCATACCATCCCTTTAACATATTGAATACAAGTATTTGGATGGCTGCTGACTGCCATACCATCCCTTTAACATATAGAATATGATTATCTGGATGGCTCTTGACTGCCATACCATCCCTTTAACATATAGAATACGAGTATCTGGATGGCTGCTGACTGCCATACCATCCCTTTAACATATAGAATACGAGTATTTGGATGGCTGCTGACTGCCATACCATGCCTTTAACATATAGAATACGAGTATCTGGATGGCTGCTGACTGCCATACCATGCCTTTAACATATAGAATATGAGTATTTGGATGGCTGCTGACGGCCATACCATGCCTTTAGCATATAGAATGTGAGTATCTGGATGGCTGCTGACTGACATACCGTGCCTTTAACATATAGAATATGATTATCTGGATGGCTGCTGACTGACATACCGTGCCTTTAACATATAGAATACGAGTATTTGGATGGCTGCTGACTGCCATACCGTGCCTTTGACATATAGAATACGAGTATCTGGATGGCTGCTGACTGACATACCATCCCTTTAACATATAGAATACGAGTATCTGGATGGCTTCTGACTGCCATACCATGCCTTTAACATATAGAATATGAGTATTTGGATGGCTGCTGACTGCCATACCATCCCTTTAACATATAGAATACGAGTATTTGGATGGCTGCTGACTGCCATACCATCCCTTTAACATATAGAATACGAGTATCTGGATGGCTCTTGACTGCCATACCATCCCTTTAACATATAGAATACGAGTATTTGGATGGCTGCTGACTGCCATACCATGCCTTTAACATATAGAATATGAGTATCTGGATGGCTGCTGACTGACATACCATCCCTTTAACATATAGAATATGAGTATTTGGATGGCTGCTGACTGCCATACCATGCCTTTAACATATAGAATATGAGTATTTGGATGGCTGCTGACGGCCATACCATGCCTTTAGCATATAGAATATGAGTATCTGGATGGCTGCTGACTGACATACCGTGCCTTTAACATATAGAATATGATTATCTGGATGGCTGCTGACTGACATACTGTGCCTTTAACATATAGAATATGAGTATTTGGATGGCTGCTGACTGCCATACCGTGCCGTTAACATATAGAATACGAGTATCTGGATGGCTGCTGACTGCCATACCATGCCTTTAACATATAGAATATGAGTATCTGGATGGCTGCTGACTTACATACCATCCCTTTAACATATAGAATACGAGTATTTGGATGGCTGCTGACTGACATACCATCCCTTTAACATAGAGAATATGAGTATTTGGATGGCTGCTGACGGCCATACCATGCCTTTAGCATATAGAATATGAGTATCTGGATGGCTGCTGACTGACATACCATGCCTTTAACATATAGAATATGATTATCTGGATGGCTGCTGACTGACATACCGTGCCTTTAACATATAGAATATGATTATCTGGATGGCTGCTGACTGACATACCGTGCCTTTAACATATAGAATATGAGTATCTGGATGGCTGCCGACTGCCATACCGTGCCTTTAACATATAGAATATGAGTATCTGGATGGCTGCTGACTGCCATACCGTGCCTTTAACATATAGAATATGAGTATCTGGATGGCTGCTGACTGCCATACCGTGCCTTTAACATATAGAATATGAGTATCTGGATGGCTGCTGACTGACACAAATAAAGACAATGACTCATGTAGAGATACCAATGCCTGGGTAAATTGGATGGAAATTCAAAAATCTTTTGCATGTCAGTTTTCATTGCTTGCACATCAATTTTCATTGCATTGATCAGTTGAATTTCTTACTATGTTTGGATACAGAATCAGATTTAAACATAAAGCCAATGCAAGCTGACAGTATATCATGCACACATTCTTCACCATATATACATATGCTCAACCTAGCCCCCTAATGGATGAATTCAACTGGTAGCTATGCCCCGCCCATCTCTAGCTAAGCTCTACCCACACTTTGTCCATGTTGGGATCGATGGAACCATAAACTCCCTGAATTTCAATTTCCAGAAAACTATACAGGTAAGCTGTTGGATATTTTGAAACTAATGTGACTGGGTGTTGAATATTTTGAAACTAATGTGACTGTGTGCTATAGGCAGCAATAGCACGTAGTCAAACTAGTTTCAAAATATTCAACAGAATGTTTATTAAATAGTAAAGACATACAATTCGTACAACTTGACAGACTATTAGGCATTTATGACGGACTAAATCGTGTCATTCAGGACATAATTGATTATGATGTCAGCCTACATGTGATGTTGATTATAAGATCAGCTTACATGTGACTTTGATTATGACATCATTGACTGAGAAACTATTATTTGCTATTCCAGTTGATACACCATAACCCTACCTCACCACATGCAATATTTCCATGTCTGACATATAGCTATAGGTCATGGTTTATATTCAGCTTCCACTGGCCTGCTCAGCCGACTTGACAACTTGTAATGTGATGCTAACCAGTTATAAATAGCACCAACACTTGTCATATCAGAGCACCTTATGGAACCTAAACAATTAGTCACTATGGAAGCTAAGCCCTTAATTCAATTGACCTATACATTTATATTTATGATATGACCTTTGACTTTAAGGGTGATATGGAAGGATTTTAAATTGCAATGCGCTCATTGTAAATGATCAAAGCCAATCCATGTAGAAATGAATATGCACAGTTTCCTCGCATAAAGCGTTATATTGCAAGACTTTTAAAAGCTACTTATTATCTATGGCCTGAAATAAGAATGGGTGAAAGCTTACAGTCTCTCCACCACCTTTTCTACTACACCACCTGAAGCCAGGGGCCATATTCATGAATGGTACTAAGTACAAAGAAATGCATAAATATGCTGTAAGTCCAAAAAATAAGTATGTCTAAATTCACCAACAATAGATGAATATTTAGCAATCCCTTCGTGAATAAATAGGTACAGGCAGTTAGGCTGGTGCATAACTTAGGTACTCTTCTTGAATACATACTGCCCCAGATTACTTTGCAGCACCAAGAGTGATTGTGTTTGACGGTATATCGCCTTTTGTCCCATTGCGGCAAGAGTGACTTCTCTTTGATGGTGGGTATATCAAGTTGGTAGTCCCATGCACCAAGAGTGACTACTGTTTAATGGTATGTCTCTCTCATTAGCTTTGCTAGTCCCATGCACCAAGAGTGTGTACTGTTTAATGGTATGTGTCTCTCATTAGCTTTGCTAGTCCCATGCACCAAGAGTGACTACTGTTTAATGGTATGTCTCTCTCCTTAGCTTTGCTAGTCCCATGCACCAAGAGTGACTACTGTTTAATGGTATGTCTCTCTCATTAGCTTTGCTAGTCCCATGCACCAAGAGTGACTACTGTTTAATGGTATGTCTCTCTCATTAGCTTTGCTAGTCTCATGCACCAAGAGTGACTACTGTTTAATGGTATGTCTCTCTCATTAGCTTTGCTAGTCCCATGCACCAAGAGTGACTACTGTTTAATGGTATGTCTCTCTCATTAGCTTTGCTAGTCCCATGCATCAAGAGTGACTACTGTTTAATGGTATGTCTCTCATTAGCTTTGCTAGTCCCATGCACCAAGAGTGACTACTGTTTAATGGTATGTCTCTCTCATTAGCTTTGCTAGTCCCATGCACCAAGAGTGACTACTGTTTAATGGAATGTCTCTCACAGAATTTAACCTACTGTGAATTACCGGTACTCATATGATTGTAGATTACAGCCAACATATATATTTGGCTTATTCTTTTGGGGATGAGCTGGCGGTGTCAAAGGCTAATAAATATCATACAGATTCTGTTCATCATCTTCCAAAATGATATTGTGGAATTCAATCAACATTGTTATTTACCCACATGTTTGTAGATTGCGAGATAACATTTATATTACCGGTGTTATTCCAGGCCTGGGAGTCCGGAGCAGGGTCAAATGGTAAAATATCATAAAATTTGGTTACGTTATCTCGGATAATGTTCTGTTGAATATTACTTAATTTGTCATGTGATTTACCTGCATATGAGTGCAGATGGTGAGATGATGGTGAGATGGCATTTACATTTATACAAGGGCTGGTCAAAGCTGGAGAAAGCATGGGGGATTTGGGAAATCCTGCGTGTTGTGTTTATTTACTTTATTTGTATCTGCATGTTTTTATAAGTCGTGATTAATCTTTTCACAGATTCACCCACTGGGCTTGTGTAATCGCCATGACGATGATGACCTGTATGAATATGGCTGGGTTGGTGTGGTCAAGCTTGAGGAGCCACACTTGGAGCCTGAACCTTGCATGTCTATCTTCCAAAAGGTTAGCAAATCTTCAAGAATGGTGTGATTGTTTTGCAGAATTCACAAACATACAAGATTTCTTGTACACACACCATGTGTTTTTAGCTCACGTGAACAGGATGGCCAAGTGAGATGCGATGTCGGCCGTCCATCCATCAACATTTCCCTTTAAAACATCTCCTAATGCGCTTGGTGGACTATAGCCTAATTTGGTTGGAAGGATCCTAAGGTGGTAGGCTCCATTCTGAAGTTTGGTCAGTTAATATTTTCAGTAACTATCTTAGAATTTTGGTCAACTTTTTGCAATTCCTTTAAAATGTATCTGCCTAATCCCTGTGGCAGATTTTAATCAAATTTATCTGGAAGTATCCTATGGTGGTACGCTCCAGATCTATTCAGGATTAAATGCATAACACTCAAATGACTCTAACTGGACAGAGAGAGGTTATGCAAATGTAGATGGCTTTCACTGAGACTGATGTCTAACACCATCCATCTCTAGCTAGATGTAGCACCCATGTCTAGCCTAGCTCGGCCAACTTTGTGCATATGGCAAACTTAACCCTCAAATTTATTCAAAAAAATTTCTATTTTCTCATGGAAAATGTCCATTTGCAGATAAAGAGAAGACAATTTTTGACAATTTACCACTGGAATGACTGGCTCGGTTATTGAGCCAGTCATTCCAGTGGTAAATTTTCAAAAATAGTCTTCTCTTGGTCTGCAAATGGACATATCTCAAGACCACTGCAGAAGCCGTTTTTGGCTATTATACGTGTTAATGGGTTAATAGATAAAGAAATTCCTGTGTGTTTAATTAGATCATTCCCTTCACCCCGTAAGGGTCGTGTATTTGAGTCTATTTGTTTGTGTCCGGTGATGTGTCTAAAGAGCTTTACTGATCCGATTTGGTCCAAATTTTGACAGATCAATGGATTTTTAAACCATAAAGCATAGAAGCAGATTTCCAGACTGGCCATGATCAGGAAGACAACCTGAATCATATCCAGGATCTATGTATATGATGATATCTCAGAAACTACTCGTTCGATTCACCTCAAATGTTAGCGCAAGAAGTTGTATGACTATACAGTAGTATGCCACGCCTTTGCTCATGAGCTAAGAAATCTAACACATCTATGCAATCTCTTATTGTTGTTGTTTATATACAGAGTAAATCATTTAATGGTCAGATTTTGTCAAGAAAGTCTGAAAAGTTAAGCATTAAATGTACATTTACATGCCAAGAAAGTATGATTTTTGAAAATGTCCTAATTGCTTTAGTGGTAAATTTTCAAAAATATCCTTGTTGGCCCGACATTCGTCAAGACCACTGCAGATGAGGGTCTTAGCCGGCTTCACCATTAAAGGGCTAAAATTGATCCAGAAAGTATAAGCTAATAAATAAATACCTAAAGGAGGAAAGCTCGAGCGGGGTTGGGTGTGTGTGCAGTATGGGCGTGGCCCCCGCCCCCTCTCATCAGGGTGGTACGGGGGGGGGGGGGATCTCTCCCAGAAATTTTTAAAATCTAGATGATCTGAGATGCAAATAACTTTAGTACACTGTAGATTGTACTGAGTCTGTCTCTTCGGTGCATTATGTAGCCTATAGAAAAGCCCTAAATTTTTTGTTTTGTTTAAAGAGTGAGGCCACCCGTAAGCGTGAGCCTAGTTATCCTAATCGGTAATCTGGCCATGATCTTCTTCTTTTCGTTCGCTGATCATACCGCCAGTCCTGTAAGTGACTATCGACATGATCATAAGCGCTAAGTGCGTGGATCCATGGTTTATTAGTGCGCCGCGCGGCCTGGAACCTCCGTCTTCAGCACTCGAGGTTTCTGTCAGGGTTACCTCACCCTTACCTCCTTTAGTTGCCTCTTACGACACACAGAGGATACGGAAGGTGTATTCTAAGCCCCACCTACAGGGCAAGTGGCCATGATTATATCCATTATCAGAGCAATGCAAAAGAATATTTTACAAAGCTTACCCCTTGGGTAACTATCAAGCCAGTCATTCCAGCACTAAGCTTTCAAAAGTGTATTCTAGACAAATATATATATATATATATATATATATATA
This sequence comes from Chaetoderma sp. LZ-2023a, assembly GCA_034401795.1. Taxonomy (NCBI): domain Eukaryota; kingdom Metazoa; phylum Mollusca; class Caudofoveata; order Chaetodermatida; family Chaetodermatidae; genus Chaetoderma; species Chaetoderma sp. LZ-2023a. The sequence goes on from CM067370.1 coordinate 15,272,887, forward strand.
TATTCAATACCTTTTTAAACGCCTTTACGATTGGGACTGCTTCATCAATAAGGGGTTAATTTAGATATAAGCTCTCAATCCCCTTGCATTTCTTGCTGCTGATCAAACTCTATGTCGTTCAAGCAGTATTTGAGCATTTGTGGGATAATTTTCAAAATGTAATTATTTCATACTCTATGTATTTTTTTTAGAAATGTAAACAAATACAAGCATATATATATTTGCTAACAGATTGAGTTTGCCCTTGAAACAGGCATGAATATGAGGCCCACGAGATATAAGTAGATAAACGCTTTATAAGGCATGTTTACCTTCGACCCTTGTAATGGCAGCGTCTCAATTTCAGGACAGCTATTTACGAAAACTACTGAGTATTTTGAAACTAATTTGACTGGCACCTGTTAGGAAGTATTAGTTCCCAGTTAGATTACATGTAGCTTTTAAATATTCAGCAGAATATTTGTCAAAAAGAATTTGTTGTTTCTAGTTTTGTAATAGTAGTGTAATAATAGTCTAGCTCTCAACACTAAGAAAATATACTTATCCGTATCATTATTGAATTTAGCTCATGTATCATCTTTACCTGAGTGTGAGTTACAGGTCATAAACAACGTAACAGGTTTCCAAAACACAAACAGAAACAAGCCGTTAGTACAATTTTGAACACGATGTAAGAAATGTTCTGTTGAATATTTTGGAATTAAGTTGATGGAAGCAATTGCTGCCTTCGGCAACAACGGCTTCAAGTCCAAAATGATGAACAGTATGTTGTATCTTGATTTGGAAATAATTATCCCCCCCCCCCCCCCCCATTTAAAAAAAAGCCTGTGATATTGTAATCACCTCTGTCCATCCGTTCGTCACACTATCTCCTCTCAAACCATTGTGTGGAATTAAATCAAATTTAGTATGTGAGTTACCCATATGATTCCGCTTTGCAAGACAATATTTAGATTTGGCAGGGGTCAGAAGGTCAAACCACTTGTAACTCCTCTGAAGTAGTTAAACGGAACTCAACCAAATTCAATATCTGAGTTACCCATATGATTGCAGAGTCCAAGAGGCCGTTTAGATTTGGTTCCACCCTCATGGGGTGGTTAGGGGTCAAAAGGTAAAATTTTAACCTGTTGAAATTGATTCACGCATGTCTTCCGAAACCAAACTTAGTATGTCAGTTACCCATATCAATGTGGAGTGGATGAGCATATTTACATTTGGCCCCGCCCCCAGGGGTGGTGGAGGATGGGGTCAAAAGTTCATTAAATTGGTTGTAATGCAACTCCTGTGAAATCGTTGGACGGAACTCAACCAAATTTGATATTTGAGTTACCCATATGATTGCGGAGTGCAAGGGGTCATTTAGATTTGGCGCCGCCCCAAGGGGCAGGAGAGGGGTAAAAAAAGTCAAATTTTAACCTTATTTATAATACTTAATGTGTGTGATACTATGTTGATGACAAACTCCAAGCATGGAATGACTCTGGTATGTGGTGATCCAGGTATGGAGTGATCCGCCAGGTATGGAGTGATCCAGGTATGGAGTGATCCAGGTATGGGGTGAATCAGGTATGGAGTGATCCAGGTATTGAGTGATCCAGGTATGGAGTGATCCAGGTATGGAGTGATTCAGGTATGGAGTGATCCAGTTATGGAGTGATTCATGTATAGAGTGATTCAAATATGGAGTGCTTCAGGTATGGAGTGATCTAGTTATGGAGTGATCCAGGCATGGAGTCATCCAGGTATGGCATGATTCAGGTATGGAGTGATTCAGGTATGGAGTGATCCAGGTATGGAGTGATTCATGTATAGAGTGATCCAGGTATGGAGTGATTGAGCTTTGGAGTGATCCAGATATGGAGTGATTGAGCTTTGGAGTGATCCAGGTATGGAGTCATCCAGGTAGGGCGTGATTCAGGTATGGAGTGATTGAGCGTTGGAGTGATCCAGATATGGAGTGATTCGGGTAAGGAGTGATCCAGGTATGGAGTGATTCAGGTATCGAGTGATTCAGGTATGGAGTGATCCAGGTATGGAATCATCCAGCTTGAGGCTAATCACATATAATGTACACCATTTAGCAACATTATTGTCACATCGGCTAAAACCCTCCACTCACTCCATCTACGGTTTAAAATTTACCACTGGAATGCCTGGCTCGCTCACCGATCCTGTCCTTCCAGTGGTAAATTTGCAAAGATAGTCTTCTCTTGGGCTGCAAATGAACACTCTAAAATCAAATATTTTGAAATCAAATTTGACCATTCGAGTGCTATTTGAGTGTTTGTGTAGCCAGATTCATTTCTGCAGCTCAGGGTTAGACTGTCTGTAGGCGTGGACTTGCAGCTATTTGAGTGTTTGTGTAGCCAGATTCATTTCTGCAGCTCAGGGTTAGACTGTCTGTAGGCGTGGACTTGCAGCTATTTGAGTGTTTGTGTAGCCAGATTCATTTCTGCAGCTCAGGGTTAGACTGTCTGTAGGCGTGGACTTGCAGCTATTTGAGTGTTTGTGTAGCCAGATTCATTTCTGCAGCTCAGGGTTAGACTGTCTGTAGGCGTGGACTTGCAGCTATTTGAGTGTTTGTGTAGCCAGATTCATTTCTGCAGCTCAGGGTTAGACTGTCTGTAGGCGTGGACTTGCAGCTATTTGAGTGTTTGTGTAGCCAGATTCATTTCTGCAGCTCAGGGTTAGACTGTCTGTAGGCGTGGACTTGCAGCTATTTGAGTGTTTGTGTAGCCAGATTCATTTCTGCAGCTCAGGGTTAGACTGTCTGTAGGCGTGGACTTGCAGCTATTTGAGTGTTTGTGTAGCCAGATTCATTTCTGCAGCTCAGGGTTAGACTGTCTGTAGGCGTGGACTTGCATCTATTTGAGTGTTTGTGTAGCCAGATTCATTTCTGCAGCTCAGGGTTAGACTGTCTGTAGGCGTGGACTTGCATCAGATTTGGCTTACCAATGTTTATCACAAAACCTTGGAGCTTGCTTGACATCATGTTGCAGCGAAACCATCAATATTTGCCAAAGTTATGCCCCTTGAAGAAGTAAGAATTTTAGAGAAATCTGGTGTCCCGCGCAATATATAGATATATAACTCCAGGAAGCGTGCATTTATTGACTTCAAGAGTATGTACATACACGAATACTGTTACTTGATTGTAGATGGGGGTAGTGTCTCAGCAAAATCTGTCGGTATTTGCCAGAGTTAACGGGCTTGAAAACCAGAAAACTATTTCAAAATCTGATTTCGGAACAAAACTCTAGAAGGCTTGCACGGATTTGTTTAACCCTTTGACGTCAAATTTGATCATGAGATTTTAGTTCTTCTCATAGAAAATCTCCATTTCCATGTTGGGGAGAAGACTATTTTTGAAAATTTACCATTGCAGTGTATTGCTCAATTACTGAGCCAAGCCTTCTAATGATAAATTTTCAAAAATTGTCTTCTCCAATGGCTTGCAAATGGACATTTGTCTTGGGCCCTGCAGTAGACATATTTATTGGGCTTGACCATTAAAGTGTTAACATGGGTGATATATATGCTCTGATAGCTGAGCGGTTAGTAGCTAATATTATGATTGCTCAGAGCCTTTGATGTGCCAGAACCTTGACTTGATATATTAACTGCAACAAGACAGCGAGAATTGATTTAAACAAGTTATCCAGTGCAACTTACTGCTTCTGTATGTGTGTGGCATGTATTTGGCTGGCATGAACACATGAGCGTATGCGAGCACATGCTCATGCTACAGCACGCTCACACGCACAGACACACACACACCGCGCACACTCACTGACTCAAGCACACACTGATCAATACAACCATTCACAGTGCACACACAGTAGCTCAAATATGCTGGTTAAAAAAACCTGGAAATGTCTAAGATGACTGTTGATAGAAAATGCCCCTAGAGAGGTGTTTAGTCATGGGTGAACCTGCTAGCTGACAAAACATCAAAGACAAATGTAACACAATGAGGCAAAGACTTGTAACAAATACTGACACAGCAAAGCAGCGAGTATTTGTGCTGGCTTGCCCCCTGAGAGCAGCCCCAGAAGCCAGTAAGAATGGCCAGAGTTCAAATGGCTGTACAGGCATTCAGGCTGACTGACAAGAGCACATCAACAGTAGAACTTCACTTGCTTTGATCTTCTGATAAACTGTATTAAATGTTGCCCCTTAAGTTGCAAAAAAAACCTTCCTTTCTATGCTTGGATAACCATTTCCTCCTGAATATTGTGAAATCTGACTTGATTAATGAAATAGTGATACTCGGTATTAAGCGTTATGACTGTACTTAGGACTGAATGTTTTTAGACAGCAATACGGTTCAGTCAAATTATTTTCAGTAATGATCGATAGAACTTAACCCTTTCGTGACGAAACCGGCCAAAATTGGCCTCGGTAGTGGTTTTGAGTAATGTCCATTTACAAGCCAGGAAAAGACACTTTGAAATTTTACCACTGAAATGACTGGCCCGGTAACTGAGCCAGTCATTACAGTGGTAACTTTAAAAAAATAGTCTTTCTTGGCCTGCAAATGGACATTCAATAAGTAAATATTGTAATTTTTCGAAGGAATTTCGGGTTACGTTCGAGGTGACTCAGCTCATGTACATGATGAGATTGCTTAATCGTTTCAATAACATATCACTGAAAAAGTAAATTCTTTACGATGCGTAACATATTCTGTTGAACATTTTGAAATTAATATGACTTGACTTCCAATCATATTAATTTCAAACTATTCAAAAGCTTTCCTATTTGTTTGCCCCGAGATTGAGATACCAGTAATTTATCAGTGAAAGGGTTAACTTAAGCCTCGGGCATTATACACTGGTAGATAAATGTGTGTTTATTTTAGTATTTATCTTGTCCTAAAAAATATTACATACACATGTACCCTATCGTCCCTTTAATGGTCAAGCTACCTAAAACCAGCCTCTGTAGGCTTCTTAAAGCAGGTCAACGAGAAGACTGAAATTTTACTACTGGAATGACTGGCTCGATGACTGCCTAGATATCAGAGCCAGTTGTTCCAGTAAGCAATTTTCAAAAAGTCTTGACCTGTAAATTGACGTTCACTTATCAAATATATTTTTTTGGTTAGTAAATCTTGATGATTAATGATATACGGGGAAATATTTACAATAGAGGGATCAATTTCTAACTATGCCCCACCCATTTCTAACTGTGCCCCACCCATTTCTAACTGCCTCACCCATTTCTAACTATGCCCCACCCATTTCTAACTATACCCCACCCATTTATAACTATGCCCCACCCATTTATAACTATGCCCCACCCATTTATAACTATGCCCCGCTTATTTCTAACCGCCCCACCCATTCTAACTAGGCCCCACCCATTTCTAGCTAAGCTCCGCCCATTACTAATTGTGCCCTACCCATATCTAATGATGCCCACCATTTCTAGATAAGCTCCACCCAAGCTCTGCTTGTGTTGGGATCGATTTATATACTTTAAATCCTGAATTCCCAGAATCCCAATTTCGAGGTAATTATACAGGTATGGTGTTGAATATTTGACCGGTTTGGGGGGGGGGGGGTTTGCTATGTTGTTGCTACAGGTAAGGGGTTGATTATTTGAGGGTGGGGGGTTTGTTGCTGCCATATGGTTGCTACAGGTACCACATATATTCTCATTTTGTAAACACATTCGTCATTTTTAGTCGCCTTCAGATTTCTTATTCATGCATTTACTGATGAAGAATAACATACATTTCCTAACATTCTATTTTTGTTCATTTTATGTCCAGTGATATGGAAATTAATATGTTACTTGTGCTTTGTACTGTAGTGCTTTGAGGGCGGCTGTACTATTGCACTGAACATGTCCATCTATAACTGCTTAAATGTCTGACTGCTCTAAGCCACCAAACAATAATTTCAATGGGAATTAACTCTGGACCTTGACTGAAAGTCGTTATTGGCTTAGCAACCAACAACTTTCAATCAAAATTTGTTCAAAATATTCAGCATGTACAGAGTTAAACCCCATGGAAAATGTAGTCTGCAGAAATTCATCAGACAAGCTGTTAAATATTTACGCTGACTTATATTGTTTCTAATAAGCTGCTGTTGTTAATTAACAATAATTTAATGTTGACACAAATCTTATAATTTCAACATTAAGTGTACTAGTTCTGTTTTATTAGCGCAGGTATTCCTTTTTTGTAAATTAAGTGTTTCTAAGTGTAATAGGTTATAGCTGATCTCAATGTTAAGATAAGCGTCTCAGATCTTATAGAACACTGCTTGTTTACATATCCAGCTTATTTACGGATCTGAATTCAGAAATCTTATCAATCTGTGTACAGATGTTACATGAAAGATAAATACACAACATATTTGTTATTTTGAAAGCGATTTGACTTGAAATCATTCCACTAAAACTTCCAAATAAATTGTTTTGAGATTACCAGTCCGTAGATGAATACCTGGATGCGATAAAATAAATATTATTTGTGAAATATTATATAGAGTATAAATAAGTGTGCTAACATGACCTTCTCTCAGGTTATCAGGCAATCTGTTTTTAGCTTGATTTAATATATGTGTATAGTCAAAGCAGAGGAGGGATACAAATCAAAGGCTTTCTACTCTCCAGATCTCTATCTCTTACAAAAACATTCTCAAATCAAGTACACATGCTTAGATCTCCAAGCAGGGGTAATAGAGACGGATCAAAGGCTCTCGCTGCATTAATCACCATGCCTTGCTTTGAGGAGATTAGGAATGTGGTGTAGCATAGAGGGCCAGATGTTGTAGTTTAGTAATTAGTATGTCTGGAATTGAGTCAAAATAAATGTGTGGTTAGACAAGGTGATTAAAGCTTTATCAATCTTTCTTTGAGACTATAAAACAGTTTATTTAGGAGAATTGTTTACTGCATAACTGCAGTTTTGTAATGATAATAAGTATGCTTAGAATGATAATAAATATGTTAAGTACCTCAACTAACCTTTTCAGCGCCTACAGATTAGGAATGAAATATTATTTATGAAAGAACAAAAGTTCTTTGGAGTATATGAAGTTAAATTGCCCACAAATTTACCAAACAGATTTTTGTACAGAAGTTCTAAATTTGCTCTAGGATCTTCCCTGTCAAGTTTGATTAAAATCAGCCAGTTGAGGCAATAACCATCTAGGTAATCTGTTGATTATTTTGAAACTTATTGGACTGGAAACTGTTCCCGTTTTAGCCAGTAACAGTTTATGGTTCACTAATCTTGGGTGTAATGAATTTTTTGAAAATTCTTATTTAAACCATCTCTCTGATTTACAGCAGAGTTGTTAGGAAGATCCTTATGTTGATAAGCTTCAGAAATTCTATACAGAAATGTGATTTATCACACAATCCTTCCATCGATTATGTTAGATTTTCCAATGGTTCCGAGGAAAGTGGGTGCTCAATAATCTCTGGGCTGGTTTCAATCAAACTTGGCAGATAGAATCTATGGAGGTTGGCCTCAAAACTTCTATATCATAGGCTTATAGGCCAATTCTTGTTCCAACAATCTTGATTTTACAAGACATTTAATTGTTTGTGGCTAGGCTGATGTGAAGCAAACTTTGCAGGCAGAGCTCCATTGTCGTAAGCTTCCGAACTTGTACGCAGACATCTGATTGGCTATCTTAGATTTTCTGATATCATAAATCCTTTATAACAATCGTGAGTAGTCAGAAAGTTCCTACAGTGATATGCTTCAGAGACTGTAAACAGAATCGTGACTGGTTATGCAGAAATGTGAGATAAATTTGTCCAAATATTTAGAGGAATCACAAATGCACGGGTAAAGATGTTTACAGGCAGGAGCGGGTGAATGCAGACACTTGCTTATACCTGTTGATGCTCCATGTATTTGAATATAGCCGAGTCATAGAGCTAGCCATTTCATGGCTGAGAATGTCACCTGATTACATATCTTTATCTGTTTGAAATGTACATTTATTTAACGCTTAGCACTCCGATGTCAAAAATTTTAAATTTTCAAATTAAATTAAAAGATGAACTGGGGTGTTCATTTTTCAACAAATTTGGTGGGAGATGGTGCTGTCGTAGACAGCAACATCTTCCACCAAAATTATTGAGAACTGTACACCAGTTTCTTTGATATTGACTCCGTAAAAGATAGAATATTGGCATCAGTGGTATGTGTTATTAAGTATTTTTGAAGAAACTGATAATGTCTACAGACACAACAGTACAGTTCATAAAGAAGTTAGAATGTTTCCAAAACAAACACAGAAATGTTTTGCTGATTATTTTTTACATAATTGGATTAGTAGACATTATGTTCAAAATATTCAGCCGTATGTCTTATTTTCTTTTGGAAATTTTAATTTATTCATGAGTTGTACTGTATGACCAATGGCGATAATTTCACTTGGTGTCACTGCTGGTTCCCGCCTTATATTAGCCCTTTAACACTCATATCAGCCAAAAATGGCTTCAGCACTGGTCTTGACAAATGTCCATTTGCAGGCCAAGAGGCCTATTTTTGAAAATTTACCACTAGAATGACTAGCTCAATTACCAAGCCAGTCATTCCAATAGTAAATTTCCAAAAATAGGCTTCTTGGTCTGCAAATGGACATTTTCTATGATAAAATTAAAAAATTTTCTTTAATAAATGCGATGGTTAAAGGGTTAAAATGAGATATGGTTATCTCTGCTGGATTAAATATTGCTATTAGCTTATTACTGCTAGCTTCAAATTACCCGTTAACCCTTTAACACCCATACCAGCCAAAAACCGCTTCTGCAGTAGTCTTGGGAAATGTCCATTTGCGGACCAAGAGAAGACTATTTTTGAAAATTTACCATTGGAATAACTGGCTCGATAACCGATCCAGTTATTCCAATGTTAAATTTTCAAAAATACTCTTGTTCTGCAAATTAACATTTTCTATGGAAACTTAAAATTTTCTTGAACAAATTCTAGGGATAAAGGGTTAATAGATTTTATTGTCATGTGTGAAGCAGAGCATTGCTCCATTTACAGACTCAAATGATGTATGGGGTCTGAAGCAGAGCATTGCTCCATTTACACACTCAAATGATGTATGGGGTCTGAGGCAGAGCATTGCTCCATTTACAGACTCAAATGATGTATGGGGTCTGAGGCAGAGCATTGCTCCATTTACAGACTCAAATGATGTATGGGGTCTGAAGCAGAGCATTGCTCCATTTACAGACTCAAATGATGTATGGGGTCTGAGGCAGAGCATTGCTCCATTTACAGACTCAAATGATGTATGGGGTCTGAAGCAGAGCATTGCTCCATTTACAGACTCAAATGATGTATGGGGTCTGAAGCAGAGCATTGCTCCATTTACAGACTCAAATGATGTATGGGGTCTGAGGCAGAGCATTGCTCCATTTACAGACTCAAATGATGTATGGGGTCTGAAGCAGAGCATTGCTCCATTTACAGACTCAAATGATGTATGGGGTCTGAGGCAGAGCATTGCTCCATTTACAGACTCAAATGATGTATGGGGTCTGAAGCAGAGCATTGCTCCATTTACAGACTCAAATGATGTATGGGGTCTGAAGCAGAGCATTGCTCCATTTACAGACTCAAATGATGTATGGGGTCTGAGGCAGAGCATTGCTCCATTTACAGACTCAAATGATGTATGGGGTCTGAGGCAGAGCATTGCTCCATTTACAGACTCAAATGATGTATGGGGTCTGAGGCAGAGCATTGCTCCATTTACAGACTCAAATGATGTATGGGGTCTGAAGCAGAGCATTGCTCCATTTACAGACTCAAATGATGTATGGGGTCTGAGGCAGAGCATTGCTCCATTTACAGACTCAAATGATGTATGGGGTCTGAGGCAGAGCATTGCTCCATTTACAGACTCAAATGATGTATGGGGTCTGAAGCAGAGCATTGCTCCATTTACAGACTCAAATGATGTATGGGGTCTGAGGCAGAGCATTGCTCCATTTACAGACTCAAATGATGTATGGGGTCTGAGGCAGAGCATTGCTCCATTTACAGACTCAAATGATGTATGGGGTCTGAGGCAGAGCATTGCTCCATTTACAGACTCAAATGATGTATGGGGTGTGAAGCAGAGCATTGCTCCATTTACAGACTCAAATGATGTATGGGGTCTGAAGCAGAGCATTGCTCCATTTACAGACTCAAATGATGTATGGGGTCTGAGGCAGAGCATTGCTCCATTTACAGACTCAAATGATGTATGGGGTCTGAAGCAGAGCATTGCTCCATTTACAGACTCAAATGATGTATGGGGTCTGAAGCAGAGCATTGCTCCATTTACAGACTCAAATGATGTATGGGGTCTGAGGCAGAGCATTGCTCCATTTACAGACTCAAATGATGTATGGGGTCTGAGGCAGAGCATTGCTCCATTTACAGACTCAAATGATGTATGGGGTCTGAGGCAGAGCATTGCTCCATTTACAGACTCAAATGATGTATGGGGTCTGAAGCAGAGCATTGCTCCATTTACAGACTCAAATGATGTATGGGGTCTGAGGCAGAGCATTGCTCCATTTACAGACTCAAATGATGTATGGGGTCTGAAGCAGAGCATTGCTCCATTTACAGACTCAAATGATGTATGGGGTCTGAAGCAGAGCATTGCTCCATTTACAGACTCAAATGATGTATGGGGTCTGAGGCAGAGCATTGCTCCATTTACAGACTCAAATGATGTATGGGGTCTGAGGCAGAGCATTGCTCCATTTACAGACTCAAATGATGTATGGGGTCTGAGGCAGAGCATTGCTCCATTTACAGACTCAAATGATGTATGGGGTCTGAAGCAGAGCATTGCTCCATTTACAGACTCAAATGATGTATGGGGTCTGAAGCAGAGCATTGCTCCATTTACAGACTCAAATGATGTATGGGGTGTGAAGCAGAGCATTGCTCCATTTACAGACTCAAATGATGTATGGGGTCTGAAGCAGAGCATTGCTCCATTTACAGACTCAAATGATGTATGGGGTCTGAGGCAGAGCATTGCTCCATTTACAGACTCAAATGATGTATGGGGTCTGAAGCAGAGCATTGCTCCATTTACAGACTCAAATGATGTATGGGGTCTGAGGCAGAGCATTGCTCCATTTACAGACTCAAATGATGTATGGGGTGTGAAGCAGAGCATTGCTCCATTTACAGACTCAAATGATGTATGGGGTCTGAAGCAGAGCATTGCTCCATTTACAGACTCAAATGATGTATGGGGTGTGAAGCAGAGCATTGCTCCATTTACAGACTCAAATGATGTATGGGGTCTGAAGCAGAGCATTGCTCCATTTACAGACTCAAATGATGTATGGGGTCTGAGGCAGAGCATTGCTCCATTTACAGACTCAAATGATGTATGGGGTCTGAAGCAGAGCATTGCTCCATTTACAGACTCAAATGATGTATGGGGTCTGAGGCAGAGCATTGCTCCATTTACAGACTCAAATGATGTATGGGGTCTGAAGCAGAGCATTGCTCCATTTACAGACTCAAATGATGTATGGGGTCTGAGGCAGAGCATTGCTCCATTTACAGACTCAAATGATGTATGGGGTGTGAGGCAGAGCATTGCTCCATTTACAGACTCAAATGATGTATGGGGTGTGAGGCAGAGCATGGCTCCATTTACAGACTCAAATGATGTATGGGGTGTGAAGCAGAGCATGGCTCCATTTACAGACTCAAATGATGTATGGCGTGTGAAGCAGAGCATTGCTCCATTTACAGACTCAAATGATGTATGGGGTCTGAGGCAGAGCATTGCTCCATTTACAGACTCAAATGATGTATGGGGTCTGAAGCAGAGCATTGCTCCATTTACAGACTCAAATGATGTATGGCGTGTGAAGCAGAGCATTGCTCCATTTACAGACTCAAATGATGTATGGGGTGTGAAGCAGAGCATTGCTCCATTTACAGACTCAAATGATGTATGGCGTGTGAAGCAGAGCATTGCTCCATTTACAGACTCAAATGATGTATGGGGTCTGAGGCAGAGCATTGCTCCATTTACAGACTCAAATGATGTATGGCGTGTGAAGCAGAGCATTGCTCCATTTACAGACTCAAATGATGTATGGCGTGTGAAGCAGAGCATTGCTCCATTTACAGACTCAAATGATGTATGGGGTGTGAAGCAGAGCATTGCTCCATTTACAGACTCAAATGATGTATGGCGTGTGAAGCAGAGCATTGCTCCATTTACAGACTCAAATGATGTATGGGGTGTGAAGCAGAGCATTGCTCCATTTACAGACTCAAATGATGTATGGGGTCTGAGGCAGAGCATTGCTCCATTTACAGACTCAAATGATGTATGGGGTCTGAGGCAGAGCATTGCTCCATTTACAGACTCAAATGATGTATGGGGTCTGAGGCAGAGCATTGCTCCATTTACAGACTCAAATGATGTATGGGGTCTGAGGCAGAGCATTGCTCCATTTACAGACTCAAATGATGTATGGGGTCTGAGGCAGAGCATTGCTCCATTTACAGACTCAAATGATGTATGGGGTCTGAGGCAGAGCATTGCTCCATTTACAGACTCAAATGATGTATGGGGTCTGAGGCAGAGCATGGCTCCATTTAGAGACTCAAATGATGTATGGGGTCTGAAGCAGAGCATTGCTCCATTTACAGACTCAAATGATGTATGGGGTCTGAGGCAGAGCATGGCTCCATTTACAGACTCAAATGATGTATGGGGTCTGAAGCAGAGCATGGCTCCATTTACAGACTCAAATGATGTATGGGGTCTGAAGCAGAGCATTGCTCCATTTACAGACTCAAATGATGTATGGGGTCTGAGGCAGAGCATGGCTCCATTTAGAGACTCAAATGATGTATGGGGTCTGAAGCAGAGCATTGCTCCATTTACAGACTCAAATGATGTATGGGGTCTGAGGCAGAGCATGGCTCCATTTAGAGACTCAAATGATGTATGGGGTCTGAGGCAGAGCATGGCTCCATTTAGAGACTCAAATGATGCGTGACTTCTGAAGCAGAGCATGGCTCCATTTAGAGACTCAAATGATGCATGACTTCTGAAGCAGAGCATGGTTCCATTTAGACTCAAATGAAGTTTGGCATCTGTCCTGCATCTGATCAGAGAATTATGCAGAATGTTACAGTTTGTCAGTCTTCTTCTTCTTTTCGATCGCTAGTATCACACTTGGAGAGCCGTTCTCAAGATGAAATCTGTGGTTTTCTGCAGCTAATGAAATGACAGTTTGTCAGTGTCCTGACAGCTCCACATACACAGGACCAGACCTATTACTGTTAATTAATCATAATAACATTATTTGAGCATTGCGAATCCATACCTGTGTGAATAGCCCTTCTCTCACATCTGCAAAATATAAATGTCAGGCTTCAGTCAACACAAGTCTGGCCGAAAATGATCACACATGTAATGACCAAGAAAACTACAGTATTGTTTTATTAGCATTAGTACTAGATAACTAATTAAATGCACTAAATGTGTTTCAGGCCAAGAGAGCGATACAAAGAGGTGCAACTGCTGTAGTATTTGATGTGACTGATGATCCAGAGGCAGCAGTCCAGGTATAGTGTTTTCATCCAATGATTAGAGAAAGGCAGAACTAACTGTCTGTCTCTACTCACATACACGTACATTACAGTTCAGAAATAACTGCCAAAACAAAATAACATATTTGAGATTGCTAAAAAACTGTTTTTGTTTAGTGAGTGTCCATTTGCATCCAGGCTAAGAGAAGATTTTGTATACTTTTCCACTGGAATGACTGGGTCTATTATTTAGTCCTTTATTCTAGTTATAAATTTTGAACAAGATTCTCTTGTCCTGCAAATCAAAATTTCTCCAGGCAACTGGAGATTCTGTTTTTGGCTGACTTTGCTATTAAAGGGTTATGAGTCTCCATGCTGCAAGCCAGCAGACAATAATTTCAATGAGTAAAGACTCTGACTTGCTCAATATTTTAAAAACAGTTTGACTGAAAGTTGCTAGAATGTCGTCTGCAAAAACGTAGTCAGATGGTTAATATATCACTTAGACAGAAATCTATTGTTTTGGTCAGAAATCTATTGTTTTGGTCAGAAATCTATTATGTTTTGGTCAGTTGGTCAAATTTTAATGTCATACTTACTAAATATAGGATCATCATTTCCAAATGATGATTAACATCTTTCAAATGTGCTTTTTTTTTAACGCTAACTCTTGAATTTGTTCAAAAAATTTGAATTTTGTCATAGAAATTGTCCATTTGCAGACCATGAGAAGACTATTTTGAAGATTTACCACTGGAATCGGTATGGAGCCAGTCATTCTATGGGTAAATTTTTGGAAAAAGTATTTTTTGGTCTACAAATAGACATTCCTCAAGACGACTGCAAAAAACATTTTTGGCTCTGGTATGAGTGCTAATGGATTAATGGCTTTTGTGCCTGGCGTATGATTTTCATCCTGTTAGAAAGGACAATGTCAGATAGATGTTTTATCTGTTTCTACTTTAAGCTGAAGGAGGCGGATGAGGTGTCATTAGAGCGCCCAGTCGTCATCATTCATGGACAAGAGGCTGCTCGACTCATGCGCATTGTCAATACACAGAAAGTGGCCAGAGCTAGAATTGTCTACACATCACAAGTGACACATGAGGAGGAGGTACTAAATTCACTTAGGGTGCAGTTTGAGAGGTTTATAATTGTTGGACAAGTTGATGAGTGTTGTAAGCTGTTGTTATTACAATGCCTTGCAGCAACACCTTTTATAATGAAAAGAAATTAGAGCAGGGAAAATAAAAAAACACAGTCTGACAACTTGTTAACCTAATTGGCAGCTGTACTGTAGGAGATCCATTTAAGTTTGGCATCTGTCAATTACCATGTAAATAATTAGACTAATCTGAATCGATATGTTAAAAGCAGATTGCTCGGTCGATGATGCGCCATGGCAAATCCCCACATTCATAGCTTTGACCTCTTGACCCACCGTTTCCTGGGGGCTGAGCCAAATGTAAATGGCTTCATGCACTCCATAATTATATAACTCACATACCAAATTTGGTTGAATTATGTCCACCAGTTTCAGATGAGTTGCATTACAATCAAGTTATTGACCTTTTGACCCTTCCCCACAATCCAGAGGCATAGCCAAATATAAATGTTGTCACGCAATACACAATTATATGGGTAACCCACATGCCAAATTTGGTTGAATTCCACCTAAATTTTTGGTAGGATATAGCCTGATGGACAGTTTTTAGGGTATTTGACCTTTGGACCCAATTTTCTGACCCCCATGGGGCAGAGCCAAATATATATCAACGGCGTCAGGCAATCTGCAATTATGTTACATACCAAATTTGGTTAAATTCAACCCAATGGTTTTGGGGGAGATAGTGTGACAGAGGGATAGATGGATGGAGGCAATAATAATATCTCCGCCATTTCTTCAAAACGTGGAGATAAAGGCAAATATCATTTTGATTCAGATTGTGAAATGCAAACATCTGCATTTCCAAAACCCGTATATACATGATAGGTCAATTTACGTAAAGACAACCATACATGCATGACAGGTCATTACTGTCACAGATCATATTATGTTTAAACTTCAGCAGATTATGTTATGTTCTAAAAAGTATTAGCGAATTCTGATATAACCCTATACTGGTCAAGCCCGCCAAAACTAGCCTCTATTATCGTCTTATGGGATGTCCATTTACAGGATAAGATAATACACTTTTTGAAAATTTATCACTGGAATGACTGGCTCGATAACCGAGCCAATCCAATGATATTGTATTCTCTTGGCCTGTAAATGGACATTCAGTAGGCAGATATTAAAATTGTCCTGACCAAATTTGACCATTAAAGGGTTAAATGGTTGGTCTGATTGAATCTGTGATGTCAGCTGTTTGCCTGCGCACTGGCCACATCTAGCTAGCTGCTCTTCTGTTTCAGGCTAACACCAAGGAATATTTTGATATGGGAATCTTCATCGCTGTGTTTGTAATATTCTGTGTTGTATGCATCAGCGTTATTCTCAAGGTAATATGACAGATCAATCTAAATGTTTTGTACTACCGTGTTTGTCCTGTTTGTCAGCTTTTCCTGATACAGTCTAATGTCCTCACAGAATGGATCTTTCCAGTTTTAGCTTTGCCCTGCCCACCCCTAGTTAAGCTCCTCCCACACCTCACTCGTGCTGGCATCGATCGATCCCTGAACTTCTTGACTATCAATTTCCAGAAAACGATACGGGGAAATCTGTTGATTATAGCGTCATATGATTGAGTGAGGAAATGGATTCATGAATTCTCAAGCGGTTACGTACACAATAAATTGTTAACATTGCAGCTTGCTCAACATTCTACATCATATCCAAGCGCAACTATACAACCTTTTAAAATGTTGTCATGCCCCTTTAAAAGGCCATATAAGCTTATGGCAGACTGACCATCCGCCATCCAGCAACCTTTGCTGTATATCCTCAGTAACTGCATTTTTAGCTCGCCTGGCCTGAAAGGCCAAGTGAACTTATGCCATGGCGGCTGACCATTGTCCGTCCATTGTCTATCCATCATCTGTCTGTCAAATTGCTGCTTCTCCTTAACGTTTGACCAATTTCAACCAAATTTGGCTGGAAGGATCCTATGCAAGGTACCCTCCAGACATTTTTTCCTGAATTTTGATTGGTCAATTTTTTGGGGTGAACATCTTAGATTTTATGAAAAATTTGCAGGAAAGTGTCAAAATCCTACTCCTCCTTAGCTACTTGAACCAAATTTGGCTACGCTGATTCTATGGTGGTAGGCTCCAGAACCTCTTCAGTCTTTTGATTGATCAATATTTTGGGTACAAACCTTAGATTTTATTAAAAATCTATCGGAAATTGTCAAAGTGCTACTTCTCCTTAGCTGCTTGACTTATATTAACCAAATTTGACTAGATGGATGCTATGATGGTGGTAGGCTCTAGAACTTCTATTCCAAATTTTTGACTGATCAACTTTTTTTAGTGAAAATCTTAAATTTTATGAAAATTTTACTGGAAATTGTCAAAACACTATTACTCATTAACCACTTGGTGGATTCCAACCTAATTTGTCTGGAAGAACCCTATTGGGGTAGGCTTCAGAACATGTTTCACGAATTTTAATTGGTCAATGTTTTTGGTGAAAATCTTAAATTTTATTAAATATATACCGGAAGTAGTTAAAATCCTACTTGGCGGATTGCAAATTAATTTGGCTGGATGGACCCTATGGAGCTAGGCTCCAGAACTACTATTCAGAATTTTGATTGGTCGATTTTTTTTGTTTCAAAACCTTGTTTTGTTAAAAATCTTACTGCAAATTCCACTCATTATATTGTTAATAATTCACCTTTCCAGAGTATCCGTCCATCATCCGACGTCGAATGATGTCCTAATCAGCTCAGCACATGTATGATGACGTCCCAATCATTACATCACAAAGGGTTCCATATAGCCTGTCATCAAATCTCAAATAGTCCAACACATTGTATGAATTGTATGTCTTTGTAAAACATGCTGTTGAATATTTTGAAACTAATTTAACTGGACCCAGTCAAATTAGTTTCAAAATATTCAACAGCTTACCAGTGTTAGTTTTTTGGAAATTGATAGTCAGGGTGTTCAGAGATCAATCGATCCCAACACGAGCGAGGTGTGGGTGGAGCTTAGCTAGAGATGGGCAGGGCATAGCTAAAACTGGAAAGGTTCGTTAAAATAAGATATAAATATAGATATATAATCGCAGATATATATCACATGTTAGTGTGTGCTGTTTTAACTGATGTCATCATGTTCTGTTACAGCTCAAGTGGAATCAGCGTGAAAGACAGGTAAGTGACAATCGCAGAAAATCTCAGACATATTCCTGAAATTTCTCACGTCTATATTGCAATATATCACGAATAAAAATTGACTTACACGCTGTATGAAAACTAATAAATAAATTAAATTCTTGAAGGTAATTAATTGACCTAATAATAATAATAATAATAATAATCTGAAGGTACGTTTTTAAAGAGTTGATCAAAGAGAACAAATAAAAATGCAGAGTCGTGAAGGTAGATAATATGAAAACTGCACCACGACAGCCTCCATTTATATAGTGTTTTAATTACCACTAATTAATTCTTTGTGCCATTTAACTTTAAGCCTAAAGTATACACCTGTGCAAAAGTTAAGCACCAGCAAAAACAATAGAACGTAGAAACATGATGGTACAACTAGGCTGCCATACTTTTTGTCCCCGCATTAGCTGACATAATTCCAAGTACGAAATGCACATGCATGCATGACTTCACGCCGCTTGATGTCCGTGCGTGGCGGGAAACAGCACACGTGTTCAGTTATGTAAAAGTCCAGTTTGAGGTGTAGAACATTACATACAGATTTAGGCGACAAGATTAGGAATTTTGTGTTCATTACCGTGGTTTATTTGTACAGAGAGAATTAGCTCTTGATTGTGAACCGCTATGGCAAGACGAAGGTTAAGTGATCCTGTGAAATGGCAAATCATAGGCATGCATACCACTGGTATGTCATGCAGAGAGATTGGCAGACAGCTGAACATTAACCATACTGTAATCAGTCGTTTGATTGCAAAACATGGGCAAACTAACGAGGTGAAGGACAGGCCTAGATCTGGAAGACCGAAGAAGACTACTGCCCGTGATGATCGAGCCCTAGTACGCCTTGTTAGGAGATCTCCATTCACCAACAGCAGAGTGCTCAGTCAGCAATGGGAAACGCGCAATAGAGTGTCAATGTCTACCGTCAAAAGGAGACTGTATGCTGCTGGCATGAAAGCTAGCAGACCTGTCAGACGTCCTCCTCACTGCACACCACAAAGGGGAGCGTCTGAGGTGGTGCAACGAAAGAAGACACTGGAACATGAGATCCTGGAGACGGGTACACTGGTCCGATGAAAGTCGGTTCCTGCTTCATGCCACAGATGGTCGAACTCGTGTATGGAGGTCCAGACGCACGACGTACGACCAACGTAACATCATGGAAGAAGTTCCATTTGGTGGAGGTTCCGTTATGATATGGGGGTGCATCTCATTTGATTGTAAGCTGGATCTGTTGACTGTACCTGGAACACTAAATGGACAAAGATATCAAGATTCCATACTGGATAGAGTTGTGGTCCCTAATTTTGTAAATCATGCACCTGGAACCCACCCTATATTCATGGATGACAACGCCCGACCACATCGTGCTAGAGCTGTGCATGAATACCTCCGCCAGAATGCCATCGAAACCCTACCATGGCCAGCAAGGAGCCCTGACATGAACCCTATTGAGCATATCTGGGACATTCTGGGAAACATGGTGAGAAGGAGGGATCCTCCTGTGCAGAACCTACAGGAATTAACAGACGCACTCCATCTTGAATGGCAACGAATACCACAATGGCGTATCAGTCGGTTGGTGACCAGTATGAGACGTCGTGTCCAGGCCGTCATCCAGGCACAAGGTGGATATACCCGGTATTAATAATGACAGTCTCAAACTCGTGCACAGATGTTAAACTTCGTTTTCAGACACCATTAATGACAATCTAGCCACGTGTGTCAACTGTAGGGCAATAGTTGTCAGTTGTGTCAACGTAACCATATTCAGGCCTCGTTTTCAAGTTCAAACAAAAACATACAGTGTTTCCCCACCATCATAATCAGCATTCCTCTAGTTGCATTATTACCTCTTGCACTAAGATGGATGGGTACATAAATGTTTATGCTATTGCTTTCTTCATAGCACATGAATATACCCTCGCATGTGCGTAAAAATAGGGTGGTGCTTAACTTTTGCACAGGTGTATATATATACTATTAGATTTGACCCTTAGCCCTTTAATAGTCAACCATAATTAAGATAATTGAGCTGGTCATTCTAGTGGTAACCTTGAGAAAATAGTCGTCTCTTGGCCAGCAACTGGACGCTCAGTTAGCAAATACTTTGATTTTCTTGACCAAATTAAAAAAGTTAAATGAGCATAATACAGAATTATGAATAAAAAATAAATTCTGTTTTAAATTTATAATACAATGGAATCGAGTCAAAGTTACAATTTTCTTAATGACACATCAGTTTCCTTGGGCTTGAATCACATTATAATAGATATCCAATCTATAATAGAATTTAATTAATTAATTATTAGCCCTTTAACCCACAAATTTGTTCCAGAATATGTACATTTTCTCATAGAAAATGTCCATTTGCAGAACAAGAGAAGACTATGTTTGAAAATCTATCACTGAAATGACTGGCTCAGTTATCGAGCCAGTCATAGCAGTGTTCAGTTTTCAAAAATAGTCTTCTGTTGTTCTGTAAATGAACATCTCGTAAGGCCACTGAAGACACCATTTTTGGTCGAGTCAAGTGTTAAAGAGTTACAATAAGTATGAGGATTAATTGAGAGCTATGGAAAATATTTGTTTTTTCTTTCACACAGCAATTATCCATGTCTGAAATTGCGAAGCGAACTATCGCACAGTTAGAAACTCGCAAATACATGTTAACAGCAAAGACCAACAAGTCATTGTATCCTATCCGGCCAATGTCATGTGACATGTACAGTCAAAGTTCGATGACCGAGTCATGTGCCATCTGTCTAGAGGAGTACAGGGAAGCACAGGTGAGGCAACCTGCTACTGCTACCTTGGTAACAAATATTAATATCTATGAACAACGATCAGAGCAAAGTAACTAATGCTTTGTAGCTACTACAAAATAATAAGTTACCGTAAAAATTTGACTAAAGAACACAGGTTTTTTTGTCAAATTACATGTTTTAGGAAGTGGGTTGCATCCTATAATCAAGAACATTCCTTGAGCACATTTTTGGGTCGAAATTGTTCTTAAAAAGTTAAAGATTATACCACAGAAATTGAACTAAATGTTACCCTAGACACTTCGCGCCGCCTGATGACTATATTTAATGTATACTCCAAAAACACCAAGCGGAAGTGAAATTATTAAATTGGGGCGCCTAAATATTGCTTATTCTTTAATAAATATCACTTATTACATCAAAATTAATCCAGAATTTGACATAAAATGGCGTCAAGAAAAGATACATGTATAAATCATGTGATTCGCCTCCAATCGCAAAAGATCTTTATTCTAATTAGAGCGAGTACTCGGATCTAAATATTCTGGACTCAGAAATTGCTATATATCATCATTGCGCGATAGTAACTGAATGTTCCCATACCTGTTTGATAACCAACTCCCGTTAGCGCATAAGGTTACACAGTGCCTCCAATCACAAAAGAGCCAGATAACTAACTCCCGTTAGCTCATAGGATTACACAGCACCTCCAATCGCAAAAGAGCCAGATAACCAACTCCTGTTAGCGCATAAGACCACACAGCGCCTCCAAACGCAAAAGAGCCATTACATTCTGTTTCTGTCACATGATTTCTATATTTTCAAGGTGACAATTTATGCTAAAATTAGATTGATTTTGATGGAATAAACAATCCTTGTTGAAGATACACGATATTTAGGCAGTCCTATTTAATAATTTATCTTCCAAGATAATTTTTAGTCACACATTAAACATGGCGCTGAGTGATGGTAATTTTTTATACCAATTTTCGATTTTTTAAAGGTACGTTTTTCTAAATTTAACATCGTCTTATACTTGAATACAAGAGTTTTTTGGGGGGATTTTAGTCAAATTTGGGACAGCGTCCTATATTCGAGGGTGGCCTTTAGTCGAGAAATCG
Source organism: Chaetoderma sp. LZ-2023a (assembly GCA_034401795.1). Taxonomy (NCBI): domain Eukaryota; kingdom Metazoa; phylum Mollusca; class Caudofoveata; order Chaetodermatida; family Chaetodermatidae; genus Chaetoderma; species Chaetoderma sp. LZ-2023a. The sequence goes on from CM067370.1 coordinate 15,294,668, forward strand.
CGGTATTTATTAAACCTCTCTCAATCAACGGACACCATTTATCAGATGAAAATTACAAGACATGGCATAAATAACGATACAAGGCATGCAGGGCATACGTGATAGAGTGCAACATAGATGATGAGACAGAACATGCAGGGCATACGTGACATGGCATAGGTGACAGGGCATGCAGGGCATACGTGACAGGGCATGCAGGGCATACGTGACAGCGCATATGTGACAGGGCATGCAGGGCATACGTGACAGGGCATACGTGACAGGGCATATGTGACAGGGCATGCAGGGCATACGTGACAGGGCATATGTGACACGGCATGCAGGGCATACGTGACAGGGTGCAACATAGATGATGAGACAGGACATGAGTGATGAGATGACATAAGTAACAGGACAGGACTTGAGTGATGAGATGACATAAGTAAGAGGACAGGACTTGAGTGATGAGATGACATAAAGTAACAGGACAGGACATGAGTGATGAGGTGGCGTAAGTGACAGGACAGGACATGAGCGATGAGGTGACATAAGTAACAGGCCAGGACATGAGTGATGAGATGACATAAGTAATAGGACAGGACATGAGTGATGAGATGGCATAAGTAACAGGACAGGGCATACGTGACAGGGTGCAACATAGATGATGTGATAGCACATGAGTGATGGGATGACATAAGTAACAGGACAGGACATGAGTGATGAGGTGACGTAAGTGACAGGACAGGACATGAGTGATGAGATGACATAAGTGACAGGACAGGACATGATTGATGAGATGGCGTAAGTGACCGGACAGGACATGAGTGATGAGATGACATAAGTAACAGGACAGAACATAAGTGATGAGGTGGCATAGGTGACAGGACAGGAAATGAGTGATGAGATGGCATAAGTGACAGGACAGGACATGAGTGATGAGATGGCGTAAGTGACAGGACAGGAAATGAGTGATAAGATGGCATAAGTGACAGGACAGGACATGAGTGATGAGATGGCATAAGTGACAGGACAGGACATGAGTGATGAAATGGCATAAGTGACAGGACAGGACAGGACATGAGTGATGAGATGGTATAAGTGACAGGACATGAGTGATGAAATGGCATAAGTGACAGGACAGGACATGCGTGATGAGATGGCATAACTGACATATTTTGAAAACAATTTGACTGAAAGTTGTTGGCAGCATCCACACAGGGGAATAGGCACCCTCACTGGGGCATGGAGAGGTACTCTCACTGGATCATGGGTAGGCACCAACAACGGGGGTTAGGGGTAGCACCCTCTCGAAGGAATGGAGAGGCACACTTATGGGGCATACGGATAGCACGCACTCTCCCCAGACATGGAGAGGCACCATCACATGCCCTGGATGTTGATGTACTCTCGGGGGCATTGGGAGGCACCCTCGCCTGGACATGGGGTAGTATCATGATATGAAATTGGGCACAATAATATATTAACCTGAACCATGAAACGGATGGTTATAAAAGTTTATGGTGTTCATTCAGTTTCAACTCATAGTAGCAATGTCTAAAATTGTGAGGCTTAGATCCAAAGTGGATCCATGAATTATTACTGTCATGAAGTCGATCAAATTTATTAACCCTTTAATGTTCAAGATTTCTCCAGAAAATTCCCAAATTACGGCAGTTATAGGTGCAATGTACAAACTATTCCAACCAATAACATAACACTGATGAATTTCTTTTTGATTTTCACAACCGGTGTCAGTTTTAGTGTATGTATTTCAATGTTTTCACCATTATCACACTAATTCTAATAATAGTAATTGTTATAGCGTCAATAGGTGTTTGTTAATTTTGTCAACAATATCGCTGAATCCTGTTCCTGTCATAGATAGCAACAGTTTTCAGCAACATTGCTTCCAAATTTATTCCAAAATGAGAACCAGTTATAATACAGTATGGAGTAGAAATTAGTAATGTGAAATATCAGTGGTCTATGTGGTTAACTGTCTGACTGTTGAAGTTCTGCAGATCATATTTTCTGTGGGATTTAACTCTGGATATGCTGAATATTTTGAAGCCACCAACAACTTTCAGTCAAATTGCTTTCAAAATATTCAATAGGTCCAGAGTTATTGCCCATTGAGTTTATTGTCGGGTGGCTTGCAGCTGTCAGCCAGTTAACATGCCATCGAGGGCATTTATCTGACCTCCCTATATCTGGTTAATCTTCAGGAGCTGCGTGTACTTCCATGTTCACACGAGTTTCACAGGCTCTGCGTCGATCCCTGGCTCATCGAGAAGAGAACATGTCCTCTTTGTCTATTCAACATTATCGGTAAGGCTCGAGATTTATTATTTAAGCTGGGAAGATTTTTGCTCTACATGTATTTGTCGTCCGAGTTCAGATCTGTTCCTCATGGGCAGAGTACAGTGTCAAAGCATGGCATCCCACATGCATGTGCGCACACATGCCTATTATTGCCTACACGCACACGCATGCACACACGCACGCACACACACATGCACACAGGTATGCATGCGCTTAGGCTTGCACAATTATTGCTTTGAGTGATTGTGATCAATTATTTAAAAATAATCGTGCTTAGTCCATTAATTTTGAATACAAATTTCCCAAACAATAATGCCAAAGTAAAGTTAAGTCAGTGACGAAAACTGTGACTTCATTAGGAATTATAGTTTTCCTATGGTCATTGTTAAAATGGCTCTTAAAATTGATAAATTAGATCTGGAGAAGGTATTAGAAGTGTAGACTTTCATTCTGCAGGTGTATGCTTTGTGGCCCCTCTTACTATATGCATGGTAAAAGCTATGCTGTGGTAATTGAGACAGCATTAGTCTATGACAGACTCATACATGACAGAACTTGTATTATATAAGATCGTAATGTACTAATTATTTTTGCCAATTGAAGCAATAAATTTTCGGAGAGTATTGCTTCTGTCCAAAAAAAAGCTCATGGCTAGTATTGGACTCTTTTTGAAAATTTCTTGATGTTTCATTTTGGATGTTTTGTGTGATAAATAAGATATTTTGTTATGGCATAACAGTATCCTCTGTATTCAAGATTGGGTCATTATTTCTAATGCTTGATCTTGAGAGGGAAGGTTCAATAGAAATTCTGTCTTTCAATGCATTTCCATCACCTAGAAATAATGTTTTAACCCTTGAAGTTGTTCAAGAAAATTTTTATTTTCTCATAGAAAATGTCCGTTTGCAGACTAAGAGAAGAAAATTTACCACTGGAATGACTGGTTCGGTTATCGAGCGAGTCATTCCAGTGATAAATTAAAAAAAATAGTCTTCTCTTGGTCAGCAAATGGACATTTCCCAAGACCACTGCAGTAGCTATTTTTGGCTGATATGAGTGTTAAAGGGTTAAGAGAAGAATGAGCAAGACATTAAATTCTTCAGAATTCTTGTTATAATTTTGTTTTATATATCTTTCAGATGCGCAAGAAGGGCAGTCAGTAGACAGGCCTCCTGTTTTGTTTGGAACAGTCCCATCGAGTATCGCTTCCATGGGGAATCATATTACTGCTAGCGCACCATCAGGATCAGCAGAGCATACTGTCACTCATCTAGTACCACACATTCCAATAGAAATGCCTGCAGAGCAGGACAAGGCATTATATTCATCACGTCATCAGCATCATCATCATCTTCATCAGCATTTTCATCATCACCAGTACCATTCACATATGCAGATTCATCCGTCAACTCAGGCAGCGTCACTGTCCGATAATGGCTATCATCATCATCATCACCACCAGCAGCAGCGTGCCTCTCCACATCAGCATAATAATCACCATGGCAACTCCTTGACTACAGCCGTACATACATGCCCATCTTGTGAGGCAACTCTTGCATCATCGTCATCGTCATCATCACCTTCGTCGTCCATGACATCATATATTCATCAATCTGTTCTTCCTTCGATTACTGTACATCAGAAGAGTTGGTCTTCTACCAGAGGCAATCAGAACAATAATAATCACAGTGTACCAGGTGCACCTTCCAAATCTGGTGCTTTGTATCGTCCATCTTGTTTATTACTTAATTCTTATAGTGGTAGTAGCAATAAACATGTATTATCCACATCACCATGCTCAGGGATTATAAACCAGACTTGTCACTTATGTTGCAGCCACAGTTCACATATTAACTATTCTCCTGTTTATAGTAAACCACTTCTAAGTTATTTGGGACGCAGCTTACGTGCTGGAGGGGGTGCTGGCAAATTGGGTGTTCCCGACACACCATCCTCTATTTCTGCCAATGGTGTGACCCCTGTTGCTGACCACACTGTTGGTCAGTATCGTGGTAATATGTCCCGTTCACTGCGTTCATCTGTGATAGGTGCTAGAGGTTTCAAGCTGCCTGCCCACACCGCAGCTGTGTCAAGTGAGATTAGCAGTATAAGTGACTCTAGTACGGACTGTGATTGTAGGAAGATAGTGCATAGTAGTGATGCGACGCTTAACACGAGTAATGATGGTACGTGTGGGAGCAGTGATCGGGTGCTTACAGATGGAAGTAGTTATGATTCTAATATCTACCGCACTCATTCACCGAGTAAAGCCTCAGAGCCAGAGTCTATTGTTTTAGGAGTTACCTCTGCAACACCTGAATTCGTAGATGTCATGTTGTTCGACACATCATTGACAAAGTCATCATCTGCCGGTCAGCCTCTACCAAATGAAAATACTCGTCATCCTCGTCGTCATAGTGATAGTAGGATAACAGGAAGTCAGTCCACGTTTTACTCCGCCTGTCTAGCAGCTACCTCGACTCCGGCAAAATTTCCTGATCATATGCAACGTTCAGCAGCTATAACTGGTTGTGATTTATGTAAGTCTGACGTTTCACTGAGTGGTGTCTCTCGGGCGCCAAGCACTGGCAGCAGCAGCACGCTCGGGACTGCATCGGCCGGCAGTGATCATTTTGCCTGTGATAATAGCATTAGTAAACCATTGTCTGATAACTGTCCTTTACATAACATTAATAATTCTCTGTCCATTGATAAACCCACGTTTGTTCATGTGGACGGTTCTGAGCAGAATCCATATGTGCTTGATATATGCCCAGACCTGGAGCCATCTGCTGAGTCGTCCTCATCCACACTAGAGCTGCTAACATGCAGTGTACCGACCAGCACATATAGAAGCAAATCCTTACTTAGTTATTCTCATGATCCAGATAGGACTAACAGCAACATGCAGAACATTGATGATATCTTACAGTATTCACTTAACCCTCGCTGTACTTCTCTCTTGTCCAACACGTCTTCCATTCTCTCTGAATTGACTACATGTGTATTTGATGAACCATCATCCTCATCATTAAGTACAACATCAAATTATACCAATAGAACTTGTCTAGCTGTCAATCAATCATTGTCGATAGATATCAATCACAATACTGCTGATGTATCCATCGCTTCCATACTGAGCGGAGTTCAGTCAGAAATGTCAACCATTGCTCAGTCTAGTTGTCAATCATTTGAACAGACAGGTGCTATTCACAGCACAACTGATTTCCATTATTCACCTGTGATGAGTACATCATTAGTACCACCGTATAGTAGTAGCCAGTATAGCGGACAATCATGTGTCCCGTCCAGTCATTGTGCTGAAACATGTATGTTTTCTGCTGCTCCGTGTGAGGAGCGCCAGTTAGAAGCGGAGTCAGGGTCAGCAGTGGGAAGTCGGCGATCGATGGTTCTGTTCACTGAAGGACAAGGTAAGTGAGCCAAATGAAATCAAAACTAAATTGTATGCTATTTGTGTTTTAAAATTTGAAGTTTTAAAAATACTATACAAAAGTTTGACTTTTTAACAGTTGACAATCAATGGCAATGTTTTGCCATAGATCTTCTTCATGTCAAACTTGAGCATAATACAATACCTCAGGTGAATCTCCCAGGAAACTATCTACATTATCGGAGCCAATGCAGACAGATAATTTATAAAGTTGTATGGCATATTTGATCATATATATAGTGCTGCTGCCTTCTACTTTGGACAATGCTGGGTGGACAACCATAAAATGTTACCCATGTAAGAGTAATCTCAATCTCACCTAATTTCTAAAGAGGGGAGGACAATGGATAATAAAATATTCAAGTACCATAGTACATTTTTGGTGGCATTATGCGAGGCAGATGATAGTTCGACTTATCATTCCAAAATGCCATACACCATCTGCTCTGAGAATTATGGAGAATGTTAGAAAATTACTGACGGCTCAACATGCAGGTCAGGTGTTTAGTGGTGTTTTTTTGGACAAAATCTGTTGAAACTCTCAATAGATGGATCCAGTCTGTCACTCAAGTAGCTGACATAATAATCAAGTATATGACATGTTAGCTGACATCACAGTGAGAATGACATAGCACTCTCATGAAAATTGAAACATCTGTCACGAAAATCTACGAATTGTATGTCTCATGAATTTACAAGTTAATACACATTCTGTTGAATAGTTTAAAACTAATTAAACTGAGAGTTGTTGCTGCCATTGGCAGCAACAACCGTCAGTCAAATTAGTTTCAAAGTATTCAAGAGCTTAACTCTTGTAATTTCTCCAAGATTTCTGTATCAAAACTAAAGATGTGTATTTATAGATTATATAAACAGCCTTTCTTATAATTTCTAAATTTGAATTAATCCTGACCAGTAACCTTTAATAAAACAACACTGCCATACAGACAAGTAAACAGATGGACCCTGCAATTCCGTCTTTCCCATAGTACCATGTCTGGGTAACAATGCCAGGTGAAGAATATAGACCCATTTAGTTTCTTGTATACTCAGTGTGAGATGATGTTGTTTTGCTGTTGTAGGCTCAGCTGTTGTGATTCCACTTGAAACAAAGGAACGCTATGATCCCGTCAATGGAGTGTGATGTCATCGCTGCTGTCAATATCGCCACTCTCAATGGAATGTTATGTTATCTGTTGTCATCAATTGGAATCTGGATGTCGGAGCTTTACTTTCAGAATAATCATGAAAACAAATCTTTATCTTGTACAGTTAAACCTGTTGTGAAGACCACCTGTCTTTGTGGACCACAAGATTGTTGTTTATTCAGACATGTGTTTGAAAAGCCACCTGGCAATTATAAAACAACAAGCTGCTGGCCCTTAACTCCATTAATGGTCAAAACAGGCAAAAGCTGATCTTGAGAAATGCCAATTTCCAGGTTAATAGAAGAGGATTTTTTTTAAATATACCATTGCAATTGCTGGATAACCACGCCAGTCATTCCAGTGGTCAATTTGTCCAAAAAAACTTTTGACGTGCAGATGAAGATTTTCAATACTAATATTGGGATTTTCATGACTAATTTTGCCCACTAAATCGTTAAAGGCATTATTTTGAAAGCTGAGTTATAATAGATGATCATGTCTTCAAATGCTGACAGGTTTGCAGGTTCTTTTCAGACAGTCATTTTAGACTTTTTAAAACTTTAGTGAACAAATTGGATCAGAATCCAACCTCTACAGGTGTCTTGATAAATGTCCCTTTGCAGATTAAGATACTATTTTTGAAAATTTACCACTTGAATGACTGGCTCGGTGTGAGCCAGTCATTCCAGTGGTAACATTTCACAAATAGTCTCTTAATCTGCAAAGGGGCATTCATCAAGCAATGAATTTTTTTTTACGAATCTTGACTTTAAATGAGTTAAGCTGTTCAGCCACGTTTGATTGCGCTATATATTTAGCTCACCTGGCCTATGTCTGTCGTCCCTCCATCCGTCAACTTTTCGTTTAAAATGACTTCTCAAGAATCACTGGGATGAGTTCAATTATATGTGGCAGGAAGTATCCTTATGGCATAGGGATCCAAGTTTGTTCAAACGAAGCCGATCGGCCAATTTGGCCAGCCGGTGGCCATCTTGGATTTTGGTTCATTTTTAGAAACGTCTTTAAAAATCTCCGAAACCGCTTGAGGGATTGAAGGAAACCTCATGAAATATGATCCAGGGAAAGAGCTCAACCAACTTTGTTCAGGGGAACTTGATTGGTCAAATGGTTCGGCGGCCATCTTGGTTGACCTAGTTTTAGCGAAAATGACTTCTCCAGAACCACTGAAGGGATCAGACCGAAATTTGGCAGATATGATTAGGGACTAAGGGCCAGTAAAGTTTGTTCAAGAGAACTTGATCCATCTAAAAACATGGCTGCCGTGAGCCAATCAAAATATAGCATGTTTGGCGGCCATATTGGATATTTTTATTTGATGGACTTTGAGGCTGAAATTGTTTTTATATAGGCTTTTGGGTATTCTGATTTGAAATTTGCAATTTTCGAAACTGTTGGATAAATGGTTTGACGGCCATCTTGGATCATTTTCCCGCCAAAAGCTCCCATACTAAGGCAATGGGAAATTTAAAATGTCTTCTTTTCGAGAACTACTGGGCCGATGGCAGGAAACATCCTTAAGGCATAGAGATTCAAGTTTGTTCAAACGAACCCGATCGGCCAATTTGGTCGACGGCCATCTTGGATTTCTACCAATTTTTTTAAATGTCTAAAAATCATCTCCAAAACCGTTTGAGGGATCGATTCAGAACTCAAGAAATATGATCTAGGGTAAGCGCTGAACCTAGTTTGTTCAAGGGAACTTGATTGACCAAATGGGTCAGTGGCCATTTTGGATGACCTAGTTTTTGCAAAAACGACTTCCCCAGAACCAGGACGAAATTTGCGATATATAATTAGGGACTAAGGGCCATTAATGTTTGTTCAATAGAAGTTAATCTGTCAAAAAACATGGCCGCGGTGGGCCAATCAAATTATAGCGTGTTTGGTGGCCATATTGGATTTTTTTATTTGATGGATTTTGAGGCCAAAATTGGTTTTATATAGGTTTTTGGGTATTCTGATCTCAGATTTGCAATTTTCGAAACTGTCGGATAAACGGTTTGGGGGCCATCTTGGTCATTTTCCCACCAAAAGCTCCCATACTAAAGCAATGGGAAATTTAAAATGTGTTCTCGAGAACTGCTGGGCCGATTTTAATTATATTTGGCAGGAAGCATCCTTAGGGCATAGAGATTCCATTTTGCTCAAATGAAGCCGATCGGCTAATTTGGCCGGCGGCCATCTTGGATTTCAGCTGATTTTTATAAATTTCTTTTTTGAGGGATCAATTCAGACCTCATGAAATATGATCTGTGGTAAAAGCTGACCCAAGTTTGTTCAAGGGAACTTGATTGACTAAATGGTTCAGCGGCCATCTTGGATGACCTCATTTTCGCAAAAACGACTCCTTCCCCAGAACCGCTGAAGCAATCAAGCCAAAATTTGTGATATATGATTATGGACTAAGGGCCATTAAAGTTTGTTCAAGAGAAGTTGATCCGTCAAAAAAACTGGCCGCTTTAAAATGTCTAAAAATCATCTCCAAGACCGCCTGGGGGATAAATTCAAAACGCATGAAATATCATCTAGGGCAAGAGCTGCACCAAGTTTGTTTCAAGGGAACTTGATTGGCCAAATGGTTTGGTGGCCATCTTGGATAACCTAATTTTTGCCAAAATGAGTCCAGAACCACAGCGGATTGGGCCGAAATTTGAGAGATATGATTAGGCACTGAGTGCCATTAAAGTTTTTTCAAGGGAAGGCGTTACGTCAGAAACATGGCAGAAGTGGACCAATCAAAATGTAGCGTGTTGGCGGCCATATTGGACTTGCAAAAATGTCCACAAACTCATTTAGAAGCCTACTCCTAAACCACCCACTAACAATTGTGACAAAAATGCATAATGCTCCAGGTGAGCGACGCAGGCCCCTTGGGCCTCTTGTTGCTGTTCATTGTCTACTTCATTTTGTCGTCGGCATAATATTATTGTTTTAAAGAATGATCAACAATTACTAGTTCATATTTTTTTTATTGTCACAATTATAAATGCAAATTAAAACCATGTATTATTATTATTCATTCTAATAATGGAATACGACTTGTATATGTTGGACATAAATATTTATAAATAAATTATTTTTTATTAGTCAAAAGCTGCCTAATTTACCTCAAGTACGTGTTGCGATAAGCACAAATACAGTCAGATTTGCTTAAAACGACCACTGCCCTTTGAGGTCAACAGATGGTGGTTGCTTAGGATGGGAATTTAATGGTTAAGTCGGCCAAAACCTGCCTATGTAGTGGTCTTGAGAAATGCCCATTTGCAGACTGAGAGGACTATTTTTGAAAATGTACTATTAGAATGACTGGCTAGATAACCAAGCCAGTCATTCCAGTTGTAAATTTTCAAAAGTAATCTGTCGGTCTGCAAATGGACATTGTCTATGAAAAAATTTAAATTTTCTTGAACAAATTTGAGGGCTAAAGGACGAAGGGGCCATCAATGTTTTATGCACATTGTGATGCTCAGGGGGTGGTCGTTCGTGGTGGATTTGGCTGTACATTTTTGTATGTATGCATGCATGCATGTGTGTGCATGCGTGTGTGTCTCCGCGTGTGCATGCATGTGTATGTGATATTTGTATGTTTATATTGATGTTAAATGCTGAGATTATTGTTTAATAGATCACTAATGATGCATTTATTTATTTGATGTTTTGTAAATTGTAAACTGAGTTTAGCTGGAAACTACGCTGAGAAGTTACTCTGTATCTGCACATGGAAATCCAACCTTGATGGGCTCAATCCTATTCCGTATGGTACGACTGATCCTTCAAAATGTCTATAGTAGAGTACTTAAATTTTGTTGGTCTCGAATTTTGGCGATAAGGTTTTATTGTCTGCTACAAGTAATAGTACATCACATGGCTCATGTTTGAGTACCGATTTTGATTAAGTTGGTACTTCTTACTCATCTGACAGAATTTATGGCAAATTTCTGATGAAATAAGAACATAGCCACATGGTTTTTGTGACTACTAATCAGTACTGACCCATTTTTTAAGGCACTTTCTTAGGCCATTTTCAACCATTTATTTACAGTAGGAAATTTCCAAAATGACAGGTCCAAGGCTATCATGTGCTTTGTTTATATTCTATGGTCATTTTCCAGGCACGTAGATTTTGATTTGTAACTCCACATTTGACTGGTGTGGCTTTGTTCTATACCACCGGCATAGCCATCCCATTAGTTAAAATACTTGTCATTACAAAGAATAAGTTCTGTCAAAACCTGTCATTTCTACATTATTACAGCATTTATTTAGCATTCTGCTACCATAAATAGTAAGTAGTCTTTTTGGAAAAACTTGACTTGGGCGCATTGCGTCATTCAGGCCATTCACATGCTTTACAATTTAAGAAATATCTGTATGAAGATTATGACATTAACTATATCAGAATTTGTTGCATCATTAGGCAAGAACAGGTGCCAGACAAATGAATAATAACAAACACATTCTGTGCATCATAGCAAATATAGCTTGTCAGTGATGGTGTCATAGTAGAAAGGGTTAAACAATTTGACTGAAACTGCAAAGACAGCCAAATTGTTCAGAAAACAATAATTACATTTGTGCTCTAAGATAAACTGGTCTCTTTAAGATAAGCTGGTCTCTAAGATAAGCTGATCTGTCACTAAGATAAGCTGGTCTCTAAGATAAGCTGCTCTCTGTCTAAGATAAGCTGGTCTCTAAGATATGCTTGTCTCTCTAAGGTAAGGAGATCTCTGTAAGTAATGCTGGTCAACCCGTGTAGTCATGACTTCTTTGTGTAGTTTCCAGTTCTGCTCAGTGTTTGTGTTATTTATGATTGGGACAGACCAAGACAGGGTTAGATGACAGATATGTCTGGCTTTAGTGGCATTCTGCTCTAGAGTTTATACTTGTTAATTCAAATCAATATTACATTAATTAATTATTAAAACAAAGCACTTACAATGTTGTTAATACCAAAGTTATAAATGTACTCATCATGAGAAGGTTATATCATCTGGGACAAACATGATATCTGTATTATACCTTAATTGCTGTCATCTTTTATGATGTAGATGCACTTCGCTGAGTTAAATTAACCAACCTGATATTTGGTTCCCATGAGTCGTTTTATGGTGAAAATCAATGATTCGGTAGAAGTGCCTATTGTGAGTGGTATAGAATACAAGATGTCATGTTTGTTCATACAGTACAGGCCAGAAATAAGTTAACACGCTTTCAAAACAGAAACATGTTAGTTATTAAGAAATATTCTGTTGAATATTTTGAAGATAATTTGATTGGAAGACATTGCTGATGTCGTCCCATCCAATTATGTTCAAAGTATTCAACAGAACATTTTATTTTTGTTTTGGAAACCTATTAAGTTTTCTGATGACTTTAAGCGCATGGCTTAGTGCAGTGTGCCTATTCTGGCGCTCTTCTCTGATGACTTTAAGTGCATGGCTTAGTGCAGTGTGCCTATTCTGGCGCTCTTCTCTGATGACTTTAAGCGCATGGCTTAGTGCAGTGTGCCTATTCTGGCGCTCTTCTCTGATGACTTTAAGCGCATGGCTTAGTGCAGTGTGCCTATTCTGGCGCTCTTCTCTGATGACTTTAAGCGCATGGCTTAGTGCAGTGTGCCTATTCTGGCGCTCTTCTCTGATGACTTTAAGCGCATGGCTTAGTGCAGTGTGCCTATTCTGGCGCTCTTCTCTGATGACTAAGCGCATGGCTTAGTGCAGTGTGCCTATTCTGGCGCTCTTCTCTGATGACTTTAAGCGCATGGCTTAGTGCAGTGTGCCTATTCTGGCGCTCTTCTCTGATGACTAAGTGTATGGCTTAGTGCAGTGTGCCTATTCTGGCGCTCTTCTCTGATGACTAAGCGCATGGCTTAGTGCAGTGTGCCTATTCTGGCGCTCTTCTCTGATGACTTTAAGCGCATGGCTTAGTGCAGTGTGCCTATTCTGGCGCTCTTCTCTGATGACTTTAAGCGCATGGCTTAGTGCAGTGTGCCTATTCTGGCGCTCTTCTCTGATGACTTTAAGCGCATGGCTTAGTGCAGTGTGCCTATTCTGGCGCTCTTCTCTGATGACTTTAAGCGCATGGCTTAGTGCAGTGTGCCTATTCTGGCGCTCTTCTCTGATGACTTTAAGCGCATGGCTTAGTGCAGTGTGCCTATTCTGGCGCTCTTCTCTGATGACTTTAAGCGCATGGCTTAGTGCAGTGTGCCTATTCTGGCGCTCTTCTCTGATGACTAAGCGCATGGCTTAGTGCAGTGTGCCTATTCTGGCGCTCTTCTCTGATGACTTTAAGCGCATGGCGTAGTGCAGTGTTCCTATTCTGGCGCTCTTCTCTGATGACTTTAAGCGCATGGCTTAGTGCAGTGTGCCTATTCTGGCGCTCTTCTCTGATGACTTTAAGCGCATGGCTTAGTGCAGTGTGCCTATGCTGGCGCTCTTCTCTGATGACTTTAAGCGCATGGCTTAGTGCAGTGTGCCTATTCTGGCACTCTTCTCTGATGACTTTAAGCCCATGGCTTAGTGCAGTGTGCCTATTCTGGCGCTCTTCTCTGATGACTAAGCGCATGGCTTAGTGCAGTGTGCCTATTCTGGCGCTCATCTCTGATGACTTTAAGCGCATGGCTTAGTGCAGTGTGCCTATTCTGGCACTCTTCTCTGATGACTAAGCGCATGGCTTAGTGCAGTGTGCCTATTCTGGTGCTCTTCTCTGATGACTTTAAGCGCATGGCTTAGTGCAGTGTGCCTATTCTGGCGCTCTTCTCTGATGACTTTAAGCACATGGCTTAGTGCAGTGTGCCTATTCTGGCGCTCTTCTCTGATGACTTTAAGCGCATGGCTTAGTGCAGTGTGCCTATTCTGGCGCTCTTCTCTGATGACTTTAAGCGCATGGCTTAATGCAGTGTGCCTATTCTGGCGCTCTTCTCTGATGACTTTAAGCGCATGGCTTAGTGCAGTGTGCCTATTCTGGCGCTCTTCTCTGATGACTTTAAGCGCATGGCATAGTGCAGTGTGCCTATTCTGGTGCTCATCTCTGATGACTTTAAGCGCATGGCTTAGTGCAGTGTGCCTATTCTGGCGCTCTTCTTTGATGACTTTAAGCGCATGGCTTAGTGCAGTGTGCCTATTCTGGCGCTCTTCTCTGATGACTAAGTGCATGGCTTAGTGCAGTGTGCCTATTCTGGCGCTCTTCTCTGATGACTTTAAGTGCATGGCTTAGTGCAGTGCACCTATTCTGGCGCTCTTCTCTGATGACTTTAAGTGCATGGCTTAGTGCAGTGAGCCTATTCTGGCGCTCTTCTCTGATGACTAAGTGCATGGCTTAGTGCAGTGTGCCTATTCTGGCGCTCTTCCCTGATGAGAACAGCGTAGACAATTGACCAATAAAATCATGAGAAATCACTAAAGCTTCTCACAAGAGAAAACCCAGAATAATAACTGCTGAAACCATATTTAATAATATTAATACTAATTATAATAATATCAATCCTTCCACCCAGGAAACTGAATACAACAGATTCTTTATAATTTCAGATATATTCTGTTGAATATTTTGAAATTACTTCTACTTAAGGCAGGATTCCTGTCAGATTAGTTTCAAAATATTCAACATGTTAACTGTATTATAATGAAAATTGAGGTACTGAGATTTCACAGGTGAAGGAGTTAATTAATTGATATTTGCATTTCTTTATGCTGTTATAAAACTAGAACAAAACATTGTTAAATAAATATCCTTTCCAGTGTTATGATGATAATAACTATGCTGCTGCTGCTGTTAGGCGCTACTATGATGATTCTTGTGCCACAGCCACTATTGCTTTGTTCGATTTTAACCCATTCACTGATACATTCCCCGTATCTCAATCTCAGGGCAAACAAACAGGAAAGCTGTTGAATATATTGAAAGTAATATGACTGGAAACCATTGCTGCCGACGGAATATGCTATAAATCATAAAGAATTAAATTTTTCAGGTATTTGTCATTGAATGGGTTAAAACCTGGTCCATTTTTCATGAAGGGTACTTAGCTGTTGAAATGGGCAGAAGTACAGCATAAGTGTCAAATACGTCATTCTAATTGGTTTGTAGTCTGCTTTCAACAGGAGCAAGCAATGATACGTTATGCAATGCTTTGTGATTGTCACTTCTCATTAGATCACTGTTTGGGAGCACAAGATATGATTCTTTAAGACGGATGGTGTTTTAACCACCAATATTACAGAAGCACTATCTAGTGGCCGCCTGCGTCGGTGATTCCTACACCACTGTAACAAGCCACTACTGCATGTGTGTCATTCGGTTTTCTTTACAGTACAGCTCGTAGTTCTGCTGTAGATAAATTAGCAGATCTGTGGTGTCAGGGACTTGGAATTTTGGAATAGTTTTTGCGTTTAGCTGGAGTTAGTGCATCCAGATTAAATTTTGTGTCTAGGTCTGTTACAGCATACAGTTATTATTGGGGCCATGCTACCAAAAAATGGCATTTGTATTGCAGTCTCTGCCATCTGTCTGTGTTTATCCTCGCCATATCACCTGAATATAAGAATTTAGCATCACTAACTTTGACATCCAATCCATTCAGATTGCGGGGGTTTAGAACTAATTTGAGTTTCACGTCCAGGGGTCAAATATCTCAAGACCATTCGGTTGCTAAGTGCATACGGGAATGCACATTTTGGACATAATTTTGGAATGCATGGAGGCAAAATAACCCAATTCATGAATCCCGTTTCTCAGTCAATCATATAATGTCATAATCAACTATGTGATGTGTAGGCTGACGTCGTAATCAATTACGTCATGAATGATTCAATTTAGTACGTCTTAAACGCTTAATAGTGTGTTAGGGTGTAGCAATTGACTATTTAATAAACATGCTATTGAATATTTTGAAACTAATTTGACTGGGCGCCGTAGCTGCCATAGGCAGCAACAGCACTCAATCAAATTAGTTCTAAAACTTCATCAGGGCGTGCAGGGATCACTCGATCCCAACACGGTCAAAGCGTGGGTGGAGCTTAGCTAGAGACGAGCAGGCATAGCTAAAACTGGATTCTTCCATTCCTGTTGTAGCTGTATATATTAATTTGAGTTTGAGGTCAAAGAGTCAAATATCTAGGTCAAAGAGTCAAATATCTAGGTCACATGTATCTAACTGCATTGGTAAAACAGAGCATGGATCCGCACCTCCTTCGACTGTAGTCTAGCTATAACTGAAATTGTCATAATTGGTCATTTGTTTAATTCGATGAATTTAACTTAACAGAAAATGAATTTTGTACTTATCTAAAATTTGGGCCAATGATTTGACTTGGAATTTACTAGTATTAGCAATTGTCTATAGTGGCAGTACACCAGTAGCAGCAGTTTAGATATTGTTTATAACAAGACATTTTACATTTGTTTTATATTCTACTGTTCTTTTTCATTCAGATTTTACATACTACCTATTGTTGATAAAAACAAGATTAAATGAAATAATGTACAAGTTTTCAATTCACGAGACTAGTTTTCATTTTTATGCCATCCCACAACTCACTTTTAGGTTTACTCACTGTGTATAGTTTTCGTGTGAGTACACCATTGTCATCATCATCATCATCGGGCACAAACATAACACTTTCATCTTGACAACCGCCATGGAAAGCTGTTTAAATATTTTGAGACATCTGCATCTCATCAGAAAACCATACAGGTAAGCTGTTGAATAAGTGCTCTTACAGCCTATGGCAACAGCACCCAGTTAAATTAGTTTTAAAATATTCAACAGAATGTTTATTAAATAGTAAAGACATACAATTCGTACAACTTAACGGACTATTAAACGTTTAAGACAGACTAAATCGAGTCATTCATGACATAATTGATTGACAAACTACATGTCACATAGTTTATTATGACGTTGTATGATTGACTGAGAGACTGGATTACTCCATTCTGCAAAGGTGTGCCACATGTAGATGAACCAGATATGCACAGCTTTAGTATGCATGAAATCTTCTGGCAGCCTTTGTCAATGCTCAGAGACTCTGCCACAAACACAGCATTCACACACAAATGCGCTCCTGGAACGGCATGGACAGGACACATCACAGAGCAGACAGAGACTCCAAGGCCACAGCAGGTGTCAACAGATGTCATTAATTCAGCTCTCATTCATATGGTGGCCCAGACTAACTCTGACCACAAGCCAATGATCACAGGCCTTGCGTATTTGCCTGCTGTATAATGTCTTGTAAGAAACAATTCACTGATCAAGGTGATGGACCACCATTACACCATTTCTAGGTGATCCTAGGCTACTATAAACAGTAATTGAAACAACTGAGAGGATCCGAATAATTACTGAAACGATAGCAAAATTACCGAAACAGACTTGAGATCTACCAAAATAGAATTTCAAAATATCAGATATGCTTTGCTTGCAATATTACTCAGGTAATAGAAACACTGACTATCTCTAGATGGGTCATGCTTACTCGATGAGCCTGTCCCATCATGCATCACTATACTAGTACAGGTTTATGATTTCTGCTTCAGTATATGGGTACCAAGAGAAGCTAGACTTAGCCTGATTACTTCAAGATGCAAACTGTATATAAATATTCATTATATGTTGACTGCACAATATATAAACAAGAAGATATTTTGTAAACGACGTGACTGAAAATCTGTGCTTCCAGTCGATGCTGTTGACCAAGGTATACTTATCCCTCTGCCACAACCAAAGAAAATCTGTCAACATATCATGCTCTTCAACAGCATCCGGAAGATCCTCTCCGTGGCTTTGTGCCACCTCTGAGAAAAGATTTATCATTTCCTGCCAGTGGCTTTAAACAATTGCTGCAGTCCTCCACAAGACCACATAAACGCACGCACACTACGAGCACTCCACCTGACCACGTACACGCACACACACGACGAACACTCCACAAGACCACGTACATGCATGCACACTTTACGGACTCCACAAGACCACGTACACGCACGCACACTTTACGGACTCCACAAGACCATGTACACGCACACACACTACGAGCACTCCACAAGACCACGTACATGCATGCACACTTTACGGACTCCACAAGACCACGTACACGCACGCACACTTTACGGACTCCACAAGACCATGTACACGCACACACTACGAGCACTCCACAAGACCACGTACACGCACGCACACTACGAGCACTCCACATGACCATGTACACGCATGCACACTATGAGCACTCCACATGACGACGTACACGCACGCACACTACGAGCACTCCACAAGACCACGTACACGCACGCACACTACGAGCACTCCACATGACCACGTACACGCACGCACACTACGAGCACTCCACATGACCACGTACACGCACGCACACTACGAGCACTGCACATGACCACGTACACGCACGCACAATGAGCACTCCACATGACCACGTACACGCACGCACACTACGAGCTCTCCACAAGACCACGTACACGCGCGCACACTACGAGCTCTCCACAAGACCACGTACACGCGCGCACACTTTACGGACTCCACAAGACCACATACATGCACGGACACTTTATGGACTCCACATGACCACGTACACGCACGCACACTTTACAGACTCCACAAGACCACATACACGCACACACACTACGAGCACTCCACATGACCACGTACACGCACGCACACTATGAGCATTCCACATGACCACATACACGCACGCACACTGAGCATTCCACATGACCACATACACGCACGCACACTATGAGCATTCCACATGACCACATACACGCACGCACACTATGAGCATTCCACATGACCACGTACACGCACGCACACTATGAGCATTCCACATGACCACGTACACGCACGCACACTATGAACACGCCACATGACCACATACACGCACGCACACTATGAGCATTCCACATGACCACGTACACGCACGCACACTATGAGCATTCCACATGACCACGTACACGCATGCACACTATGAGCATTCCACATGACCACATACACGCACGCACACTATGAGCATTCCACATGACCACGTACACGCACGCACACTATGAACACGCCACATGACCACGTACACGCACGCACACTACGAGCACTCCACAAGACAACGTACACGCACACACACACTTTACGGACTCCACAAGACCATGTACACGCACGCACGTTACAAACAAGTGCTACCAAGCAATGATTTGCGATATCCATGTCACATATTCTATCTGATTACTGGTATATTTTGAATATAGGAAGATGATAAAACAATATTTCAGATATTAGACAAAAGCAAAACAATTTGTTTGTTTTTCTAAATTTATATAATCTTGTAAATTAATTACAATACTTATTATAATGTTATATATAATATCACAGTTATGATGAATTAAAATTGTATTGATGGTAAACATATGGGTAATAAGAAGCACTAACAATTAACGCTGCTGCAAGCGCCTAGATAATAATTTCAAGGGTTATATCTCTGAACTTGCTGAATATTTTGAAAATTATTTGACTGAAAGTTGTTGGTGGCTTAGCCACCAACAACTTTCAGTCAAATTGTTCTCAAAATATTTCGCCGGTTCAGAGATATAACTCTTGGATTATGTCATCTGCAAAATCTCAGCAATCAGATGGTTAAAGAATAAAATAGAATGTTGCCACCATTTGAGTTCATGCAATGTTTGTTACGCAGGCATACTTTAGGACTGAAGGATCAATTTCTAGCTATGACACGCCCAGTATTTATGAGTGTTGGAATCGATTTATATACTTTGAACCCTGAATTATCAGAATCTCAAGTTCAAGGTCATTATACAGATAAGCTGCTGAATATTTGTAACTAATTTGACTGGGAGCCATTGCTGCCTATAACAGCAACAATATAGCAGCAGCAGCAGCTCCCAGGCAAATTAGTTTGGAAAATAATTGAATGTTTATTAAATTGTAAATTCACCAAATTTTCTCAGCGAATTTCATCTTTAGACCAAGAAAACAATAATTCTTGAAACTTAGCACCGGAATGACTGCCTCGTAAGAACACTGGAACGACCTTGAATGTAAGTTTTCTAAAATATCATCCTGGTCTGCAAATTGAGTTTTCTAACTAAACTGATTTTCAGCCATCTTTACAATAAAAGAGATGTCAGCATTTATCTTTATTCAATAACTTATCAAATATAAATTCAAAGATACAATACTGAAACAGTACATCTACACATGTAGCTTTACTGAATTGTTGAAGGTGAAACACATTTTAGTCCTACGATAACCGTGCCTTCAGAATGCCATTCCTGGCATAGTAGCAAGTACCAGGATGTAGGGCTCCTAATATGCTCTATGTGGTTTTACTATGATATTCCAGCAGGGAGAATGAGCAGTAAATAATGCCAGACCAAGGTGATTATGTATTAGTAAAAGTTTTACTACCAGAGGTAGATGATGATTACCAATCTGCATGATTGATGCCTATTGGATCCATACAATGTAGTTGATGAATCCAGAATTTTTTGTGGTCCTTGCGGAAAGCAGTGGCTTCCGTGCTACGGGGATCGTGACGTAATACTTCAATGATTCTGTGGTTGACATCTGTGGGTCCGTGGTTGGGAAGATTAAAATGTTGTGCTACAGGTGTGTCTTTGTTGTTTTTAATATCCCTGATGTGTTCTTTGATGCGAACCTGGAATTCCCGTTTAGTTTCACCTACATATTGTTTAAGGCATTTCTTGCAGGTGAGTAAGTAAATGAGATTCATGGTGTGGCTGAATGTTTTTGTTTTGATGCAATATTTTAGCCCAGTGTGTGAGCTTTTGAAACAGTTTGTGCTGTTCATGTTTTTACAAAATATGCAGTTGTTTTTGGCGCATGGATGTATAGGGTTCGCTATGCTTTTCCCTTGTTGTCCAAATTTCCTTGGGTCTGTGAATTTAGCGGTGACCAATGTGTCCTTAAAGGATGGATTGCGTCTGTGGCCAAAGATAGGTGTCTCTGTAAATGTGGCCCAATATTTTGGGCTTGACTGTAGTTGTGGCCAATGGCGTTTGATTATTTTTTGGGCTAGTTTGCTGTGTTGGTGGAAATCAGTGATACATGGTATCCGAGTGTTGATTTCCTTAGTTGGTTTAGGAAGGAGTAGGTCTTTACGGTTTTGTTGAATTGCTCTGTGTAGGCTAGTAATGAGGGTATCTGTTGGATATCCTCTTATTGCATAGTGGTGTACCATTTCATGTGTGTTTTTAAGGAAATCTGTTTCTCTACTGCAGATTCTTCGTAGTCTCAAAAATTGTCCGTATGGGCTCGCTTGTTTAGAAGATTTTGGATGGGCTGATGAGTAATGTAGATACCCGTGTGTATCTGTTGGTTTGGTGTAGAGGTCGAAGCCTAAGTGTCTATTTGGGAGAATAAACACTTTGGTGTCCAAAAAATTGATGGATTCTGTGGATTTTTCTGCTGTGAATTTGATCGTCTGGTGCTCGTTATTCATATGTGTTATGAAATTTTCCAGTGAGTCGGATCCTTTGGTCCAGATTATAAAAATATCATCGATGTAGCGGTAATATAGGGCTGGCTGTACTTCAGCTGTCCTAAGTAGTTTTTCTTCGAGTTGGGCCATGAAGATGATGGTGTAGCTCGGTGCTAATTTCGTACCCATGGCTGTGCCGCCAATTTGGAGATAATGTTCATCATTAAACTCAAAGTTGTTGCAGGTGAGCACTATTTTAAGTAATGTGAGTAATCTCCGTGATGTTAATGTGCCGGGGCAGCCATGTACTCATAGAAGTTGGGAGACAGCTCTGTGTCCTTCAGTGTGAGGGATGTTGGTGTATAGTGATGTAACATCCATAGTAACTAGAATGGCGTGCGGTGGGATGGCGCCAACAGTTTCTAGTTTATTATGAAATCAGTGGTGTCCTGAATATAAGATTTAATTTTGTGAAGATGAATTTTGATATGTTCATCAACAAAGCTACTGATGTGTTCAGTAGGACTTCCATTGCCACTGATGATGGGTCTACCAGGGGTGAGCGGGCCGTTCAGTTTTTTGTGTATTTTAGGAAGTAAGTAGAACCTGGCCATACGTGGGTGGTCTGTTCTGAGACCGTTAGCTGTCTCTCATGATTTCACTACTGAGAATCATGTCCGTGATGGCGGTTTCTACTTTCTCTGTGTGGTACGTGGTGAGATCTACAGTTTGTTTAATGTAGTAGTTGGTGTCACTAAGTTGTCTGGTTGCTTCCTGTTTGTATAACTCCGTATCTTGGATGACGGTGGCCTGACTGTTATCAGCTTTTTTAATGACAATGGTTTTGTCATTTTTTAGCTGAGTTATAATCTTTCTCTGTGTGTTGGAAAGATTCCCATTGTTGTACCTACGGTGGGCTTTCTTGTTGATGTCATGTTTGACGGATCTGATAAAAGGATCTAGAGTGGCGTTGTTACCTGGATTTGGTGTCCAGGTACTAGTTGGTTTGAATTTACGTGACAGTTTGTCCATAAAATTATCAGTTAGATTATTATTTGGTGTTACGGCTATGTCAGATGTGGATGTGTTGTCGTTTCCCAGTAGCTTGGTGGGAACTGGAAGTGTAGTTTTAACCTTAGTCTTCTAAAGACAGATGATAAGATGTATCACTTGTATATCATTTCTCCTCTGATGAGTATAACCAAACTTGGTATGAAACGCTAAGAGTCAGGATCACACTGGAAAGAATACATTAACTAGTATTCGTTAGCCAATCTTACTCCCACTATACTACTCCATTAGACCATGATCATGGACACTCAATAAATTTATACTAAATTTATTAAGACAGCCCTAATAGACATAACAGCCACCTACCGGTGGCCCTCTCAAGCCACCATACCAAAAACTTTAGTATCACAAGATTCCAGCTGCACAAACACGGCTGTATCCAATATAGAAAGATGCTACCAGCTACACCACACTGTAAACCGGCTACACCTTTCAAAATTTCTACAATAATCCGGCTACGGTATCTACCTCACCGGCTACATACCAAACCAATCCGGCTACGGGATGACCCCATCCCGGCTATATCTTTCAAGTTTCTTACCAATCCGGCTACTGTAGCTACCTCTACCGACTACACACCCAGCCAATCCGGCTATGGGATAACCTAATCCCGGCTACACAACTTGAAAATCCGGCTACACAAAGCCATAATCCGGCTACAAAATGTCTATCCCGGTTACAAAATCAAAATCCGGTCACACCTCAATGTGTAGCCGCATTTGGAAAGTATAAAAGGAAGACGCAAACTGTGTATTGGCATCCAGACTGAACTTGCACATAAGTTTGCGTCAGGACAAACAAAACGCAATCAAGCTTCTCATAGAAGTGATTATGTATTAGTTCTAACACAATGGATTCAACTATCATCTTTATCACTGCAGAATAATGACTGCAGAATAATGAGCTGCTGTGACTTAGCTTCAATTTATATGATATCAGATGTCATTTTGAAGCACTATTGCAAAGGCAGCAACACTGTTTACAAAACTGCATCAATTTCCTTACAAGTGCTTAGTGGACTAGTGTTTAACTTTGAACCGGATCCTTTATGTGGGAATTGAGGAATCCAGTTTCTCAGTCAATCATATGACATCATAATCAGCTATGTGATGTGTAGGATGATATCATAATCAATTATGTCATGAATGACATAGCCGAGTTCGTCACGAAAACAATTGATGACGGACTAAGCATTGTTGTATGAATTGTATGTCTTTACTATTTAATAAACACTGTTGAATATTTTGAAACTAATTTGACTGGGCAGCAACAGCACCCAGTTAAATTGGTTTCAAAATATCCAACAGCTTACCTGTATAGTTATCTGGAAATTGATAGTCAAGGAGTTCAGGGATCGATCGATCTGGCTAAAACTGGTACCCTCCATTGATGTATTACAATAATGTCACAATACTGAACCGTAACCCTTTACTGACTAAATTTGTTCAAAATTTTTTAATATTTACTTACTGAATGTCAATTCACAGGCCAAGAGAAGACTATTTTTGAAAATTTACCATTGGAATGACTGGCTCTGTTAGTCTTCTCTTGGCCTGCGAATGGACATTCCCTAAGACCACTACAGAAGCCGGTTTTGGCCAGTTTCATCATGAAGGGGCTTATCTAATTCTAGCTAATGTCTATGGTTATCAGAGAGGTCTATTACGCACACATAAATAGCTATGCATATGTGCATATGTTTCTTTCCTACTGTCACAGAATAGTATCATCAACTCTTCTTATGTGATGTGTCTAGATACAGTAACATTCATCCCATCATAGCACTATGTCTGTCATCAACAGGTCAAGTTGTAACCCACAACTCTATTAAACAATAACCTTAATATAAATATATATTTATTTACATAGTTCTAATATAGGCATCTTGTTACAATCTGAGCACAATGACAGACGGTTGAGATTGGTACCTTGAACAAGTTCAACTAACTGTGCAAGCATAAAGTCACAACAATAATCTTAAGCATTGACATTACATAGATTTAATTTTCTTTCATATGGTAATTGATTCAGATACTCCTTTCACCTAATCACTATAGCAACTACAGTTATCATTGAGTGTATTCATCGCCATACAATACTTTATAATATAGTAATCATGCATTAAGAAATGATAATTGAAGTTTTTCGGTTTATCCCTCCGTCATGAATGATTCTAAATAGTCAGTCTTTAATGTTTAATAGTCTGACACGTACAAATTGTATGTCTTTGCTATTTAATAAACATGCTGTAGAATATTTTGAAACTAATTTGACTGGGCGCTGTTACTGCTATAGAAAGCAACAGCAACCAGTCAAATTAGTTTCAAAATAATCAACAGCATACCTGCACAGTTGTCTGGAAATTGATAGTCATGGAGTTGAGAGATCGATCACAACATGAGCGAGGTGTGAGTGAAGCTTAGACAGAGATGGGCAGGGTATAACTAAAACTGGAAAGGTCAGCTGAAGCTTTCCTCGCAGTATATGTTAATTATTTTATTACCAGCCCCAAAATTTGAAGTTACCACACAAGTGCATGGATAAAACAATGATTGTAAACTTAACAGAATTTTTAGATGTAGGTAGCAGCTCAGTTAACCACCATGTCCCTCAATCAATCAATCAATCGGTCGGTCAGTCGGTCAAAAGCTTATTCCGGGATGTCGTTTCAAATGTTTTTACGTATACAGTGAGCAATATTGTGTACATGCAAGCATTTTAAGCTTATGGTATGTAGCGTAACAAAAGTAGGTCATCATGACCTCAGTGTAACCTAACTTTCAGACTTCACCCGCGGCTACCAAGATTCTATCGACCGTGTTCATTCTGAATTACCCATCAAAGTGAAATTCAAAATAATTTTTTCAAACCTTGACGTCAGAGACTGAATTGCTGTTAGTTTCAGACAAGTCATCTGTCCTGATTGTCTCTACCTGACCGTGACACACCTGAAGGTGGACGCTGACCACCAGCAGACTGACCCCATGCCGTCTTTACGGGTCCTTTTCTCTGACGGTTATCAGGTGGAGATGGTGATTTACCCACAATAAAGTCCTCATGGATGTTTTCTTCAGGAATCCTGTTGTTCAAGCTGAGTGTCTGTACTCTTGCTGCTCCTCCTTTCACACTGCTATTATTGCTGTCATGTAAACCGCTGCCAGGCTTAGAACTAAGCCAATTATACAACCCTTTAGAAGGACCTGTTCTTCCTGTAGGTGTTCTTCTCTTGTTGGTTTGTCTTGTTCCAGTAGCACTGTTTCGTGTCATCTCTGGTGTGTTCCTTTAATACAATGTTCAACAATTACATGAATATGCATAACAAGCTTAAAAGAACTTCAAATATGATATGACAACCTTTACTGAAATCTGGCAAGATTTTGTACATAAATATGATTCATCAGGCTGCCTCAACACGGTAGTCGTCATGATTATTAAGATTTTGTGCAAATATCAATTTGCAGGCAGAGACGATTTTTGAAAATTTAACAATGGAATGAATGTCTCAATTATCGACCCAATAATATTCTTCTCTTCACATGCAAATGGACAGTTCTTTAGACGAGTGAAAATTCTGGAAATGGATGACCTGAGCATGAAAGGGTAAAAAGTCTCACATGAAGGCTGCTATCTGTAGCGGGAATAAACTGTTAATGGACAGATTTCAGTCGTAATATAATGTATGAAGTTAACTATTTAATGGTCAAATTTGGTCAAGAAAATCTAAACATTTGCTTATTGAATGTCCATTTGCAGGCCAAGAGATGACTATTTTTTTTTAATATACCACTAGAATGACGCTTGGTTACCGAGTCAGTCATTCCAGTGATAAATTTTCAGAAGTAGTCTTCTCTTGGCTTGCAAATGGACATTCCTCAAGATCACTGCAGAGACCAATTTTACCTGGATTGACCATTAAAGGGTTAAAAATATCTTCCTGCTTGTGAATTACATACTCAAATCTTGAGACGTGTGATCTAGTAATATTGTTATCTCTGCCACGTAGATGAAGAGAATCATCACTTACTGTATATTTCTACACGATGTAATGTCTGACTGCTCACAGCTATGGGTGTCGCTCAACATCACATTGGTCCACAATGACTCAGGCTGGAAAAACACAATGCTCATATATATATATATATATATATATCTATATATTATAGGTAACAGTAAAATAATCCAAATAAATACAAATGCTGATTTAACTATTTATTAGGAAGATGGCGGGACATAACTTCAGGAAAATGTCTATTTGGAGACCAGGAGAATGTTTTACAAAACTTATAATATAACAATTATCACATATGCATCAGAAATAAAGTATATGTCACTTTCTATCATATTAACAGTTTGCAATAGTCTTGATTATACAGCTTCAAATGAAATAAACGAAATCACGGATTTCTTTTTTCACGAGAGAGTTGATACTTACCTCCCTAATACTCTTTGGTATTGCTAAATATCGGCTTTCACTCAATAAAACACTCAGATTAAAAAAGTAAGGTGCCCCTACTGGGCAGGTAGTCAGTCAGGCGGATGCCAGCCCCACCACCGCGCATGCGCCGACTAGTACTTCCTCTGACTAATTTATTGGCTGACACTATGCAACATTACAAGAGCCTGAAGACCGAGCCTCAGTGGGGCGGAGAGACCGGGTCTGTATTAGGGAGATAAGTATCAACTCTCTCATGAGAAAAGAAATCCGTGATTTCGTTTATTTCACTTCAAGAGTATACTTACCTCCCTAATACGCTTTGATATTGCCAGAATTCGTCAGGGAATTCGCCGGGAGGGAGGCGAGGTCAAAAGACCAGCTCTTCCCTATGCACTTTTTCTGCGTTACAGGCACTAAAACTTCTGAAATTGTGTGGAAACACAATCAGGAAAGGATTTGAACATCGGCTAACACAACCGATGGTTGAGAGATGACCATATGTCATATGTGCTACCCCCCCCTCCCCCTCTTCTTGGGAGGAAGACTGAATGACCTCAATGTCCCATGCGCTCTCTACGTAAAAGTGCCATGTACTATAGGACAATAAATGAAAAGGCTTCATTTTTGTATACTCTCAATAATGAACCACACATAAAACATGTACCATCACCATATTAATAACGAAGGGTCACGTGACAGCACAATTAACAATGAACACCACAAAAACAAGACTGACCTCGTGAAGTATGGCGGCTGTCATCATCTCCCCATTGGTGAAGACTGATGCAGTCCAAATAAGTGGTTGTTTCCATTGATTAAACCTCATCAAATATGTACACTTAAATTATTTTTTCAAAATCGATAAGGCGAGAGGATTCGAGGTGTCACGGAGGTAATGGTCTGTAAAACATGACTCACAGTGCCACTGAGCTACCGACATAATGTCATCCACAGGGACCACATTAAATAGGGCAGTGGAAACCACTACGCCCCGCACACTGTGAGCCTTGGCCATGTCAACTTGTTTACCTGTGGAGGATTTATGACAAAATTGAATACACTCAACAATCCACCTGGAAATCGTGTCCTTAGACGCCCTGCCATGGGGTTCAATATATGACAACCATAATGCTGACGGGTCCGTCCGCCATTCCTGAGTACGTTGTTTGTACCGGTTTAATGCTCGGACTGGACACCATGCTTTTGAATTAGGATCATATCTAGTCAAAGCTGGCAAAAAATGGGTTGACCTGGATATTTCAGACTGATTCTTAGCCATGAAATTAATCCTAGGTAGAAGCTTAAGGCCTTCCCCTGTAACCACAAAACGGTCTGCCTTGGCTGATAAGGCATGAATTTCACTTCTACGCCTAGCCGAGGCCGCAGCAATTAAAAATAGTTTTAAGTGTCAACATTTTCATAGAAATGGAACTAAGTGGAGTGAAGCACTAGAGATAAACTCCAAGACGGAATCACTTGGGGATTCCTTGGTCTTAGATTACCCATGCCTTTAATCAAAGTATTTAATGTACTTACTTCAACACGTCCCCTATTAGCCAAGCAAGGGATAACTGTCATTAAAGCTGCCTTATAACCAGCAATAGAGTTAGGCTTGAGGCTATAGGCATCATACAGGTGACAGAGGAAATCAGCTACTACCTGAATAGATGAATCCATTGGATTAATACATCTTTTTGAGCACCATTCTGCAAATCTGTTGATTTTATAATTATATGCTCTGGAGGTTGACCCCCTTCTGGCTTTGGCCATAAACATGGCTGCTTGCTCAGAAAAGCCCTCCTTAATTCTAGATTCCTTGACAACATCCACGCAGTCAATCTGAACATTGACGGATTGCTGTGAAGGGCCTTGCCCTGGAAGATAATATTGTCCATCAGAGGCAGAGGAATAGGATTGCAGACCAGAAGGTCCAGCAGATCCGTATACCATGATCGGCTTGGCCAATTTGGGGCGATCAAAAACACTTGGCACTCCTCATGTCTGACTTTCTGAAGAATTTTTGGAATCAGGATTGCTGGAGGGAATGCGTATGCATACATTTCCACCCAGCTGATAGCTAGCGCATCTGTTGCGATAGCGCTAGGATCTGGAATCAGAGAGACGTACGTCGTCATCTTCACATTCTTCTTCGTTGCGAATAAATCTATGTTGGGTTTCCCCCAGTGGTTGAACAGACGATCTGCCACACATTGATTCAGTTGCCATTCCGTAGGTAAAACACTCATCCTTCAGCTCAATGAGTCTGCTCTGCTAACAGGTTTAACCTTCCCGGAATATAAACTGCTTTCAAGGTAATCCTGTGATTCAGGCACCAGCAAAGCAGTTTCCATGTCATCATACAGAGACTGGGTGACTTCGTTCCGCCCTGGCGGTTTATGTAAGTCACTACTGTTGAGTTGTCTGATCGAATTTTGCCCTGAACTTTCTGTAAAAAATGTTCCAGGCCCAGGACTACTGCTTGTAATTCCAATAGATTTATATGTTCTATTGACTGTTCCAGATTCCAAAGCCCTGATATCATGGATTCTTCCAGGCAAGCTCCCCACCCCTCCATCGATGCATCTGTATACATTGTTAACTGAGGGTGAGGAGGGGTTAGCATCACCCCCGCCAGGAGATTCTCTGTCTTCAACCACCATTGAAGGTGGTGAATTAGAGGCTCCAGCACTGACACATTTGAGTCCAGAGAACCTGTCCTCTGCGTCCATTGCCTCATGAGAAATAACTGGATCGGCCGCCTGAGGAATGACTGGTTCCAGAGAAACCATCAACCCCAGAATTCTCAGGTAAACCTGTGCCAGGACATGACGACTATTGCACACTGACTGTATTACTGAGATGAGTATCTGAACCCTCTCCCGAGTAGGATAAACATATCTTATCTCCAGATCGAAGAACATTCCCAGGTAGACAAACTTCTGGGATGGAGTCAGCTCTGATTTTTTGGAAATTGATTATCCAGCCTAAGTCTGTGAGAGTTTTCAAAACTATCTCCAGATTTGCTGATAAACTTTCCTGCTTGTGTGCTTTTAACAGCCAGTCATCTATGTATGTGTGGACTGCTATGCTTCTCCTGCGGAGGTATGCTGTTATCGCAAGAACCACCCTGGTGAAGACCCGAGGAGTCGTAGAAATTCTGAAGGGTAATACCCTGAAGTCCCACTGTCTGCCCTGGAATGCGAATCTCAGGAAGCGACGGAAACGCCTCCCTATAGGAATGTGGAAATAAGCATCCTCAAATCTATTGAAGTTGTCCACATTCCCTTCTCCAACCCTGCCAACACCGATTTCACTGTCTCCATCTTGAAACTGGGTGTGTCTACGAACTTGTTCAATGGCTTGAGGTTGAGAATTGGTCTCCACCCGCCAGTGCTTTTTGATACTAGGAACACGGTTGAATAGAAGCCCGGATTGCTCCTTTTTGTATGAGGGAATTTATATCTTCCTCTATACACAACTGCTGATCTGGATCTCTTGGAATCTGAGTCCAGATTAGCACCAGAGACAGTCGCGATGGAGGGCCTGTTATCCAATCGGGATGATACCTGACTGAAAGCATCGCAAGACTACACAGTCCTGAGTCAACCGTTCCCACTCTTGCTTGTGGTGGGCCAATCGGGCCCCCCCCCCCACTGGACCACCTAGGGTGAGAGGTGGACGTAAGGAGTACAAGAGTGGCACTGTCTCCTTGGCCAGAAGCACCGGAGTGGTTCTCACCATGATAACCGACCCATCAGGCACGATTACCATGACCAGATCCTCGCGCGCCATGACCAGCGCCACGCGCACCTCAGTGCGCGGGTGGCTGCCTGGCTGGCTGCGCCGGAGCCTGCTCCCCTGCTGGTTGGTGGCCTCTGACCTGGCCACCGCAACCTCGAACCTGTAGGGGATGATATGCAGGGGGTGCTGCGTGAACGCGCTCTCTGCGGAGCACCTCAAATTGCTCGCGCAAAGCCCTCTGGTTATTGACCAGAGTGACTGTCTCCTGGAGGTGCCTACATCCCTCACCTCCAAAAAGACCAGGACCTGCCATAGGCGTACGCAGCAGCCTATTATACAGGTCCTGAGACGGGCACAGGTTGTCTAGAGCAAACGTGCGGCACGCCCGGACACTCCTGGTCACAGCCCGGGTTAAACAATCCAGAGCCAGGTTGATTCCATCTTGGATGGCTCTCTGGACCGTTACCAGGCTAGGCTGGCATGATGCGGATGCCATTACTACCCCCTGTAACAGCTGGGAGACATGAGAAAGCGCCGGAATAGATGCTCTCCCACTCTCCTCCGCATTGCGCAATGCGGTATTAGCTGAACGCAAAGCGTATGAGCACAGCGCTCCCGTGTCAGACCAGGAGCCTGGCTGCGTGTCCTCACCTAATGCTGCGCGGTCATCCACGCTCGGCTTAGGCACCACACCGTATTTCTGATACTCATCAGATACGATGTGGCAACGCCTCGCCACCTCGTGAGGGGTCTTCGTGAGACATCCATGCGCCTTGATTGATGTCTCTGCCGCTGTGAACATATCTACAATATGTTCCGCCAGCGGCAGAGCTGGCATTGCGCTAACAGCCGATCTACCTGCCAACCACGGGCGGTGATCCCATTGGCTGGCCGACTGAACCACAGGCAGGTCTGGCCTGACGCTTATAAGCCACTGACAAGCATCCGACCAGTCCTCCTCTGTGGCTACCTGCGAGAGCTCTACAAGACGAGGGCCTTCGTCTTCCTCCTGAGCATTCCCAGGCGTGCTTGAGGCTGGATAACCTGACACTCCTGGCAAGCCAGAGAAAGCATGCGGGCCCGAAAGAGCAGGCATGCTAAACTGACTGGCTTGACCATGAGTAGGCGCCGTGGTATTGTGTGGGGCGCTTATTGCCATACCACGGCCCTGGCCAGCACCTGCTACACTCTCGGCAAGCCAAGGTATGCGGTAGACCTGGCTGTCAGATCCAACCCGGGCCACCTTCTGCACCATGAACCCTACTCCTGCGTGAGTAGAACCATGGATAATGTCGCCTGTGTTCCCCGTGAGGGGTGCACAGACGTCAATGTCCATGGTCACGGCATCAGAAGGAGAACCCAGCAGATAATCGTCTTCATCCTGGCCAGAAAGATTAGACTCCGGGTCAGCGAAGAATGCCAACCCAGACTGGCCAGGAAAGGTACCATAGGAGGCACTGGTACCTGCGGTGTGCGGAAAATCCTGGCCTAATAAGCAGGCTCCAGCGACAACCGTCCATGGACCACCGGCGCGGCAAGCCTGCTGCCAATGTCCTGGACTGCCCCCTCTAATGGGGGCCACCTCTGAATCTTCGAAAGCTCATAGGGTCCTAGAGAAACCACATTCAGAGGCGGGGATTACCTGCTCCGAAGCAGATGAAGAGGACAACAAAAGATTTGGTCCAGGAAGTATGCCACGGAGCAACTCTGGACCCAAATCCTTGATTGTCCTCTTCATCTCTCCCAACATCTCAACTCGGAAGGCCTCTATATCCACAGAGGACGAGGCCTTCCTCTTACCCTTCTTACTAGATACCTCTCTCTTTGCTCTTCTCTCCTCCTCAGCCACCTTCTCCTTAGCCTGTAACGATAAAAAATCTGTCATTAGCTCCCCCCCCCCCACTGTTTACATATATCACATTTAAGCAGTGGTCCACAGGGACTGCACTGGAAACAGAGATGAGGGGCGAAATGGTCTTTCAAAAAACGACCACATGAAGGACAACCAGGTCTCTGAAACAGGCCAGAGGACGAAGACAATGAGTATTTTAGTTAAAGAATTAGTAACTCAAAACCAAAATAAAAAGAAGAGAAAAGGTGGTCATAAAGACCACCTACAAAGATAATAAACCAGCGTTGGGCAAAACTTTAAATGTTAATAAAGTGCAAGGCTGATTATGACGTCATAACTTCAAAAATAAGAAGTTAAATCGATCCGAAACAAACATCCAGGTGTAAGGACGAATTGTATTCATATCCAGAACGTCCTAACTAGAAAGGATAGAACATAGACGCTATACAAACATCAGATAAACAATGATAAAATGGCAGCAGATTTCACAAATATTTTCAAATATAATTGAAGTGCCTCATATCATAACTAGAATACCTGAGTCTTTAGCATAGACAAACCATCCTCTCTGATGCACTGGAAACTCCACCAACACTATGACCTCTTAACTCTCTCCACCTTCAAAGGGAAGGAAGTGGACCAAGAGGGCAAAGTGAGAAGACCTTCTTCCGAGGCCTCCAACTCGCTGGGCATAGATTTTGGTTAGATAATCCAACAATGTTAGTAGGAAATGGAACCTTGGTGGAGAGGAAAAACAAACCCTCTGACGATGTGCTGTCCTGATCAATCATAGATAGATACCTGTGGACAAAAACACAAAGAGAGATTAGTATTTCATAGCGTCATTTAGAAATAAACCAGTTATTTTAGGCGCTTATCACAATAAACGCGAGTCCCGGAAACACATTACAACGGGACAAACTCGCTAAAATACAATTGAAGTCACCTGATGAATAGGTCCTGGGCCCTCCTCTGGAGACATAGCGCCTTTCTGAAGATCAGACATCATTCACTAGGTAGATTTCAATACAACTTTTCAGAAACAAGTTCAGAAAATTTAGAGCAAAAAATTGCATGGAACCATCAGCAAATAAATTAGCAAAGCGGAAGTACTAGTCGGCGCATGCGCGGTGGTGGGGTTGACATCCGCCTGAATGACTTCTGACTACCTGCCCAGTAGGGGCGCCCTACTTTTTTAATCTGAGTGTTTTATTGAGTGAAAGCCGATATTTAGCAATATCAAAGAGTATTAGGGAGGTAAGTATACTCTTGAAGTGAAACAAGAGAAATCAGAAATTGCAACCCCTTACACTCCCATTTTTGTCACTATGCACATTTCTTTTTAATTTTCCAGAATTTTTAGATGTTTCGGATCATCACTAAACCTGTGAAATTGTAGTGCACGATCACGCCCCTTCTTGTCTTTGATCCAAATCAGACAAGTAGTTTCAGCAATAGCCCTAGATCTAGAATTTGACCCGATCCAGATTTTTCTTTAGATTATGGCCAAAGTCACAAATTCCTCTCCTAATAATTAAGATCATTTGTTGTGTTAAGTGAAATCAGATAAGTGGATTTTTGTAGCGAAGAACGGGGTCGGCTTCCCAAACAGTATTTAACCCTTTCATCGATGAATTCCCAACATCTCATCTTCAAGGCAAACATAAGAGGAAGACTTTCACCGACAAATCCTTGAAAAAGTAAATTCTTTGTGATATAAAACTTACCCTGTAGAATATTTTGAAATTAACATAAGACTGGAATCAGTTGCTGGCAACGCCTTCCAGTCAAATTAATTTCAAAACATTCTACAGAGTAAGTTTTATATCACAAAGAATTTACTTTTTCAAGGATTTGTCGGTGAAAGGGTTATGTACCCTAGGGTACTTAAGAATGGCGTAAAATATGAAATGCAACATTCTGATTGATTTATTTTCTACATTACAACAGAGCATAACTTGCGTACCTTTGTGAAACTGGATGCTGGCCTGTATGGTATAAAGCCTTGTAACACGTGATTTAGCATACACAATTTAGGACACTCAAGATAGCGATAAGTTTATCCCTGGTCAAGACGGGTCAAGAAAACTTAAATATTTGGCTTAGTAAATGTCAAGTTGCAGGCCAGAAGACTATTTTTGGAAATCTACGACTGGAATAACTGGTTCAGTTATTTAGCTAGTTATGCCAGTGATAAAATGTCAAAAATAGTCCTATCTTGGCATGCAAATGTATGTTGCTGAGGACCCAGCTTCACTATTAAATAAAGGGTCAAGACAGGTGTTAATGATCTCAACATCAACAGACATGTGATCTATCATGTGTATCAGTGCATCTTATATACATGTACTTCAAGCTAGGATAAATAATGTTACCTGTGCAGTCTGCTGGTTATGTACAGGTGCACGTGCACCAAGCATTTTCTCTATAGAATTCCGTAAAGCCTGGTTTTCTTCCTCTAAGACTCTGATTCGTATACTGTTAGCTTTCACCTGGTTCTCCATATCCAGCCTCACGTCACCACTCACTATAACAACACAGGACATCAATTATACACACCTGACATCATGAACAGGCACAGTGACACTCACTATAACAACACAGGACATCAATTATACACACCTGACATCATGAACAGGTAGGGTGACACTCACTATAACAACACAGGACATCAATTATACACACCTGACATCATGAACATGTACAGTGACACTCACTATAACAACACAGGACATCAACATCACATACACCTGACATTATGAACATGTACAGTGACACTCACTATAACAACACAGGACATCAACATCACATATACCTGACATCATGAACAGGTACAGTGACACTCACTATAACAACACAGGACATCAATTATACACACCTGACATCCTGAACAGGTATGGTGACACTCACTATAACAACACAGGACATCAATTATACACACCTGACATCATGAACAGGCACAGTGACACTCACTATAACAACACAGGACATCAATTATACACACCTGACATCATGAACAGGTAGGGTGACACTCACTATAACAACACAGGACATCAATTATACGCACCTGACATCATGAACAGGTACAGTGACACTCACTATAACAACACAGGACATCAATTATACACACCTAACAACAGGAACAGGTACAATGACACTCACTATAACAACAGAGGACATCAACATCACATACACCTGACATCATGAACATGTACAGTGACACTCACTATAACAACACAGGACATCAACATCACATACACCTGACATCATGAACAGGTACAGTGACACTCACTATAACAACACAGGACATCAATTATACACACCTGACATCCTGAACAGGTATGGTGACACTCACTATAACAACACAAGACACCAATTATACACACCTGACATCATGAACAGGTACAGTGACACTCACCATAACAACACAGGACATCAATTATACGCACCTAACAACAGGAACAGGTACAATGACACTCACTATAACAACAGAGGACATCAACATCACATACACACCTGACATCATGAACATGTACAGTGACACTCACTATAACAACACAGGACATCAACATCACATACACCTGACATCATGAACAGGTACAATGACACTCACTATAACAACACAGGACATCAATTATACACACCTGACATCCTGAACAGGTATGGTGACACTCACTATAACAACACAAGACACCAATTATACACACCTGACATCATGAACAGGTACAGTGACACTCACTATAACAACACAGGACATCAATTATACACACCTAACAACAGGAACAGGTACAATGACACTCACTATAACAACAGAGGACATCAACATCACATACACACCTGACATCATGAACATGTACAGTGACACTCACTATAACAACACAGGACATCAACATCACATACACCTGACATCATGAACAGGTACAATGACACTCACTATAACAACACAGGACATCAATTATACACACCTGACATCCTGAACAGGTATGGTGACACTCACTATAACAACACAAGACACCAATTATACACACCTGACATCATGAACAGGTACAGTGACACTCACTATAACAACACAGGACATCAATTATACGCACCTGACATCATGAACAGGTACAGTGACACTCACTATAACAACACAGGACATCAACATCACATACACCTGACATCATGAACAGGTACAGTGACACTCACTATAACAACACAGGACATCAATTATACACCCCTGACATCATGAGCAGGTACAGTGACAGAGATCTAGCTTACAAGAGCAAGATATTAAGAAATACCACACATTCTTTCAAATTGTCTGCAAATAATTAGATAAAATGCAATAACTTTAAACCAAATTGCTCTGAAAATAATCAGCAAGACTTTCAAAATAGTAGT
The DNA here is from genome assembly GCA_034401795.1 of Chaetoderma sp. LZ-2023a. Lineage (NCBI taxonomy): Eukaryota > Metazoa > Mollusca > Caudofoveata > Chaetodermatida > Chaetodermatidae > Chaetoderma > Chaetoderma sp. LZ-2023a. The sequence continues at coordinate 15,331,527 of CM067370.1, forward strand.
AACACTTTCTGAAGCTTTTGAACAATTCAAATACTGAATATTGTGCAACAATGAGAACAACAGAATTCCAAACCATGGCGCCTGCAAATATCAAACTAAAATAGCATCATCGCCACTGAATCTTTCTAAATTTCCTAATATGGACAGAACTTCAATGCAATGCTAAAATCTGTTAACCCCTTCATCCCTAAAATCTCAGTATCTGAATTTTAAAATAACTACAGATTAATTAGTCGATCATTTTAAAACTAATGTCCCGGCTAAGTCAAATTACTGTTTAAATAATCAACAGAATATTTCTTACACCATAATTCAGTTGTGTTACATCGTAATTTAGCTGTGTTACATCATAATTCAGTTGTGTTTCATCATAATTCAGTTGTGTTACATGATAACTCAGTTGTGTTACATCATAATTCAGTTGTGTTTCATCATAATTCAGTTGTGTTACATGATAACTCAGTTGTGTTACATCATAATTCAGTTGTGTTATCTCATAATTCAATTGTGTTACCTCATAATTCAGTTGTGTTACCTCATAATTCAGTTGTGTTACCTCATAATTCAGTTGTGTTACCTCATAATTCAGTTGTGTTACATCATAATTCAGTTGTGTTACCTCATAATTCAGTTGTGTTACCTCATAATTCAGTTGTGTTACATGATAACTCAGTTTTGTTACATTATATCTCAGTTGCATATGGTCTGCAGGGTTGAAATTGCTAAATACTTAATGTTGTACCTGTACAATCATTATTAACCGGACCATGCAGATCAGGATACTGTGCTAGTAACTTCTCCCTTTCTGCGATCTCTTCCAGACTCTGTTTGAGCTCCTCAATAAGCACTTCTGTGTTTGATGCAGTCGATTCAAGCGAGGACTTGTCTTTTCTCAAACGCGTTATCAATAGCTAAAGACACACAGCAAAATAGAAGAAACATTCGTTCAGCCAAAACAGCATTATTATGAACAGAGAAGATATTCGTACAGACTGGAAGCCTACCACAAGAGACACATTCTGGCAAAGTTTGGTTAAGATCGGCCAAGCAGTTCAGGATAAGTAGTTATTTAACCATTTCAATGACAAACCCCTGAAAAATGTAAATTCTTCATAATGCGTAGCATATTCTGTTCAATATTTTGAAACTAATATGATGCCTAAGACAGCAATAGCTTTCAGTCATATTCATTTTGAAATATTCAAGAGCTTTCCTGTTTGTTTGCTCTGAAATTGAGATACAGGGAATTTATTGGTTAAAGGGTTAAAAAATTTATTGCCAATTTCAGAAAATCCACAATAGCCACCACCAAAATGGACTAACCAGATTTCTATATATTACAATTATGTATATACAAGTTTGGAACTCTTAACGCCATAGGATCTTTTCAATGAAGGTTGGCTGAAACTCTCCAAAGATTTTCAGACAAACGAAAGATTTAATGAAACTTCGGTAAACACAAGATGGATACTGACCAAATTGGCCAATCAGATTTCTGCATACAATTAGAAGCCTACCACTGTACAGTTCTTCCAGGCATGTCTGGCTAAAATAGGCCCAGTGGTAAATGAGGAGTAGTTAGTTAATGTTTGATTGACAGATGACAGACAGGTGAATGATGAACACTCGATACAGGATAAGCTGTTTTTTTTAACCCTTTAACCCTCAAATTTGTTCAAAAAATTGTCAATTTTCTCATACAAAATATCCATTTGCAGACCAAGAGAAGACCAGTTCTGAAAGTTTACCACTGGTAAATTTTCAAAAGAAGTGTTCTCTTGTCTCCAAATGGACATTTCTCAAGACCACTGCAGAAGCTGTTTCTGGATGATATGAGTGTTAAAAGGTTACATTGTAAGCTCAGCTCACACATGCATAATGCTTTACCTGATCTTCTTTTCTCTGTTTCTCTAACTGCGTAACTTTAATCCTGGCATCAGCAGCCTCATTACCCAAACTCTCGAGTTCATCCTCAAATCTCTCCATCTGATCACGCACATCAGAGTTTTCATCCACGAGAGACTCAATCCTGCGCATTAAAGCTGACTGTTTGGACTGCAGAGACTTCAAACAAACAAAATTAAACATTTATATATTTTGGAGACAACAGTATTAATATACAGCAGTAGCGTGCCATTAACACTCAGGTGGAGAGATAAACAGATGAGCAAACCCTGCTTGATTGTTGTCATATGGTTACAGACAATACAATTGATGTATCCAATGAAGTTTTTATGGTGCATTTGGTGCTGCATGGGTTCTGTGAAATCTAAGTACCCATATTTCAATTCGAGACCAGATATAATACATTCTTTATGATATAAGAAATACTATCTTGAGTGTGTTTTTTTTAATGAATTTGTCTGGAAGCTGTTGATGCCTAAGGTAGAAACAGATTCAGGTACATTAAATAGTTTTAAATTATTCAACGGCTTAACTGAATCATTTCAATTCATGGAAACACAGTTACTCCAGCATTGAAATGGTTAACATACTTCATTCTGAGATCTCGATAAACGTTGATTTGAGACAGTTTAAGAAATACATGAGTATGTTTGCTTGGATTTGATATATTTGATACAAAGATGAATTGTTTGAACTAGATATCTTTGAGATTGAGATAGTTTAACTGTCTGAATGCTGAATTTGTATAGATATGTTCCAGGGGATATACCTCTGGACTGGATGAATATTTTGAAAACAATTTGACTGAAAGTTGTTGGTGGCTTAGCCACCAACAACTTTCAGTCAAATTGTTTTCAAAATATTCATCCAGTTAAGAGTTATTTCCCATGGAAATTATTATCTGGCCACTTACAGCAGTCAGAGACCTTATAAGACATACCTGAGAATGTTTGCTTGAACTTGAAATCTTTGTTTGTTCTCTGTTTAATTCTGTAGTTCTATCTTCTAATGCTCTCTGTGTTTGATTCAGCGTAGCTCTCACATGATTCAAATCATTCTCTAATTGAGTGATGCTATCAGATTTACCTGCATTACTTTCTATTTCCTTGTCTAATTGCTTCTTGATAGCGTCTACATGAAATATAAAATAACCTCTCATTAGTATGAAATTATGATCACCGTTTGAGGACATGCGCTTTAGGGTGGAGCGCTTGTTGAATTAAACAGTCATTAACAGCTGCCAGTCAAACTCACATGATCTGTCACTCAAGTATCTGCTATCATAATCAAATGCCACATTTAGCTGATGTCACTAGCAATATTAATGCACAATCTGACATGATAATGGAAGAGTCCGTCACACAAGTCAATGAAATGTATGTCATTGATGAATTTACAATTTAATAAACATTCTGCTGAACATTTTGAAAATAACTTGACTGGAAGTTACTGTAACAGCCCCCAGTCAAATTAGTTTCAAAATATTTAACAACTTACATTATGTATGATTACTGTATTCTGCAGCTGTAGTACTAGTAGAAACATCATACAGCTGCAATCAGTCCTTCGCTTTTGCCCACTATGTTCTGTCCTTTGTAGAAATCCTTAGCTTCCTCAGGTCCATTCTTGACTTGAGTGTACTGAGTCCTACTTTCTTGAGGTCACCTCATAACACGCTTAGCAGATTTATGCAATTACGTCCTTTCCCGGCTTTGTATTTGCTGGCTCTGAGTAGGGTGAATTTCAAGGCTCTCTGTGCTGGTGTTTCTTCTGGCATCTTGAGCACATGGCCAAACATGAACCATGTTTGCTGGCCAACCTTTACACACAGCGGCGATGTATAAACACATCTTGTATAGTCCATCATTGGAAATTATGCTGTCTGGCCATCAGTGTCCAGTGATGGTGCATAGGTGTTTGCGGTGGCAGGCATCGAGTTTGTCTAGAGCTGCCTTTGGAGCTGCCCAACTGTTACAATTATACAGCATCAAGGATACGCAGGTGGCATTGTATAAATGTAGCCTTTTTTGTCAAGGGCATCTTTGACCTACAAATCCATAGCTTCAAGAAGGAATAGAAAGCTATGTTCGCCATGACACAGCATGCAGCAATGTCAGCAGTACTGCAAAGCAGTGAGCCCAGGATTTTACATATGGTCATTCCTGTCATATTAATGAAGAGTAGCGTAAAAAATTTTCATAAAATATAAGATTTTCACACAAAAATTTATCACTCAAAATTCTAAATAGAAATTCTGGAGTCTACCACGATAGGTTCTCTCTAGCCAAATTTGGTTGAAATATGTCAAGCAACTAATGAGTAGTGAATTGACAATTTACGGCAAATTTTTCATAAAATCTAAGATTTTCACCCAAAAATATAACCAATCAAGATTCTGAATACCAGTAGATGTTCTGGAGGGTACCAGCATAGGATTCTTCCAGTCTAATTTAGTTGAAATCGGTCAAAGCATTAAGAAGCGATTTGACGGATGGATGATGGATGGACAAAGGACCGCTGCCATGGCATAAGCTCACTTGACCATTCAGGGTGGGTCATTATAAGGAAGTATATGTCCAAGCTTGGGTCAGTATGATTAACCAAGGACTAGATATAAACTGCTAAATTGAGCTAAATGAAAACTCTTAATTTTGAAACAACTAGATTTTTCCAATATCACAGTGACCTTGACCTTTTGACTCCACGGTCACTGTGTCATGCTGTGTTATTATAATGAAGCAGGTGTCCAAGTTTGGGTCCAGTATGATTAACCAAAGACGGGCTATAAACTGCTAGGTGGAGCGAAAAGGAAAATGATAATGTTGAAGAAAACTATGTTTTTACCAAGGTAACAGTGACCGTGACCTTTTAACCTCAAGATCATTATGGGATGGCATATCCTTACAAGGAAACGTGTCCAAGTTTGCGTCCAGTATGATTAACCAAACCGGAGATATAAACACAAAATTTGAGGTAAACGGAAAATGTTATGTTGAAAAAAGAAGGTTTTTACCAAGGTCACAGTGACCTTGACATTTGACCCCAACATCATTATGAGATGCCATGTCATTATAAGGAAGCATGTGGCCATGGTTGGGTCCAGTATGATTAACCAAACCTGAGATATAAACAGAAAAGTTGAGCTAAACGCAAATTGGATGACGAATGACGGAACCGCCAGATGCATGATGCCACCAACTGGCAATATTGAATTTTGCATCTAGAATAATTTTTGCATTAGGACAAATCATTACATGCATCCTCATCATAGCCCACCTAATGAAGCATTTTCAGAGCCTTGAATCAATCGGTTATAGCTACAGAGAGTTATCTTACTGAATCCAATTTTCAAGATGAACACATGGTGGCCATACTGGAGTTTGCAACAACAACAATTGTGAAAGGAATCCTTTTCACACCAGGTATACAGGTAAGCTGTTGAATATTTGAAACTAACCATGGCAGCAAGTGTCCAGTCAAATTAGTTTCAAATTATTCAACAGAAAGGGTAAATCCATCAAAGATATATAGAATTTACACACTTGATAGATTTTCCAGCTACATGATTGAGTATTCTCCGTCAATTATGATTGTAACATTAGCCTACATGTGATAACGACAGATACTCAAGTGACAGATAGGATCCCTCTATTGTGAAAGGCATCCTCTCTACACCACACCTTAAACATGCCATGGTATGATATATAGGAGCAATAATTTTCTCTTGAAATGAATTACATCCTTGATGATTATTCTGAAAGTAATTTGACTGAAATGTGATTTCAACATACACTGTTATTTCTAAGCGTCTTTTATATTTTTCCTATAAAACTGGTCATGTTTCTGGCATATTTCAATAAAAGTTCTTACCAAATTCAGAAAGCATTGCCTCATGTCTCTGAAGCTGCTGTTTGCAATGACAAACCTCTGTCTCTAGTGCCTGCTTGTCACTCTCTAGCTTGGCCTTCTGCCTCTCCGCGCTTTCCACGATCTCACTGCATTGTAGCTCTATTGTCTTACACTTAATTTCATACTGATTTCTCATCGTTGCCAGATTATTTTTCTCACTCTTCACCTCCTTTTTCACAGTTTTCAATATGTTCTCCGTCTGTTTGAAATTCTTAATTGATGTACTCAAGTCTCGTTTCAATTCACTGATGCTTAATGTCATGTGATCAAAGTGTTTAGTAATTCGATTCAAATCCTTATTTTGCTCACAAGCCCATTGGCTGATTTCTGATGCTGTTAACCAATCAATTTCAAGCACATGAGATTTAAATTTCTGAAGGCAAGATGGAAGGTCCTGTGACTGACACATCTTGATAATGTTGTCTCCGATGTTACGCAGACTCTTCTGTGCAATGTCACATGACTCACAAGGAACGAACGCGGTTTCTATTGTCTGAGTCGCCTTGAGCGAGATGTCGTGTGAGATGTCTAACAAGCTACAAGGTTTTCTGGAAGGTTTTATAGACAATACATTAACTGTACTTGAGTTATCTTCTTCATCTCTAATTATCTCCCCTGACAGATTCTGTTGTTTTGACACAGTACTCTCCAAGTCTGACACAAGACGCGACTGAGTCTTATTCTAAAAAACAGCAAGAAATCGCAAATGATAAAATATAGGATAAACAAGAATGAAAATTACGAGACACACTCAAAATTGAACTTTTCTCTGTGTTTGTCAATGATAAGCACAATGACAAATACAATTTTGATGGAGTTTAGGATGACTCCTGTAAGACAAGTTGTTATACAGGATTTATTATTCTCATCATACCATACATACTCCAGGCATAATGTTGTATTTCAGTCAAAACTCATAAGATATCACATAGAGACCAAGCTTCAGAATGGCTTCTTGCTGGCAATACTGAATTTGGTATCCCAACCAGCATAATTTTTGGAGGCAAGCTACAAGGATTACAGTGTATGACATGGGCGCTGGGGAGATAGATAAACAGATAAGTGGATGGTTAATGACCTTTCCAGTTTTAGCTATGCCCCGTCCATATGACACTTGCATTGGGATCGATCAATCTCTGAACTCCCTGACTATCAATTTCCAGAAAACTATATAGGTAAGCTGTTGAATACTTTGTTTGACGGGTGCTGCTCCTGCCTATGGCAGCAACAGCGCCCAGTCAATTAGTTTCAAAATATTCAACAGCATGTTTATTAAATAGCAAAGACATACAATTCGTATGTGTAAGACTATTGAGCGCTTAACACAGACTAAATCGAGTTATTTATAACATCATGATTATGACATCATCCTACACATCACATAGTTGATGATGATGTCATATGACATCAAATGATGGATGGATAAAGTGGAAAGGTCCATTCCTATGCATTGTTTGCTGCTGAATTAAAGGTACATATTCACACCAAAATGCTTGAAAACAAAATTGTTAAAATTATAATAAGGGCCTTTTTTTATGGGCTCAAATGGTGTAGCTCAATGTAATGAAATGTAATAAATATTAACGTATGAATGATGATTTCATTCCATATAAATTTAAATAATTTTTTTTTTAGTTGGGAAGTTGAATTAGGAACTCTCTAATTCAATGGACCGTTCCATTTTTAGCTATGCCCCGCCCATCAATAGCTAAGCTCCACCCACACCTCGCCGTGTTTGGATTGATCGATCCCCTAGCTATCAATTTCCTGAAAACTATACAGGGAAGCTGTTGAATATTTTGTAACTAATTATACTGGGGGCTGTTGCTGCCATAGGCAGCAATAGCGTCCAGTCAAATTAGTTTCAAAATATTCAACAGAATATTTATTAAATAGTAAAAGCAAACAGTTTGTACAACAGCCCATAGACCGTCTTCAAATATGCGTTCGTGACGTACTTATCGACATCGTTCATGACATCATTCATTATGATGTCATTGCACACATTACACAGTTCATTATGACGTCATATGATGGATGGGTACTCTGGAAAGGACCATTTCATAACTTATACATAATGAACTCATCATACATGTATGTTAAGATTTATTTCATTCTATGACATCTAAGCACACCATTTAAGGCTCTAAGAGTATATAATTTTAACAATTTTATTTTGAAGCATTTTGGTATGAATATGCACCTCCTAATCATCGATGAAACAAAACATTCCATAATGGATTTAACAAATGTATTTTGCAATGATTATAAACTGACCATAGTGTGGGATACGGTTAAGCTAAGCCAATACTGGCCAAGAAAATCTAAATATTTGCTTAATAAATTTTCACTTGCAGGCCAATAACTTATTTTTGAAAATGTACAACTGAAATGACTGGTTGAATGGTAGATTTAAAAGAATGTCTTCTCTTGTTCTGCATAAGAACATTTTTTAACCGTTAAACCCTCAAATTTGTGCAAGAAAATTAAAATTTTCTCATAGAAAATGTCCATTTGCTGACGAAGAGATTATTTTTAAAGATTTATCACAGAAATAACTGAGTTTATTATCAAGTCAGTGGTAAATTGTCAAAAAATGTCTTCTCTTGGTCTGCAAATGTACATTTCTCAGATCACTGCAAAGGCCATTTTTGTCCTGATTGAGTGTTAAATGTTTAAGTATACCTGTGACTGAAGCTGCTGAATGGTGGAATGAATCTGGATCAAGCAATTCCAGAATCTCTTCACCACTAATCCAACAGAGGTCTGGTGTGCCGCGCATCTGACCACTCCAGTAGAAGCTTGACCAGGGGTCAGTAAAACATCTATATACTGACTGAAACCATGCAGCGCTAAGAGAAGCCTGTCATATGTAAGAATGAATGATTGAGCGTTTGATACATCCATGTATTAGTTATAGAGAAAGATACTTGTAGACTGAAGGTAAGATTATATTCATTCTTACTCAGACAGGAAAGCAAAGGAAAGGAGGAACAGATAGGTGCATGTTCACAGTGTTTGCTTTAAAGTTTCAAATTCAACTTAGACGTTAGAGCGAGAGAATATATGGCTTAATCTCGATTTGAAACAAAGGATGGACAACAGACAAATGTGTTGGCTGCCAAAAGGTATCAAAGAACAAATGTTTATAAGTCCAAAATTTGCCAGTTTGGCAATCTAAACTCAACCAATTCAAACAATAATCACTGATCATATATGTAGATATATACAAGGTCTGTCAATCACAAGTTCATACAGCTTGTGAATGTACGTGTCACCTGAGAGTGATTGACACATGTCACCTGAGGGTGATTGACACATGTGATACTGCTGATGTGCATTCATCAAGTGTGATATGGACATATTGATTGAGAGACTGATGATGATTGTACAATTGTACATGACTACAGGAGGGTGATTGACAGACATCTGTCAATGACAAGATCAAGTGTGTATGATGCTTACCTGCAAGAATCAAAATATTTGATGAATTTGAAGTCATCCATGGAATTTTAAGACTAAGGCCATCGATATCAATTTGTGGTTTTAAAAAGGAGTGGAAGAGAGGTCATTTAGACATGCATGTCAGGTTAAATGATTAACAGATACATGTCGATGACGCATTTATAGTATAAGATATATACATGTTAAGTGAAAATGATTGCCACATACCTGTCGATGACAAGTTCAAAGAGTATGATATGTGCATGTTGATTGTCCTCTGTGTCATCCGAGTAGGCGTAGGTATTCAACAAATCATCCACATCAACTTCTGATGCCTGCTCATATGGATATTTCCATGACGATGTGTTTACAGGGCCAACTCGAGATAAAATGTCTATAACAATCTCCTGAAAATAAGCACAGGCACATAAATTGTAGAACTGTTGTAGTCACATGTGGAAGGAAAGTTAGTGGTCCTGTGTTATGGATGCACTTTTGCGCTCTAACTCCTGCACACATATATACAGTGGGTATGAGTTCAAATCTATAAAAGAACCTTTCAATTTATTATTGTAATTTTGTCTTGAGTATTGACTGGCTCGGTTATCATTCCAGTGGTAACTTTTCCAAAATAGATTTCTATAGGCCTGTAAAATGATATCCCTAATGACCACTGCAGAGACCGGTTTTGGCAGCTGTGGCCATTAAAGTGTTAATCAATGAGCTACATGTAAATAATTTCTTATCCTCACACAAAAGTGCTTAACTCTTACCACCCTGATGTCAAAACTTTTAATCTCCAAATTAAATTAAAAGATGAACTGGTGTTCATTTTTCAACAGGTTGGGTGGGAGATGGTGCCGTCGTAGACAGCAACATCTTCCACCAAAATTGGTTGGAAATGTACACCAGTCTCTTTGATACTGACACAGTAAAGGACAGAATATTGACATCAGAGTGGTAAGGGTTAAGAGATTGAGTTTTCCAAAGGCTTGTGTTTGTGCTTAAGCCATTGGGAATGTGTGTGCTTGTGGTTAAGTTCTTTTTAAACGAAAGCTCTTGTGATTTTCATTTGCTTAAAGCCCTTCAAAGGGCTTCAACTCATGCCTGCAATTTTCTAAATTATCTCAGCTGTACTGTCAATACAGCATATATAACAATTAAATGAAATTCAATATTAGGGATATTTAATTTAATTTATAAAATCACGACTAGAAGCTTACACCTTCATGTCGAGCCCCTAGGAAAATTTGAAAAACATTGACATTTTACATAATTCCTAGATCAGAAGGCACACATGCACACCATTCGGATCACTATTTTTTAGCCACTTTGTGTAAAGCTTGACGAAAATAAGGTGTGATATTTACCTGAATGTCGCTGACATCTGTACTTAAACTTTCGATACAAGACTTGCTGCCAAGTAAGTGTGCCATATTGACTGAAGACTTTTCTCACTTAAGTACGTGTGCCATATTGACTTCCCTGATCAGATCTTATTTAAGTGACAGTGAGCCAGGTACCTTATGCCTGTATGAAAGAACAGCAAGTATGACATGCTTTCATTCATGGTATACTTAAACTACACTACATAGAACTCAGAAATAACCTAACATGTTTCTAAAACTAAACAAGAGGCCCAAGGGCCTGTGGCGCTCACCTGGACGATTGGCATTTAAACCATTTGCATTTAAATAGACATAATGGATGATTTTCGGAAAATCCAAGATCGACACCAAAAAACTGAACAATCAAGAATTGTTTAATATGTTGAAGCCTACTGTCATAGGATCGCTCCACCAAAGTTTTGTTGAAACCGGGCTATTGATTGAAGGAGTACTGTTTTTAAATGTTTCCAGACACTTTCAGAAAATCAGAGATTGATGACAAAACATTGACATATCAAAATTCTGAATGGACTTTCTAGCGGCTACGACAATAGGAGTTTTTCAGCCAAAATTGGTTGAAATTGCCCAAGCGATTAATGAGGAGTAGCATTGTAGATGAATTCCCATTTTTCGGCCATTTGATGGCCACCATCAAAATCAAGCCGTCAAAATTCTGTATAAAGGTTCTGAAGCATCCCAGCCTAGGGTTCTCCCAGCTGAGTTTGGTTGAAATTGGTCAAGCGGTTAATGAGGAGTAGCCTTTTAACTGATTTCCCAAAATATTCAGAAAATCCAAAATGGTCGCCAGAAAAATTGACCAATCAAAATTCTATATGCAAGTTCTAAAGCCTACTGACCTAGGATCATTCCAGCCAGTCTGGTTGAAATCGGCCAAGTAGTTAATGAGTAGACGATTTTCAGCCATTTTTCGGAAAATTCAAGATGGCCATCGAACAAATTGACCAATAAAAATTCTATATACAAGCTGAAGCAAAGCACTTTAGGGTACTTCCAGCCGAGTTTGCTTGAACTCATTCAAGCGGTTAATGAGGAGTAGGCATTCAACTGATTTCCCAAAATTTTCAGAAAGTCCAAGATAGCCACCGAAAAAATGGACAAATCAAAATTCTGTTTACAAGTTCTGAAATCTACCCGCCTAGTAGCCTTCCAGCCAAGTCTGGTTGAAATTGCTCAGGCAGTTAATTAGTAGCGTTTTAAACAATTTCCTGTCATTTTTCAGAAAATCTAAGATGGTCGCCGGAAAAATTGAGCAATCACAATTCTGTATACAATATCTCAGAAAATCCAAGATGACCGCCACTAAAATTGACTAAGCAAATTTCTGTATATTAGTTTTGAAACCTACTAGCCTATTATCCTTCCAGCAAAGTCTTGTTGAAATTGGTCAAGCAGTTAATGAGTAGCGTTTTAAACGATTTCCTGGCATTTTTTTGAAAATTGAAGATGGCAACTGGAAAAATGGACCAATCAAAATTCTGTATACATGTTCTGAAGGATACCACACTAGAGTTCTTTCATCCAAGTTTGATTGAAATCGGCTGAGTGATTATTGAGTAGGTTTTTAAGTGATTTCCAGAAATTTTATGAAAATCTAAGATGGCTACCGGAAAAATTGACCAATTAGAATTTTGTATACATGTTCTGAAACATACCAGTGTACTATCCTCCCAGCTAAGCCTGGTTGAAATTGTCCATGCAGTTAATGAAGAATAGCGTTTTAAACGATTTCCCGCAATTTTTTTGATAATTCAAGATGGCTGCCGAAAGAATTTACCAATCAAAATTCTGTATACATGTTCTGAACCATACTGCTCTAGGGTCCTTTCCACTGAGTTTGATTGAAATCAACCAAGTGGTTAATGAGGAGTAGGCTTTTAACTGATTTCCAGATATTTTCAGAAAATCCAAGATGGCCACCGAACAAATAGACCAATTAAAATTCTGTATACATGTTCTGAGACCTACCATACTAGGATACCACCAGCTAAGTTTGACTAAAATCAGTCAAGCGGTTAATGAGTAGGCTTTTAAAGAAAAAGTTGACAGACAGACAACAGACAGAAAGACAGATGGACGGATGGACAGACAGAGAGATGGATGGCGGCCAGCTGCCATGGCATAAGCTCACTTGGCCCTTCGAACCAGGTGAGCTAATAAAATGTACTGTTGAATATTTTGAACATTTTTGAATTCAATTTGACAATGTTGTTGGTGCCTTAAAAACCAACAACTTAGTCAAATTGCTCTTCAAATCCGTAGCGAGAGTTGACTAAATATTATAATGATTATTTTAGAATACATAGACTGAAAGCTGTTGCATCAACACTTTTCAATAAAATTTGTATCAAATATATAGCAGGTAGTAATTGCATTACATACTAATTATTTCGACAACAATTTGAATGAATGTTGGTGTTGTCATTGATGGCAACAACTTTCATGCAAATTATTGTCAATGTATATAAAAGCGTTCTCCTATTTTCTCCTGGACATTGACACACTTTCTCTGAACAGTATTGAAATACAGAGTGTCGAATCTACTGCCGTGAATACGCCCTACGAGCATGCTTACGCGTCCAGAGCTGGAGGACAAATGACTATTTGCACGTGCAAGCAGGTTGGTTTTGTTTGAGAAATCCTGGCTTGTGCAGACAATAGACTAAACGATTAAGGCGTCCAACAGTTCTAATGATTATGGAGTCAGGGCATTGCATGCTGGGTAGCATTGCATGCCGGGTAGCATTGCATGCTGGGTAAATTGAACAGGCATCTTGTATCTCGTGCACAAGTGTCTATATTTAATGGAACACGAGAGCTTTAAGCATTGATAACCCCCCCCCCCAACAGACACCCCTTGTGGGTTGGTCTGTAGTTTTATTAACCACTATAAACATACTTACCATTAAATCACTACTTGCTAAACCAAACTCTGCATTTAGCACCAGAAAAAGATTTTTATGCTTGCTTTCATGTCTCCACTTGCATATACAAACTCATTGTACCCTCAACCAGGCTTCTGGTAGAGTATACTCTCACCCTATAGCCTGCATTATACTGGCACAAGTCTATACTCACTCCTCTGAGACCTAGGTCAATGAGCGTGCACAGAGGAGACTAAGAATAACACAGAATCCCTTTCCAAATTTAGATGCAAGAAAGAATAGAGATTATCAAATCATTCCCACGCAGGGTGGCTGAGACCGGGTCGTAGTGATTGAACGGCAAGTATGTTTATAGTGGTAAATAAAGCTACAGACCAACCAACAAGGGAGGGGGGGGTCTGTTGGTGGTTGTTATTACACCACAAACATCCATTAACGTTCAATCACTACTTGCTAAACCCGTAGAATTGGTCAGTGCCCCACTCAATAACCCTTGGTGGGTGGAGATTTGAGAACCTCAAAGGAAGTATAAAAATTACAGTTACACAACCAAAGATTAATCAAATAAACATAAAAGTGCATCAAATTCAATCACACAGTGATTATCAAAAAAGGAAAATGAAAATCAAAGAAACTAAACAAGAGACAAATAAAGATTCTCACCCATATCAAAACAGGCATACAGCCTAGCGAAAATGGCGATATGTGCTTGGTAAATGGTCTTTAGTTTGCTTAGTTAAAATGGTTATGCTTCTAAATAAAGAAGCTGCTGGACTATGATCTTTAAGATAAAAATAGGTAAATGTCGACTTGGACTTCCAGCCAGCCACTTGCATAACATCATCTAAGAATGAGCCGGCAAATAAGGCAAACAAGGTAGCCATTCCACGGACGTCATGAGCTTTAATATGAGCTAATTGGATTTTCCCCAATGAAGCTATCGCGTAGCAAATTCGAACAGTATCACAAATCCATGTGGCAATAGTAGCTTTAGAAACAGGTCTGGCTACCTCCTCCGCATACGAACGCATAAATCGTTTTATCAGATCTTTTAAAATCGGTACAAAATTTATAAGTCTTTAGAGCTTTGACCGGACACCAGAATTTATCTGACGGCGAAAAAGACATTAAAGATTTCAAGATAATCGGTTTAGCAGGGCGACGGTTAGATTGAGATTTAGATAAAAATTCCCTTCTGGGATAAAGAACTAAACCGTCCCCCGTCTCGATAAATCCATCCTTTTCCCGCGGAAAGAGCATGGATCTCAGATCTTCTCCTGGCTGAAGCGGATGCAACTAGAAAAACAGCTTTAAGAGTTAAGAGTTTAAGGCTAATGGAACCAATTGGTTAAAAATGGTTACCTGCCAAGACCTGAAGGACCAATGCCAAATTCCAAGAGGCTAAGGGCTTAGCCACTAGAGGACGAATGTTACACAAACCTCTAATTAAACCATTTAAAATCTTAGTGTCTTTGACATCAGCATTTATAATGCATGGAAGAGAAGAAGCCAAAGAAAATCTATATCCCCTAGGATCAGAGGGACCGTACACTCGAAATCCTCCAGACGCACAGACTGAAGATTTCCGGATTCGGATGAAGGCACTTTCTCCTGACTTGAGACAGAAGGTCTGGGGATTCTGGAAGAAGATGAGGAAAGTCCACCAGAAGATCGAGAAGGTCTACGAACCAGGTCCTTTTTGGCCAAAATGGAGCTACCAGGAGAATTTCGTAGATCTGGTCCCTGACATTCTTCAACATCAACGGGATCAGAATTGTAGGAGGGAATGCATAACCAAACATCCCTGTCCAGTACTGAGACAGGGCATCCACCGCTAGGGCCTGGATGTCCAGAAAAGGAGACATGAAACAGGAGATCTGGGCATTGAGAGGTCGCCAAAAGATCCACATGGGGACGACCCAGGAGGAAAATCACTTTGGCAACCGACTTCTTTACCGGCCACTCCCTGTGAGCAAATTTGCTTGGCCTTGACAACTGGTTCGCAAGAAAGCATCGAGAAAGATCTGATTCTTGTGGCACCACAGAAGAAGGTTTAAAACTTCCATGAAAAGACGGGAAGACCTCGTTCCCCCATGCCTGTTGATGTAGGAGACCACCGTGGAATTGTCTGAGCAAATCGAGATTTTGACGCCCCTCACTCGATTCGCCCACAAAAGGAGAGCCTTCTTGTAAGCCCATAACTCTAGGACATTGATATGGGCTGCTGACTCCTCCAGGGACCAGAGGCCTGAAACTGACAGGGAATCCAGACATTCTGGTATGTGCGTGAGGGCTTTAGATTCACCTCATTTGGCCACACCACCTATCTGTTCCGGGATCCATCAATGCTCCGCTGAACAGCCAGAAAATGCCACAGCATCCATCTCTGAGTACTTAATTAACTGTAAATCAGTAGCAGCCAGTAGGATTTTAATTTGGGCTCACTAATATGGGCAGATTTCAATTGGACATGACTTGTAAAATCAGAGCTACGGGGTAATATAAAGCCCTGTTAGATATGTACATGTATATGTTCTCCAAATTATTGCCATGATCTTGTTAGCATTGTTCCATCATCATCATCATTTTCCAAGACATAAGCCATTGGTTTGTTATTGCCTCAGTGTTTTTTGTTGTAGTATGGCTCGTTCTGTGTAATTCAAAAGTTCTCTCCTTGAAGTCGATTTCTAGTTTGTTCTTGAGTGATTTGACTGTTGTTGCTTGATTTAGTCTCCTCGAAACCGTTAGATTTTAAGACTTTGACCCATACCATTCTGATGTCAATATTCTATCTTTTGCTGTGTTAATATCAAAGAAGCCAGTGGACATTTCCCAACAATTTGGTTGATGAAGTTGCTGTCAACGACCGAAGCGGCCTCCACCAAATTTGCTGAAAAATGAAACCAGATCATCTTTTAAATTAATTTGAAAATTCAAAAATCTGACATCAGAGTGGAAAGAGTTAGCACTGATTTGTGGAGATGCTGTGGTGCAGATGGGTGTTCCCCGCATCAGCTGTGGTGTGCCGCCTACACTCATGGTTACACTCTGCTGCGCCTAGCATTTGGTTACTTGTTGACTTGTGGAGGACTTAGTTGGTCTTATTGCTGTTGTTTTCATTTTCTGTGTTTGCCGCTATCTGAATCTCCATCTCTACGCTACTGTCTCTTCATGCTACCACAAAATGTGGACGTTGAAGCAGAGACCTATCTACTGATAATTGAAATCACTACAGAGCATGTTTTTGTCGATGCACAGTCTACTCCAAGTTACATTAGATTTAGGGCTTCAAGTCTCTCCATGTTGTTATACTCTCTGTTTTGCGGGACGAGTTTTTATTGCTTGGCGTTGGACACTTTCTGATAGCTGTGATTGCCTTTTCAGTCTTGGTGACCATGCCGAGTTGCAGTAGTCGAGAATAGGTCTCACTAGACACTTGCACAAGTAGGGCAGATAGGTAACAAATTGCATCAAAGTTGTGTATTTTTTTAAGAAAGCATGAAAGTTTGCCTATAAGGGTTTATTGGTATGCTGATTCTCAAAAAATAAGGCAACAATTGATTTGATGATTGTTTACCGCCATGGTCACCATGAAAATATCCCCAAAAAAATTTTGCTTCTAATTATCATATCAGTGTAATTTTTGTATCAAGGCATGTGTATTAAAGATCATAGAATTAATTTATTACCAATAGAATACTGTTGTATTAAAAAATATGGCAGCAATATGTATAGTAACTGTTTTAAAGATTTTTTTTTCAAGATGGCTGCCACACAATAAAACTGAACAACACAAATTGAGAGCATAATTGTTATTTGTGTCAAAGAATGGATACTGGACAATACAAGAGCCATCATCAGACGCAATATCCCCGCAGATCCAAACATTTCAGATAAACATACATCCAGAGTGGACATACATGTAACGTTAATTGTAAAGGACAATATTTTAGAAAAACTAATCAATGAAAAATGAAATTCTGACACTGCATCTCGCCCTAAAGAAAGATAGATTTGTAAGTGCAGGTTCAATTCCGTTCACCTATTATGCCTGGCGGACAAGAGAATTTGGGTGAATTTTAAGTTTTTCAAGGGCGATAATTCAGGAATATACGGATGAATTTCTTCAAAATGGAATCATAGCACAGCTTCTTCAAGTAATATATTTAGTGACAAGGAATTTAGAGTGTAGGTTCAAAATCTAGGGGTATTTAAATATTTCAGGGGTGATAACGACCACAGACACCCCTACTAGGGTTGGTCTGTCATTTTATTACCCCCATAACCTTACTTAGCGTTCAATCAATACTTGCTAAATAAATTTACTTACATTTAGCGCCCGAAGATTTGTAATCTTGCATTTAATGCCTTCTATTGCAAGAACCACAAATCTCTACTCTAGTTCAGGTTTCTGGATGGAGTAGATCCCTTAATGTCAATCAAACAGAGATTTCTGGAATCTTGAAATGATTGTCAGAGATGGACAGACCGACAGACTGACATACATACATTCTATGCAGACGCATGGATGTACAGGCATATGGATAGCACATGCACATCTTCATGTCGTAATGATATGACTTATCAAGTTTAAAAAGAATCATAATTAAACTATAGGAGGAGTTGCGCTAACAAGAAATGATTGACAATGCAGTTTATGTATTAGCTTTAAGATATTTAAAGGGTGATAACTCTCTAATGAATAATTTTTTGGCCATGCAAAAAGCACATGCAAATCTGCACATGATATTGATAATGTGGACAAAATTTTACGTTAATCCGTTGAAACCTCAACGCACTGATTGCATATTTATGCCTAAGAAATAACAACCCAAAGAATGGAACAAAATACCTTAATCCTTTAATGGACAAAATGGCCTAAAGCCTTAGTATGTTCTAAAGTCATCTTGAGAAAGATCCATTTGCTGACCAAGAGTATAATATTCTAGAAAATTTGCAATTGAAATAACTGGCTCAGTGATCACGAAGATTTGTCTTGATCAATTGTGACCATTAAAGGGTTCAACGATTGAAGCGATGATTGGGAATGTTGTGTCTAAATAGATTTAGAAGCAAAGTATAATAGGTAAATGAAAATATTAAAATTGTAACTAGTCTTTATATGGCTGATTACAAAAGCAGAGCTATTTATAGTTAATCATCAATGATTATTCAAAGATACACCCATACCTAGACAAATAGCATTAACCCTTGGACAAGCTGACCAACAGGGCGTTCTGCAGTCGTCTGGAGAAATAGCCATTTGCAGACCAAGAGAATTATATTTGAGAAAATTTACAACTGAAATAACTGACTTGGTAATCACACCAATCATTCCAGTGGTAGATTTTGTAGAATATTCTCTTGGTCAGCAAATTGACGCTGTCCATGCGAAGACCTTTTATGATAAATTTTGACTATTAAATGGTAATGATTGAAATGATGATTGGGAAAGGTGCGTCTAAATATAAGCAGACTTGATTTTAGGACCTGAAGTTGATGGTTCATTAAAACAAGTGGTGTCAACATTACCAGTCTCAATTAAAGAACCAA
The DNA here is from genome assembly GCA_034401795.1 of Chaetoderma sp. LZ-2023a. Taxonomy (NCBI): domain Eukaryota; kingdom Metazoa; phylum Mollusca; class Caudofoveata; order Chaetodermatida; family Chaetodermatidae; genus Chaetoderma; species Chaetoderma sp. LZ-2023a. Next base: position 15,350,629 of record CM067370.1, read on the forward strand.
CATTATGTGGCGCCAAAAGCTATTACCATGGTAACTGCTATGCATTAAGAATGAAGGAAATTTCAATTTCCTTTTCTCTGAGATCTTACAATACTTACCATTACATTATTTATTGATAACAGGGCCCTAGGGTCTGACACCTAAGAATCTTCAGATTTGATAAGCTCTAACCGGCTCATGGAACTGGGTACCTGCCCCGACAAATGGGTACCCACTACCCTGAGCCAATACCATGTTTGCATAGCTACCAAACAAAAACTGACACATGGCCTGCCTCCGTGGGGCTGGGAGACAGGGTCCATAATGGTAAGTATTGTAAGATCTTGGAGAAAGGGAAATTGAAATTTCCTTCATTCTCCTTCGATCAATACTTACCATTACATTACTTATTGATAACACCAGATTTGATCAGTAACCTGGTGGGAAGCCTCTTTTGCCCCAGAGAAAAAGGTAGACTAAACTTGTCACATGAAGACCTAAAAGGACCGACAAGCTTGGGACTGAATCACATTAACATCACTGCCCCACCACCACCCCCACCTTTCTCCAAAAAGGGAACTAACGAATATGCATCTCACCTGAAACACAAATGTGGCATGAGGGTTAACCGCTCTTGACACACATAAGCCTGGGAATGAGCATGAATATATAAGATGAATGAACATCATATATAAACAATAATACAAAAAACAGTCTAACTTGGATTAACTTATGACTTTTGGATTGCAGACACCACGTCACCAACCATCACACTAAAGGCCCAACATGACTTTAGGTTCAACACCCTCTCACTGACCATGTCTGTCATCCCTAATATTGCAATAAAGCTTCTAAAAGGAGAACGATCAGTGTGGCCACTTAACTAGTTTTTCAAAACTGCTAAAGCGAGTGAATTAGCCAAGTCTGGCATGTCCCTCATATAGTAGTCCATGAAAGAGGACTCACAGTGCCATTGTGCAATGGCCATGATGTCCTCTAATGCGACACCATTGAATAGGTCAGTCGAGGCGGTTATTCTCCTGACACTGTGAGCCCTGGCACATTGCACCTGGTGACCGGTCGCAATCTCATGGGTAGTCTGAATGCATTCGACTACCCAGCGAGAGATAGAATCCATGGATGCGGCGCCATATGGCTTCTTATGGCAGATCCACAGATGTCTATCATTTGCCCGTAGAGTCCGTCCATTTCTTGCACTTGGTCAAAGCATGGACCAGACACCTGGCACTGGCATCACGACTATACCTGGTTAGTTTTGGTATTATGATCGGTTTGCCGGGATATTTCAAAGATTGGTTCTTTGACATAAATTCTGCTCTTGGCAGCAGTCGCTGACCCTCTCCGGAGACAATAAATCGGTCCCTCTCTGCTGAAAGTGCTTGGATCTTACTGCACCTTCTAGCTAAGGAAGCTGCCAATAGAAAGACAGCCTTAAGAGTCAGATGCTTTAGACTAACGGAACCCAAGAGTTCGAAAGGGTGGTTGGTTAGCACATTAAGCAACAAAGGTAGACTCCAGGCTGGAATGACTACCGGTTGTCTCGGACAGAGATTGCTCATTCCCTTCACCATCACGTTTAACTGGGCCACTTCTGGATTATCCCTGTTGCATAGACAAGGGATAACTGATGCCAAAGCTGACTTGTATCCAGCAATTGTGACAGGAGCTAATCCTTTAAAGAATGACTTGAAGGTTGTAGTCTGTTGAGAAAAGCCTTCCGACGTAAAACCCTGTTTGATAACATCCACGCAGTCAATTTGAACATTTCGGGCCGCTCATGTAGGAAGCGGCCTGGAAGATCATGTTCGGAATCGTGGGCAGCTGCACTGGATTGTACACCAGCAGCTCCAGAAGATCTGTGAACCACGCCCTGCTGGGCCAAAAAGGCGCTATTAGCAGGACCAGGCATGTCTCCTCCCTGATCTTCACCAAGGCCTTTGGAAGAAGGATGGTGGGTGGGTGCGCATATGCATTCACCCCTCTCCAGCTTATCTCCAGAGCGCCTGCATCGATAGCATTTGGATCTGGAATCGGCGAGACATAAGTCATGATTTGAGCATTTTCCTTTGTGGCGAACAAGTCCATGTTCAGTTTGCCCCAATGCTCGAAGATCCTGCATAGAACTGGAGGGTTAAGAAACCATTCTGTTGGCAGAATTCTGTCTGCGAGACAAAGCATCCGCCAGAATGTTCAATCGTCCAGGAATGTGAGCTGCTTTCAAAACAACCAAGTAATTCCTGCACCATTGAATCAAGTGCCATACTTTCATACACAGTGTGGGGACTTGGTCCCTCCTTGGTGATTTATGTATGATACTACTGTCGAATTGTCTGACCGTATCAATATCACCTTGCCCCTGACCTCTGGAAGCAATCTCTCCAGTGCCAGTTCCACTGCCATCATTTCTAACAGATTGACATGCAGCTGACTCTCTTGGAGAGTTCATGTGCCCGAAACCTGGTGTTCTCCCAGGCAGGCCTCCCCCCCCCCCCATGCCTGCCAGCTGGGGATGGGTAGGTGAAGCGAAACTCCTACTAGGAAATTCTGACGCTCCTTCCACCATACAAGATGCAACATTATTGGCCCCAAAACTGGTACTTGTTTTGACGGGGGTTCTATTCTCTGTTTCCACAGAGACATCAGATATAACTGGATAGGTCATCACATAAGAACAGCGTACGGGATCACCTGCTCCATGGAGACCATCATCCCCAGCATCTTAAGAAACCTCCTTGCCTGAATGTGGTTTCCCAATCGAAAGCTCTTGAGGATGGCCTTCAGAATCCAACCTGGGCTCTGATGGGTAAAGCCTGCCTTCCTTGAGATCGAATCGCAGCGCCAAATAGACGAAGTGATGAGTTGGTGTCAACTCGGATTTCTCCTTGTTGACTATCCAGCCTAGATCTTAAAGTAATTTCAGAGTCAGAGCAGTATCCACCTCTAACCTGGCTGGTATGTCTGCCTTGATAAGCCAATTTCTATTTTGAACCAAGGTGTATGAACAAACCAATTTAATGGCCTGAGATTGAGTACGGGTCTCCAAACCCCCTGTGCTCTTGGGGACAAGGAACATATTTGAATAGAAGTCTGGAGTGTTCTGGTTTGCTGGCCTTATTGCTCCCTTCAGAAACAAGCCTGATACTTCATTTTGGATGGCTTCTAACTTGTCTGGCTCACTTGGTATGGGAGTCCAGACTAGTCTAATGTCAAAGACACATTTTATTGGGGGGGGGGGGGAGGGGAGGGTGGCCAAAGTCCCACCGCTATGGCATGTACCCCTGGGATATCCATCCCAAGACCAGACTGTCTCACATCACACTTAACCAAGCCTCTATGAAACACATGAGCCTTCCACCCACTATAGGCGCATTGACGCCTAAGGAGGGTGTCTGGCTCGCGAGCCGCTCACACACCCCACCCCACACCCTCTTAACGAGGGAAAGAGAGAAACATTTTGGTCTCTGCTTGACTTGTCTGACTGGCATCGCTGCTCCTGTCACACAGGCGCAGTTCAAACAGATGTGAAGGGAGCTACCGTACCCTCTGGTACGATCTACTCCTTTCTTTCCACCCTTAGAGGACTTACCCTTGCCCTTACCCTTAACACCTCTTGCGTGATCAGGGCCACCACTAAGGCAGACTGGCACCTCTACAGCCTTCCTCATCTTCTTAGCCGCAGTCAGCTGAGAAGGCCCAGCAAGAGCATTAGAAGCGGGCACGGCTTTCACCTTGCTCTTATGCTTCTTCTGCTTCTTGGAGGCAGGCTGTGCGACTGATGGCTTGGATGCAACCGCTAGTGCATGCGCTTGATGCACCAGCTATAGTTGCATATTCACCGCCAGTCGACTTTGCGCATGTTGGCCGAATCTTCTAAGATGGCCCGCGCTTGGCCATCAAAGATGCTTGGCTCCTATCCACTAATGCCTGAGCAGGACCTCCCGCTCCAGCATTAGGGATGCCAAGGATCCAACAGTCATAATCTGTAACCATTGAAACCACACAATAATGCTTGTATTCCACCCTGGGAATATGGCACCTTGCCCGCACCTCCCTAGATGCCGCAGGGAGCTGGCTCTTCAATGACAACTGCTTTGCGTAAATCGCTTCCAGCAGGTCTTTGAACTTGGGATCCAGTCACCCATCCATGTGGATGCAACAGACGGACGGTGCATGTCCTCCTAGGATGTGATCAAGACCACAGATGGGTCAGCTGTGGATAGCAAAGCCAGAGCATCAGACCAGTCCAATTCCGAGGAAGACACACCCATTGCTGTGCTTACGGGTCTACCAGCAGCGGCCTCCCGGCAAGGAGCCACTGCTGGATAGCCAACAACACCGGTACCATGCTGTTCTGCTGCCAAATCATGCAACAAACTGTTCCATGGTGTAGGGCCACACGGAAAACCGTGTGGACCTGTGATGGTTCCATAACCATGCACAGGTGCCAATGACACCTCATGTAGCTGCTGGACCAGGCGAGATAGGTGAGTACCACACCTGGCCAGCAACACCCATCACCATGTTGGTTGGTGGCAAATGAACCAGCACTGGACGGGAGCCTGGTACCGGTGCGACCTCAACCACGGGCGGACAGGCTGTCATGGCTTGCGCCAAACCAGACAGATGGAGGATGGAGTGAACCCCCATACGCTCCACCCACGGTATCTCGGGCCACAACAAGCTCTCCTTCTTCGCCTCCTCATCCTCTGACCCCGAAGAGTCATTACCAGATGTGGAAACACTGGAGCCATCTTGGCAGATGGCTCCCATGCCTGATGGACTGGCTACCGCTACCGGACCACCTGGAGGTGTCCGCTGAGAAGCAGTACCCACCAAGCCGAAGCCTGATGGCACCGCCAGGGGTCATATGAGATGGCAACCCCGGTAGCCAGTCCAGAACCATGTCCATACCAAGCATGGAGAGGTTGTACCACAGTCTTCGGGATTAGAGAAGACACAGGATGGGCAGGACACTATGCAAGAAGCCTTGCATAGCAGGCCCAAAACACATAGGGGTGCCATCTCCAAACCTTCCGACTGTGGACAGGAAGCGCCCACACGGCCCGAAACAGACGCTTCCAGATTTGTTTTCGAACCGCCTGACCCTGTGTCAGACCCAGCCAATTCCTTCCGGGAAAGGAACTTCACCATCAATTCGACGGACCACACTGAACATGTTTCACATCGGTCATCAACATTACACCTTGAGGAATGGAAACAGACATGGTCTTTAAAAGTGACCCGGACAAACTTATGGCACTCGGCACAGGACGGAGGAGTGGGCTTGGCCTGTGAAACAAGCACAAGGCTTCAATAAACAAGCAATTCAACACAGCACGGAAGGCAGACAAATAAGTTTCAAATAGTTTGACATTAAATTATACGTTAACCCTCCAGCACCCAAAACCTGAATACATTACAACCAAGATCGCGTAAGCTGGCGATAAGAATGTTAAAGGGCCAACATACACCCATAAATTGATCCTGCCGGACGCATAAACGAACCAGGAACCATATTGAAGACATTCACGGTAAATTTAAGAATCATTTCCGAAATTATACTACACAGATGAATGGCAAACGATACGAGGAGGAAAGCAGCAGAAAAAATTAACGCCACTGCTGTAGAACATGGTAGAGCACAGTACACACACCTAATCAAGAATTTAGAAATAACCGATCATTGCAAACAGAACGAAAATATATGAAAACTTGACATAATTCATAACTCACACAGCCACCAAGAATAAGATGTGCAATTATAAAGAAACATTTTCCTCAACAACATAATTCAAGCCAAAAGGGTATGTCATCCGCCCGGACCACCCGCTTGAACGGCGTAAGCCAATTTAGTGTTAGAAAACCGAGACTATGCCTGAAATATTTCATATTACTGCCTGATCACCGTTGGGGTTTAAAGGAGGCGATCATAACTGCCATATTTCATTGTCTCATACATCCCAGTTCTGGGATCAGAAAATGGAACATACAACACACACACAATTTTAGAGACAAAAAGTATCCACCATAACTACATTACAGCTAGAACAATACAACCTGGACTTCGGTAGCGTTATCCATTGGTAATCCAATTACAATCTGGTTAACAGAAAGGCACAGAAACACAGAAAGAGATCACAAAACTTCACCGCTCAAAAAAGGCGTTGTTACTCTTGTTGCCAGGCAAACAAAAGTATTGACTCGTGGTAGCGGGTACCCGTTTGTTGGGGGCGGGTACCCGGTTCCAGGAGCCGGTTAGAGCTTATAAAATCTGATGATTATTAGGTGTCAGACCCTAGGGCTCTGTTATCAATAAGTAATGTAATGGTAAGTATTAATCGAAGGAGAAATCGCCAGTCTTTAGTAACTCCTCATTGATAAAGTATCGGCCATATCCAAGTTTGCCTGTAAGAATTCACTACGTCACTCATTCTGCAATGCATTGACCAGCACAAAATCAAAGCTGAGTACAATGGAGTCCAGCTTTCATACAGTTATACCGTCCTGCAGACTTTCTTTTGCACTGGCATTATTCAGTTCTCTACATCTTTTGCTGGCTTCAGGAAGTGGAGTCCACGCTGGATACTAACAATCATCATCTCTTGTCCAGTCCCAGTCCTCAGGTGATGGTAAAGTAGGATCTGCAATGAGTGCCTGACCCCAAATGTATCCAGCCAGATATGCTGGTTGGTGGGATGTTCTCACGTGAGCAAACAGTTCTTTACGAGCATCATTTACCCAACTCAGTGATGATGTCAAATTATATAGAAGTACATGTACAATACGTTTTTCTAGTTCTTCTGGGTTATTTTGTGATACATGCGAAGGTACATGAGACAGAATGCGAAAAATTGACCACAGATGCTATGAAGAATACCATACATCCCAAGCAGTTATTTTTTCTACCCTGCAGGGAAATACAAGATGGTATCACACCCTGATACTGCATGGAGATAGGGTAAACACGAAGACCATTCCGCTCATAACTGGGATGCATTAGGTTGAGCTGCACTGTAACAAAATTTTGCACTATGCACCATTTTGCTAACCATAACCCAGATTCAATCAAAAGACTAGCTGTTACAATTGCCAGAACAAGAACATCGGTATCTGTTGTCTGAATTATGATTCTCCATTGACCTTGCTGATAAGCATGAGATGAATGCAACATGATTCTGTAATCTGCCTCTTCGTGATTGCAAGGCTGAATTTGGGATACATCCAGTGATGATGTAGACACAACGCTTCCGCCATCTGTAGATAGAAGAACTTTCCCGTGTGGAGCATCAGTAGACTTTATTGTATTTGTTAGGCATGAAAACAGGCCTGTTTTGTTTGTATCCACTCGTAGAAAGTTATTCCAGTTACATGGCATCAGTGTATTTCCAGCATCATGAAGAGCCTCGCCATCACTATGACTTAGGTCTCTATGAGGAGGTACTTAACAGCCTACCTAACTGAAGAATGGACTTGAAGAACAATCATTACTAGTCCAAATAAGTCTTCTATTGGCTTTGTGAATAACCTCATTATCATTCCTGCTCTTAATTGATATTAGAACTTATGTCATGTATCCATGGTACATTCACCATAGAGATAAATCACAGAGGCATGGTGTGGATATTTATCAACCTCCAACATATTATATGTGCGTGTGTGAATGAAGCGGATATGTGGGCATGGATGTTTGGCTTTCTCAAGCCACATATAATTTGTATACATAGAATAGACTAATCATAAACAAAGAGACAGATTTCAATATATATTGCATGTGTATGTGTGTCCGTGCGTGCGTGCATGTGTGTGTATGTGCGCATGTGTGTGTGTGGGTGCATGTTGGCTGGGTCACTCAAGCTGCATGTGCATATGTATGCAGTGCTGTAACTTAGCATTTTGACGTGAATGCAATCAGGGCATGATAAAAATTTTAACAGAGTGCCCTCGTTGATGTTAGGCTGCCTGCATTCTAATATGTCATATAATAAATTAGTACAATTACTTGCATTATTATCAAATAATAGTCATTGAATGAAGCTTCTATTTATCAACATTCAACAAAGTGACAATGATTCAGGAATTGCATTTGTATTATGCCATGATATAAGATAAAAATCAACAAACTTTGGATTTATAAATATTTAAGGCATTGATATTTTTCTCAAGCAACAAAAATTGGCTTGCTCATGAGGGCATCAGACTTTTGATATCCAAATGCTCTCGGTGATTTTCAAGTGCATTTGCATCAGAGCACTCACTAAGCTACAGCTCATAGTTGAGCATCATGATGTAGACTAATATGTATGTACATATATATATATATATATATATATATATATATATATATATATATATATATATATATATATATATATATATATATATATATATATATATATACACACATATATGCACACCAATATATATAGATGTAGCAACAGGTACTCATTTGCATCGCATATAATATATGTAATTTTAAACAATCAGTCATTAAAAACTATCTGTAAGTAAACAATACGTCATTGGTAAAAACAATATAATTAGTAAAAGACTGCTATGGGCAAATATTAACAAATAAGACTATCTTTTACATGATTAAAATGGAAGGTCAGAGTGTAAAAAGGTGCTATAGCAATATAGTTAAAAAATTAAGAATTACACTGAAGTTTAAAAAGATGCGTTTTTAGACCTTTCTTAAAACCGTTAACATGTGTCATTGTTCCAAGAGCTATTGGCAAATCATTCAACAAGATGGGTGCTGTTTTGCTAAATGACTATTAAGTTAAATTAAGCACATGGCTTTGATTCTTTGCTGGCCGACTTTTACAGAAAGCGGTGCTGTATTACACATCTTGTATAGTGTATCATTTGAAATTATGCTGTCTGGCCATTGGTGTCCAGTGATGGTGCATAGGTGTTTGCAGTGGCAGGCCTCGAGTTTGTCTAGAGCTACCTTTGGAGCTGCCCAGCTGTTACAGTTATACAGCATCATGGATACGCAGGTTGCCTTGTATAAACACAGTCTTTTTATCAAGGGCATCTTTGATCTACGAATCCATAGCTTCCAGAAGGACTGGAAAGCTAAGTTCCCCATGGCGCAGCGTGCAACAATGTCAGCAGTACTGCAGAGCAGTGAGCCCAGGATTGTACTTTTCCTCCATGATTCTCCACCATGAAGTGGGTTGTCATTTTCTTTTGTTTCATGCTTTGTAGATAGGTATATGTGGGCGAACTCTGTTTTGGATTCATTCATAGAGAATAGAGATTCTCAATTTTTAGTTTGCTTGCAGCTATTGGGAGAAGTTCTTCAAGGGGGTTTCTTTTCCTCATCTATGAAGTCCACATATTTGGCATATTCCATCTCTAGCAGCATACCCAGTATTGACATTCGGGTGGGGGTGGGTTGGTATTATGGAACTTTCCCGCACAGATTTCAATGTAGCAGCATGTAATAGGTGATAGACCATCTCCCTGTAGGGAGTCGATTGATGTCTCAAACTCTACAGACTTCACTGATTTGACTCATACTCTCAGCTTGGTGTCTGCAAGCAGTAGTCTCACTAGTCATAGCTCATCTTCATTGCAACTGGCCTGGCATAGTACATCTAGGATCTTTGAGCGTTTAATTGTGTCGAAGGCTCGTGACCATTTTGTGGAAATCACAGTGTATGGACATGACTACCGACACAAGCATGCGTTGAACCCATACGATGACTGCGCCCATATTTGAAGTCACTTTGACATGACCCGGTGAAGTCATGTCATCGATCTTGTCTCAGATGCTGCATAGAGTAACATTGGATAGGATTTTCTGTATGCTGTTCAGGAGCACAATGGGGTGCAGATTGGCTGCGGGGGGAGGGGGGGGGGGCAGGTGGCTTCTTGGGTTTGGGTAGTGTGATAAGGGTGCCTTGGCCTACAGCATCGATGGGAAGGTGGTGCATAACACCTGAATTGATTAGGTGCCAAGTTTTGAGATAATGTCACTTGTATATTTGAATAGTTCATTACTCATGCCATCAGGTCCAGATACATGTACATTTTTCAGGATGTTAAGTGCCTTCTCAATTTCTGCTCTTTTAATTGGTGTTAGTAATGGCCTGGGGTCTCCTGTGAATGGGTGCAAGGGCTCATCATCATTGTCAGTGAACTGTTCCTTGAACCATTCTCAAATCACCTCGGCTTTTCCATGGTCAGTCCCGATAAAGTGCCCTTCAGAGTTGTCAACAGTGAGTGGTGGTGTACTCGCAGGGCTCGGGCTGCCCGAAACATTTTGTGACAGTAATCTGTGGCAGTGATTTCATCTGCTAAGGAGTCTGCATGCTGAATAGCAAGATCTTTTAAACGTTCGCTAATGTGGCGCAGGATGTTATTGCGCTCCCGGCATAGTTTGGTGCCACTTTGATAGATGCGTAGCCATAACGCTTTGGGCTTTGCTGACAGTTTTACTACTAGAGGGTCATCAGTATACCTACTTTGGTTGTTTTAAGAAGACCTAGATGGTGCTGGTAGCTGATGTCTGATGATTCCATAGATTTCAGTATTTTGGTTAGGGCTTTGTTTGGATCACAGCTGACGTCAATGTTAGCTATCTGCTCGCCGAGGGCCGTTTTGTATGACATTTGAGTGTCAGTGTCGCTGATGAGCTTGGGTAGGTTATAGGTGACTCTACTCTCTTGCCTGGTATGGCGTTTACACATTATGTAGAGATCATTCATCTGAAGGTGTGTAATGACTGGCTTATGGTCAGAATTTATGTCTGTGCCTCCGTAGGAATGAGCATTCCGAAGTAGTGGTTTTGCTTCTGTATTGCATAGTATGAAGTCTATTTGGTTGAAGACAGCTGTTGTAGCCTTAGAACCTTTTGGGACTTTGCGAACAGCAATCCATGTTGTCCGGTGATTGCATGGGTGTTTGAAAGCTGTATTTGTGGTAAATAGGCCATTGGAACTAAGGAATACCACCAGTGCATCCCCATTGCTGTTGCATGTGCCCTCTCCATACGATCCCATGCATTAGCCATGTCCTGAACTTTTTTCAACCATTCCGAGCTTACCCAGCTTGGAGTTAAAATCTAAACACATGAAGAGTTTCCATCTAGCTAGTATGGTAATGCCGGAGCTCAGTTCTGCAAAGAAGGCCTCTAATATTGCTAGATAGTATGTTTTATTGTTTGGTTTTGTTTTCTAGGATATGATATTTGCTGGGATGGAATTTCTAGATAAATAATCTAACAGTACAAAACAGGCATCCACCGAAGGCAAGGCCTAGATGTGGTGCTAGAGGGATACTTAAAAAAAAGAACCTTTGAATTGGACTGATAGCTAAGCTTCACCCACACCTCGCTCGTGTTGGGATCAATCTCTGAACACCCTGACTATCAATTTCCAAAAAACTACACAGGTAAGCTGTTGAATATTTTGCCTAAGGCAGCAACAGCACCCAGTCAAATTAGTTTCAAAATATTCAACAGCATGTTTATTAAATAGCAAAGAATTACAAAGATATACAGTTCATACAATGTGTTGGACCATTTGAGATTTGGTGACGGTCTATATGGAACCCTTTGTGACTTAATGATTGTGACGTCATCATACATGGCTGAGCTGATTACGACATCATACACGGTCAGCTGATGGATGGATACTCTGGAAAGGTGAATTCATAGAATCACAATGACATCATCACAATCAATTTTCCCATAATACCCTCAGAGCGATGCCATTTTTGGAGGGGCTAATTTAATATTACGAGCAATGGGTCACGAAACCTTAATTACATTTTCCTTACTGTCCTGCAAAATTCATTTGTGATTTTATGTTTTCTGATACAGGGCGGAGTTTTTACAGATTTTCGGATACATGATTTTATGGTTTGAGCTTCATGGAAAGTGTAAACAATGCATTAATATCGGCAGTGCTCTTTAGCATGTAGTAAATTTGCCCCAACTTTAATGATGGTCGATCACAAAATGCCCGGATGTGCTAAACTATGAATGGCTTAAATCCTGTGCTTAAATGTAATCATAATCATAAATGACAAAGAATCCTTCAACATACTTTACAAAGCGTTTATCAGACCACCTCTAGAATATTTCTCAACAGTATGGTATACCATAAACAGAAGCTGACGCTTAGAAGATCCACACAAACAGGTAGAACCAAGGTAAATGAATACTGATGAAAAATTATCACGAAAACTGGTAATTATTATGATTACTCAATAATTTTGTTTTCGCAGCTTCATAAGTAAATAGATAGCGATTGTAAACAATGAAAACCTAGCCCCTTTATTTTTATTTACTGCTATATTTGCATCTCATTCTATTAAACAATTAACTGATTTCTATCATATTAATTGTTTACACATACCAACAGTATCTGGACGTTTCGTACCTGGGCCGATTCGTTCCCGGGACGTTTCGTGCTAAGATTCGTACCATTAGTGGGACGGTTCGTCCCTGTATTGCGAGACAGTTAGTCACTGTTGTTATTATTATTGTAAAATATTCACCAAGACAGTTTGCTACAAGCATATTTAATTAGCTGGAATCATATTGTTAGCTGTGGATGTATGGAAGGATGTATGTCTGTGTATTTTTTATAGTAACCAAAGTCATCTATTATTTATATATTTATATTTGTAATGTGCAATAGTTGGATCCTTCGAAACATGTAATTTAATGTTTGTAATGTTCGTTTGTCAGCCTCCAGTCGGAGTAATTTCAAAATATTCAACAATTTTCATAAATTGTTGCCTCTGGACTTGAGCGAGATATAGGATACTCATCAGGGAAAGGGTTAATCACCCATAGGTAGACCACTTTAGAAGAACACATGAGGAGGGAGTATGGCTGTTGAACTCTGATGTATTTACCAATCTCATTAATTTTAGGAAGATCACTACCACCATGGCTCATCATACATTATGGCTCATCATACACTATATTAGT